>JZKD02S1738449.1:31380-47590 GCA_000966675.3 Picea glauca | reverse complement strand
ATTTCAAATAAGTTTATTGTTCAAAGAACATTGTACTTCCACAATTAATTCTTTTGAAACCTTAATTTTTAGTAGACTTAGTTTGAGGTTTGATATTCATTTTTTAATTTTTTTTGGCTAGATTTGAGATAATAAAGACAAACCCATACGTCAAAATCATTGCTTAATAGTTTCTAAAGATATTCATTTTGGTGTTGATTCTCTTTGTTATGGTCTAAAACATTTACATGTATAAATAACTCATGACAAAAGATTCCAATTCCCTATTTTCTTCCATTTTTCTTGCTTTCTCTCGTACAATTAATCCAACTAGTGCCTTGTTAGGAGATTGTTAGAGCACCTAACACCCTCAATTGTGTTGTCGAAGTTGATGATGCTATAAAACTTGGCTCTCTTTCCTTATCGGGAGACTTTGATTAATGACCCTCTTTTCTTTCCCATAATATTATTTCTATGATGAAACTGGTGGAAGAGAAGTTGCCTTCAAAATCTTGACCATATTAGTGTCTCAGTCGAATCTCTATGGAGATGGAACAATCGTAGATCTCAATTGTCAATGTAATTTTTGTTGAAGTTATATTCGGTTCTACCTAGTGGTGGTGCGTCTTTGAATCTTTTAACTGACAATACTTCCTAGTTTTCACTTTGGTAGTCTATGAAGACTTTGACATCAAACATGTGGTTGCCTCATGTGCATGATAAAAAAAATTGACATCGAAAAACTCTTGTGTTGGAAACATTAGTGTTAGTCTCTAGAGCCATGGTTATGAGCCTCTTTCCCTTCCTCAAGGGAGATTACTGAGCTTTGTGGGGGAGGGTTCATAGTGAGATGCCCATAAAAAATCATGAACCTTTAGACCCCATGTGGCCTCTGTATTTAACTCATTACAAAAGCATGCACAAAAAGAGGGTGCAATACTAGGACTTCTTGATAGGTCACCCATTTTAGAACTACTTTAAATTAGGCACACTTAACTATAGATCTTTTAATGGGATCTGATTCACTAACACTAGAATGATCACATAAAAAAAGGTTGACAACCTGCATCTTCTAAAGGGAAACAACTAAACACGATCTCCCATATGACTTGGGTCAGAAGCACACTTGTCACAACATCAATATAAAATAAAATGTCAAATTGAACAGTGTCATATACTTAGGGTATATTAAGAAATGAGCATACTTTGGTTAGTGGTCTAGTGCAGAAACAAAGAGGCACTCTCTAGATGGTATATTTGGTCAATTGTTATGTATGAGAGTGTAAACAAGGACCCCAATCATGTGGCTAAGGTGGAGAGACAATCAAAATTTCATAGAACAGTTGAAGACCTGGGAGAAGCTAAAGAATGCAAGGTAGTAGCAGTTGCATGTTCCTCCTTTTTTTCCATCTTCAGAAAAAAAATTTCAAAGTTTGTAAGTTTCTAGGGACTTTTTGTTGAATATATATAATTGGGAACTTTAGAACAATAATGTATTGGAAGCTACACATAGTTGGCAGCCATAGGTAGACTCTTTGATAAGAAAACTCTAGGCATGAAGCTTTCCTCTAATGTATCTTTTCTACGAGCCTAGTTACAACTTTATTTAATATAAATTTTCCAGTTTCGGTTACATACACACACTTAGGGTATATTACAATTATTTTCTTAATATTATAAACAACTATTATATAATAATAGTCATAGGTTATAATTACATTTATTTTGTAATAATGATAAGTCGTCCCTTTTCCCAAAATGTATGACTTATCATCCCAGCGTGTCTTCATATGCATGTCATTGCACTTTAATATCAAACACATATAATATATCCATATTAACAAACAATTATTATTTTAGTATGGATTGTTTGGGATTTTCTCTTCATGGAATATGATTTCATGAAGTGAACTATTAGGTTTGCTTCAAGTGGTATAAAGTTGGTTTTTATTCCTCATTAACCTATGGACAAATATTTTTTCTCGTGGCGATAACATTTTTGGTTAGTAGCCCAAATATTTCATAGAAAAGTTTGAAGAAGGAGATTACTCAATTTAAAAGGGAAAGAAAACGGAAAAAAAACAAAAAAAAAGACATGTTTCCATAAACAAGAAAGAAAGAAAGAAAAGAGCACATCATCATTGTGCTTGTTATAGATAATTATGTTACAACTAGAAGGAAGAAGAATAATAGAGTACACTTCAAATTCAAAGTTGCATCATTGATTCGAACATGTTGAACAATAATTTGTTTATACGAGCAATACCAAAAAAATAGGAGGAATTCAATCTTCCAAGGAAAACATGGACACCTACTATCATGAGTTGTTGCTAAATATCTCTCAATGTCATCATCATCCTCATCACTAGAACCTGGTCCCTTTAAATGAAATGAACCTCATAACCTCCCTCTTAACCTTGATAACAAAATCATCAAATTGCAGACCACATTCATACAAACCCTCACCTCTTAGAACCCTAAAATAGAAATTTCCTAAAGAAACCATCCCTTATATAAAGTAAAAAATGTAGAGTCCTTGACCTCACATCTAGGTCCTCGAATCTCCTATCACGACAGCATGATTTAGGTCCTCGAATCTCCTATCACCACAACAGGATTTGTTTGCACGCATTTCCTATAATCCCTATTTTCATTCAACTAAAAAAACTTAGATTTTCCCTTTTCCTTTGAATTCCTTTGAATTTAGGTCAAATTCCCTTTGAAATCTAATGGAAATCTAGTACAAAGTCTTCTATATTTAAGCTAGGGAGTCATTTGTTTCCACATAACATCAATATTTCCATTGGTGTTCTTAAAACGCTCATCGTGATTATCCATTTGTTTTCCCCTTTGATGGCAAGCTTGAATTTGAACAAGGTTCTAAGGATGGATTTTTTACTTGGGCATAAAAGCCACTACTAAGCCAGGTGATGGTTGTTTAAAGGGTTTTAATTTTTAAATAATAAAGATTCTATATTTATATTGTTATATAGTTAACTATATAAAGAGTGAAAGAGAAATTAATAAAATCATATAATACAAAAAAGTTTAAAAAGAGTACACATGTATCAATAAAAATATTTGGAAGACACTAATTCATATATAAAAGGACTAAAAAGACAGATAAGTATAGAATTATTAGTGGACCCTTGCATTCTCTGCATCCACTTAGTATCAAGGAAGATAGAAGTATGACATCTTTGGGAAAGTGAAGTTAATAAAATCATATAATATATATAAGTTTAAAAGAGAAGCCAATGAAGTATGACATTTTTGGGAAAGTTAAGTTAATAAAATCAGGAAGGACATGGTCACTGGTGAGCATTTTATTTCTATGAAGACAATTAATTGTACAGTATTCCAAACTGCAACAGAAGTTTTTGGAGAGTAGTTATGGCAAAATCTAGTGGAATCTTGGCGGATGAGCTAAATAGAATGGAGAAGGATGTGAATGAGTTGATGGGTGATTCGATGTTTTTTACGGATGATGAGTACCGTAAAAAGTTGAGGCTATAGAGTGTTCATGAAGCTAGAGTCAGATGGATTCAACAATCGAGATACAAGTTATTGAAACCCTTTCCATCCTTGTTCGAAGTGGGGTATGTAGAGACAGTAGATAATTTGTTCGAGCAGGAGGCAAGGTCGAAATATTATGGAGGTTTGTTTTCTGCTTCAGGGCCATCTAAGTTAATAAATATGAGTGATATAAGAGGATATAATATTGTAAATTACTCAGAGAACAAGGGATTAGTTGTGAAAGGAACTCAAGGGAAGGCTCGGAGGAGGATGTGTCTCATGAATCAAGAGAGACATTGATAGAGGGAAGAAGGAGGAGCAGGCTAAGAAAGGTTTGGAGGGCGATAAAAGGTAACAGGTATATGGTGCTTGGAAAGGATGTTGGGTAGGAAAATGTAGTTGAGTTAGCTATAAACATGTTGGTGGGTCAATTAAACTACTGGTCTATGAATGTGATGGATGTCGAGCATTGGGTGGTAGCATCCTGGAAACCTGTGATAGGCTATGTGCCTAAAATCTCCATTCTCCCGAAAGGCTGGTATGCTTTTAAGTTTAAAAATGGTGAAGATGCAGACAGGAGTTTAGGAGGGTTTTGGCGGAGTGGGGAAGGTATTGTCATGATGGGAAGATGGGATTCATATTTTAACCCTTTGAAATCTAGAATGAGATTCAGGCACATTTGGGTTCTCCTCCTAGTATTTTCGATTGAATTTTGGAACTGAAAAACCTTTGAAGATGTTGGGAACTTCATAAGAAAGTTTATTTATGTAGATAAGGATCACATTCAAGGGAATGACAAAAGAATAGGAAGGATGTTGGTTGAAATCGACATCCATAAGGGGATGCTAGCAGAAGTAGAAATCTGATGGAAGGGAAGGAAGTATTGTCAAAGGTTAGACTATTGGGGAATCCCTTTCAGATGCTCCAGATGTTGAAACATAGGGCATTTGAAGAGGAATTGTATCAATTTTGTTCAGTTAGAAGAAGAGATGGAAGATGATGCTTATGAGAAAGGAAACACTCAAGAGTCTTTGGAGGCAGTGGAAGAAGATGCAGATTTTTCAATCAAAGGTATCCAGCTCCTTGGTAAGTTAAAACTTAATTCTCCTTTTTTGTATCATTCTCTTTCAATGGAGGAAAAAGGAAGAATTAGTCAGTATCTATTGATTTCCTCTCTAAATGATTCTCAAGGGTATGAAAGTAATAACCTATTAATGAGTTATAAAAAGGAGAATGTCAAGGAAACGATTTAGAAAATCATTTTTATTTTAAAGATCTGGGTTTTGCATTGGATGTTGGGTCTAAGTTGAAGGAGATTAGGTTGGAAGATTTGGATTTTGATGAAAAACTTTGTTTTGGAGATGGAAATTTTTATGAAGAGGGATTACGGTTTAATCTGGAATCTCTTGCGTTGTTTCCTTATACTGAAAAAGAGGGGTTGGAAGATCTAGTTAACTCCACTGCAGAGGGTAGTAATTTTTTATCGTGATAATAAAATCTCTTGTTCCTACCTATAAAGAAGTTTTAAATAAAAATCATATACCGGCATATTCTGGGAAAGGGTTGGAAGAAGTTGAAGGGATTTTAAACAAAGAGGATGAGTTTGAAAGAACAAAGGATTCAATCCTAATTAAGAAGGGAGAAACTAAAGGTGGTTTAGCTAAGGATTTTTTTTTGATTAAAACCCGGAACTCTAAAAAGTAGAAAGGAAAAAATATTTTGATGGAAAAGGAGGAGGTTTTTGTTCAAGATGGTCCCAGGGCGCTTAGAGATAAAAAAATCCCTTGCAGAGACTAAATAATTATTATATTGACATTGAACATTAGGGGAGTGGGAGGAGCTCCTAAAATACAAGCCCTCCGGAGATTAGAAGAGACAGTTAATCCATATGTTGTACATTTCCAGGAAACTATGGTAACGAGCTACATAGCAAGAGAGGTGTTGGGGGTTCTCTTTAAGAATTGGAAGTTTTATGTTATTGATGCAGAAGGTCAGTTTGGTGGTTTTTTCTCGGCATGGAATCCAAGATTTTCTATCTTTGTCCCGTTTGTTTCTTCTGCATGCATATTTCTTGAAGGTTCTTGTAGGGACTTAAGGAATTTGACTCTTATTAAATTCTACGGGCCTTACTCTGATAGAAGACATTCTTGGGAATTGGTGATAAATGAAGGCATTCTCAATATCAATAATCTCATTCTAGCTAGCGATTTGAATTATTCTCTATCTACAAGAGAAGTATGGGGAGTCAAAGAAAAATTGGATCCCCTAGTGTCCTTTTTTATGGAGATGATAGATGAAGCAGATCTTGTTGATATCAAACCGGTGAAATTTTTTCCCACCTAGAGGAATGACATGATTGGGGGAAATGCAATTGCAAAAAGAATTGATAGATTATTGGTGGTGGATATTTTAGTGGAAGAAATGGAAAAAATTATATCATGGGTAGTCAATTCATCGATTTCAGATCATATGCCAGTGGTATTGGAATTAGTTAATGAAAATGAGAGAAGTATATATCCTTTTAAATTCAATGAAGTATGGCTAAAGGATCCTTCTTTCAATGAGTTGGTCCATAGAAGCTGGAGCAACTTTCAAATTGGGGATGAGGACTTCCCGATGAAATATTTGGTTGGAAAGTTGAAATTAATGAAGGTGGTGGTGATTGATTGGGAGAGATATAAGAAGAAGGAGATGAAGGAAGAATTGATTGGGAGAGATATAAGAACAAGGAGTTGAAGGAAGAACTGATTCAATTTGAATAATGGATTGATTCCCTTTTCAATACTTTTAAAGAATGCCCTTCATCTCATCAATAATATTAA
Organism: Picea glauca; assembly: GCA_000966675.3. Classification (NCBI taxonomy): domain Eukaryota; kingdom Viridiplantae; phylum Streptophyta; class Pinopsida; order Pinales; family Pinaceae; genus Picea; species Picea glauca. Next base: position 41,273 of record JZKD02S1738449.1, on the reverse strand, counting down.
TCTATAAGTCGACTCATCATGCAAAAAAGGAAGCCCTTGCAAATAGAACATGATACTTGGAAACAAAATAGCAGAGTCAATTAGCTTTTAGAAGGAGATAAGAATTCCAAATTCTTTCATAAAATGGAAAATTACAGAAGAAGGATCAATACTATATGGGAGCTTAATAATGCAAACGGGGAAACAATTGTAGGAAAAATAAGACTCCAAGAGGAAGTTGTGCACTTTTTTTGCACCTTCTTTTCTAACCTTAGGAGTCCTTCGATTGTTGATCAGTTGAAAATAATTCAAATATTTCCATTGTTATTTTCATAGGAAGAAGGTTCAAAGGTTACTAGGCTTGTCTCTATTGAAGAGGTCAAAGGATTTTGGATGAATATGTGAAAGGAAAGAGTATGGGCCTAGACGGATGGACATTGGAGTTCTTTTATCACTTCTTTGATTTAATAGGCGAGGATTTGCTCGTTGCAGTAGAGGAATCAAGGAGTAAAGGCATTATTGTTGGTGCTCTTAATGCAACCTTCATCACTTTGATACCTAAAAGTGATCATCCTTATTCTTTTAGTGATTTTAGACCTATTTCTCTCTGTAAACTTATTTATAAGGTTATTGCCAAAATTATAGCTAATAAACTGAATCAAGTGTTATCCAAGTGTATAAATCATGAGCAATTTGGTTTTTTTGAAGACAGAAAAATTATAGATGTTGTAGGGATTGCTCAGGAAGTGTTGCACAGTGTCAAATAAAAAAATCTCAAGGATTTCATTTTGAAGTTGGATCTAAGTAAGGCTTATGATCGGGTGAATTGGACATTCTTAAGACTTGTTTTATTACAGGTTTGTCTACCTTTGGAGGTAGTAGACTGGATAATGTCTTGTGTCCAAACTGCAATTTTTGCACTCTTCATTAATGGGGAGCCATCGAAAGTATTCAAGGGAGAATGTGGCCTAAGTCAAGGCTATCTATTGTCACCATTTCTATTCATGTTGATAGTTGAACGATTAAGTGTCTTAATTAGGCAAGCGGTGTTGGATGGCAGCATCCAAGGCATAAAGATTTCTGATTTTGTAAGAGTTACTCGTCTACTCTTTGTAGATGATGTGCTCCTAATGGGAAAAGGATCGATGGAGGAGTGGATTCAGTTTAAACAGACCCTTGGTTTGTTCTCCAATGCGACAGGGATGTTGGTAAATAGTGGGAAGTTGATAGTAATGTGAGACGCAGTGTGCAAGATATTTTTAGCATTAGAATGAATGACTTGGATTGCAGTTTTAAATACCTGGGTTTTTTTTTAAACCTAACAACTATATGGTAGTTGATTGGAAATGGATTATTAAAAAGGTGGATAAAAGAGTAGGGCTATGGTGCAACATATGGCTTTTGATGGGTGGAAGACTAGGTCTAGCCAAGTCTGTGTCAGATGCAATACCTATCTATTGGTTCTCCTTCACTATCATTCCTAAATGGTATCAGAAAGAGACTATTTAAATTCCTAAGGGCGGGTAGAAAGAAGTCTCATGTTTTTCACCTCGTTAAATGGGAATTTTTGTCCCATCCTTACAACTATGGACGTTGGGGTCTGAAAAATGTATTTCTCTTTAGTGAATCCTTGGTTGCGAAGTCACTGTGGAGAGGTTTACATAAAGAAAATTTATGGGGGAAGATATTGAGGAGTAAGTATTATAAATTGCTCAATTTGGAATTGTGGTTGCGACAGGAGAATAAAATTATTAGGGGAGCATCGGTGGTCTGTAAATATTTTTATAAGGTAGTACCAATGATTGAAAAATGGATGGCTTGGTGTCCTAGGAATGGATCAAACATTAGACTGGGAGAAGATCCTATTATAGGATTCAATCTTTTCTTCCAGTTACCTTCACAACTGGTTAATTATTTAAGAATGGGTGGATTCTATAAGCTCTTTCATGTGAAAAAAGAAAGTGAAGACCGTGTTACTAGTCATAGCTAGAAATCGAGGGAGGATTTGAATATTCCAGTTGACCTGAGACATCTATGGGATCATTATGTTAAGGGATTAAAACATAGTGGCATTCAACTCAATGAAGAAATTGATATGCTCAGATGGTCGTGGGATGATAGTGGAGGAGAGGTTTGAGCCAAATCGAGATATGAAGCTTTGGGTTTTGAAGGACTTCATAGGTAGAATGAATGGTGGTGTAATTCTTTATGGAAGAAAAATTCCCAACTAAAAATAAAGTGCTTTGTATGGCTTGTTATGGAAAACAAATTAATAACTTGGGAGAATTATCAAAAGAGAGGGGCATTGGTCCTAGGGGTATGTCTTCTTTGTTTGAAAGAACAGGAAACTGTAGGTCATCTCTTTGTTTCTTTCTCTTTCTTGAGGGAAGTTTAGAAGGAATTGGATTTGTTTTAGAATTTTGATCAGCGGTGGAAATCAAACTCAATATCAAAATGTCTATATGAGTGGAAAAAAATAATCATGCACTCAAAGACATACCTTTTATAGTGTGGTGGTTTGTATGGAAGCGTCGTAATGTTGTGATGTTTGAAGGAAAGCAATGAAATGTAGGAAAGGCTGCAAAAAAAATTATCAGTTATTTCTCAAAAGTTAGTGTTGCACCTAAAGGTAAGAATATCTAAAAGATTTTTCCAATGGTCTTTGATGAAGATATACCAGTTGGTTGGTTTGATGGTGCTACAATAAATTATCGATGTGGAGCAGGACCTTTACTAAGAATTTCTCAAGATTTGCATGTAAAGGTGAAATTCAATGGTGGATACATAACTAATACGAGAGGAGAACTCTTAGGATTGTGGGTTTTTCTAGAGAAAACCTCTCTTTGGAAGGTAGTCAAGCTTCAGGTTGCAGGTGACTCGGAGATCATAATTTAATGGTTCAATGGTGTTTTAAAACTTCAGGCAACAACTCTATATTCTTGGCAGAGGAGAATAGCATATTTGAGGAAAGGATTTTTATCAATTGAAGCAAGACATATTTACAGAGAACTTAATCAAGAAGCGGATGCTTTATCCAAAGAAGCTCTTTCTTTGGATGAGGGTGTCCTTCTCTTATATATTTGGAATGGAAATTTTCTTCTTAGGGAAGAGCGGGAGAATATGTTTTAGGCAATGTCTCTTTGTCTGTTTTTTAGGGAAGGTCATCAGTTTTTTTTTAGAGTATGAGTATTTAGCTTTGAAGCTAGGATGTTTTTTTGTGGAAGGGTTTATGATGTGAAGATATGTACTCTGTAATTTTATTAGGAAGGTTAAGAAGGTAATATTTTCAGTAGTATGGATACGTCTGAAGTATGCAATGTTATTTTATATTTTTAATTAAATATAGTAGCTTTTTTTCGACATGAAAAAAAGGAAGTTAATAAAATCATATAATATATATATAAGTTTCAAAAAGAATCCAATGGTATTAAAAAAAGTTGAATGTCAATTATATAAATGATGATAAGGACAAAGAAGAATATCATTATCATTGTACCTTTGCATTTTCGTGCATCCACTTGGAATTAAAGAAGATATAAGTGTAGCATCTTTGACAAAAATCAGATCACTGAATCAAAAAAGGAAGAAGATTATTCCTGCAAATTTTGAAATAATGTTTGAATTAAATTAAAAGTAAAAGAGAATGTTGAGAAAACCCATTATCATCATTATTGTCATTATTATCGTGGAAGAAAGTGACGATTACATTAATCTCAAATTGGCCAATCAATTACGAATCTCCAAACCAAATATAATTGAGAAGATAATTTTAAGAGAAAATGTTATGACGTAAAAATATATATGTGTTGATTGGTGAACATATGTTCAAATCTCAATTCTAGGTATACTCTATGAGTGGAAACTTTGACATCATTTAGGGTGAACATGGATGGAAGCATTGTAACTTTCACCTTCAATTTGAAAAATAGATATTTCACATTTTTCCATAATAAAAAGAAGATGATATTATAAGATTTTATAGTGAAGTTGTGCAAGGAAGTTCCTTCATCAACAAATGATGTGCAAGATAATGCAATTCTATGTGACAAGGAATCATYGCCACAAAATTATGAAGGATTATAAGGAAAATTAAGAATTTTTCATAAAATTCTTGTTGACAAATATGAARAAATTGTTCAAACYCAAAGTAAGGTGGGTTGTCAAGATGCAGAAAGCTGCCAATTTCAACAACAAATAAAAGAGCTTCAACACTAGAATCATACCATCAAATATGTTCACAATGAACAAATTAAAAATATTATTAAAGACACAGAACAACTAAGAAATTTCTTGTAGGAGAAATCATAATAAAAATTTACTTGCAGAAGTTAAGAAATTAGAGAATGAAAAGAAGACAGAAAAAAAAAATCAAGAAACAACTCATTAACAAAGAAACATTAACCGATTAGATTGAACTGGAGAATCTTCTTGAGGTTAGAGTCCAAACCATGGATAAGTAAATACTCATAGACTTGGTTAAAGAGAAAAAACCTAATGACATCACTAACAAAGATTTATTAGACAAATGTTATCCAGGAATTGAGATCAAGAAACAAGTTGCCAACAAGTCAACATGCGCACATTCAATTATAGTTGAAATTCCATTAGTGAACACTAATAAGGTTGTATATCAACTAAAGAATGTTAACACACTAGTGAATACAAAATATCAAAAATCAACATGACGACCCAAGTAAATCATGAAAATTTTAAATACGAAATTAAGAAGGGTCAACTTACTAAGGAGTTGCATTGCCGCCTAAATTACAGAAGTTGTAGCACGCAAGAATCAACATATCACCATCCACAATTCCCTAACTAAAGTCGATGATTTACTTACATATTAAATCATCCAAAGATAAACACAAATCAAGGAAAAAACAAAGAAACTTGACTTAACAATCTTATCATCATAGAGTACCAAAAGAATCCATTTAGGATAGGTTGATCCTTTTTTAATGTGACGATATTGTTCAAGGCTTCGGAAATCGTAGTGCATCAAGTGTCATTAACCTTATTAAATAGGTAAATATTAAAAGAATATGGATCATTCTATTAGAAGAAGTGTTTGTTGCCCATGCTCTGAGGACAAAGCATTTTAAGGAAGACTTGTAATATACTTAGGGTATATTACAATTATTGTCAAAATGTTATAACAACTATCATGTAATAATAGTCATAGATTATAATTTACATTTATGTTGCAATAATGATAAGTCATCCATTTTCACAAAAGGTATGAGTTATGACCCCCACATACTTATAAACATTCCATTGCATTTGAATATATCAATCCATATGATATATGTGTATTAATAAATCATTATTATTTTAGTATGGATTGTATGGGGTTTTCTCTTCATGGGTGTTGATTTCGTGAAGGGAACCATCATCGATGAAGTGAACTATCAAGTTTGTTTCAAATATATTATAGAATTTGAGGTTTACAATCCAAAGGATTGAGGACTAACATGAGGTTTACCCAACCCTTAACATCCAAATTCCAAAAGGGAAAGTCGGAGCAAGGTCATAAGGACTAAGGTGTCTATCCAAACAATGTGTTTTGCATTTCATCCATTGAATGCCTAATACAGTACCTTAATTACCTTAGATTCTAGTTACCCTAATGTTCCAAGGGTAAACTAGAGAAACAAATCCATATCGATATCTCTACAAATACTTATTTTTGTTTATTAGAGCCACAATGTCATAACTTCATTAAGACACCCATGCTCTTCATAAACCATGGTTCCATAATTAGAACTCGATCTTTGTCTTTGACAAATTCTAAGATAAAGAAACCTTTCATGGTTAGATGGATAACCATTGTATCATGTAAGAGGGATATTGAAACCTCCCTTATCCACAACTCCAAGTTTTTTTAGCAAGCACCACATGTCATGGATCTCTTCTTCATTTATAGGATAAATGAGTCATAACTTATATAATTTATTTCAAAAATTGGATGGTATGTTATTTCCATATTAGTGCAAGTTGGAAGACATCTTCTATAGTTGGAGAAGTGGTTGTTAAAGGGTTTTATGAAACCAAGATGAAACATTAATATCTATGAGAATGCTCACTGCAACAAAATCATGTCATTTGTATCCTCTTTTGCCCCATTTTTTACTTCCATTTACCTTTTTAGTGATTTTTTGTAGTTTTTGTGAAAATAAGTTGTCATTTCACAAGATGATGCTAAACTCAACATTATTTCATGATCGATGCTAAACTGATGCTAATAGTGATAATTTTAGAGTTGAATTTAGCATTGACTTTCCTAAGTAACTAAATAAAAGTCAGGGAAACTTTTCAAAAATAATTTAAGAAATATCAACGAATAAAATTAAGCCACTTGTGTCAATCCTCATGAGTGTGAGGGTATTTCTATTATTTTAATTAAACCCTCTTATTTTACCTCATAAAACCCCTCAAAACCTACTCTTCCATTATTTTCTCATTTCATTTTTTTCCTCTTCTCTCCTCCTCCCTTCTCCTTTCTCCCTTAGGATGTCCTATCTTAGTGTCATCCTTGTGGAGGCTAGGGTTTTAATTTCATGGAGGAACATCCATGAGGAAGGTCATGGATTCTCCTTTCCCTTCTCCTCCTTCCTTCCTCTTTTACTATGCTTTTCCTTTATTGATTTGTTAATGTTTATTATTGTTTTGTCATTGTAGGTTTATGGTTTCATGCATGGAAGATAAGGTCTATGTAAGGTACCAGATCTATTATAATAGCAGAAAATAGAAATACTGCAGAGAGTAACAACGAAACAACACAATATATGAAATCACAGTACCGAAATAATACATTTATTGATAGGAAACAATGTTCACTTGCCTCTTCGAGGGGGAAACCTCCAACAGAGCAATGCTCTATTACAATAATTCTCAAGACAAAACTTATCATGTCTCCTACTCTTATTTATACTAATTATATCTTCTAAAGATCATTCTAGAGGAATATCCTTCTAGAAGCAGAAACTTCTATTAGGTCTTCTTACATTGACTTGTTCCAATTTATTAAATATGCCTTATTAACTAATGTCGGCCTTTATTACATGGAAATATATTATTTTTCCTATGTGAGGGACTAGGGAGGTTAGGTCCCTAGCATTCCCTCCCCCTTGAAAAACAGCCTTGTTCTCAAGTCTTGAGATGAGGAAACAGTTGCAGAATGGTGGTTGACTCCCAGGTGGCATCTTCTAGAGTTGTATATTTCCACTGCACTAACACTTCCTTGATGGTGTACCGATAAAGACAACGCTCACGTTGGTCCAAGACTGTTTTTGGCTACAACCAAATGGAACCTTCTTCATCCAACTCAGGGATACTAATTTGAGTTTGGCACTTAGTATCCAACTCGGGGAGAAACGGTTGCAGAATGGTGGTCGACTCCCAGGTGGAATATTCTGGAGTTATATATTTCCACTGCACTAACACTTCCTTGATGGTGTACTGACAGAGACGACGCTCATGCTAGTCCAAGACTACTTGTGGCTACAACCAAATGGAACCTTCTTCATCCAACTCGGGGAGACTGGTTTGAGTTTAGCACTTAGTACCAATCACCTTGTTTAAGCATGAGACATGAAAAAAAAGATGGAGCTTAGAATGACTAGGCAAAACTAACTAGTAAGCCACCTACCCCACTCACTTGAGAATTGTATAAAGACCATAAAATTTGGAGCAAGTTTCTGACAGAACTTAGCTTTGAGTGAAATTTACTTATAAGGTTGAAGAAGAAGAAACACATGGTCCCCTTCAGCAAATTGTCATTCAGAGCGACCTTGATCTGTCTGTTGCTTCATGTGATTCTGAGCCACGGCCAAATTTGTTTTGAGGGTGCGAAGAATGGCCTTGCGAACTGTAAGATTTTTGTTAACCTCATGAACCTTCAATACACTTAGCATGTAGGAGAGAACTGTGATGGATTTTTTCCATATACTGCTTCAAAATGAGTCATGCAAGTAGTTATATGGTAAGGTGTGTTGTACCACCATTCAACTAGGGGTAGCCACTGAGCCCATTGGTTTTGTTGTTCATATGAAAAACACCTCAAATAGGTTTCCAAACACTTGTTGACAACTTTAGTTTTTCCATCAGTCTAGGGATGATTGGAGGTGTTGAGATGCAATTGGGTGCCCTGGAGACGCAATAATTCTTTCCAAAAATTGTTAGTGAAAGTGGGATCTCGATCGGAGACAATAGAATGAGGCATGCAATGAAGCTTGAAGATATTATCCATGAAAATTTGAGCCACTGTGGATGCTATGAATGGGTGTTGGAGATAATATAAATTAGCATATTTGGAAAGACAATCAACTACCACCATGATGACTGGCTTATTGCCCGATTTAGGTAAGCCAACAATGCAGTCCATAGAAATATATTGCCAAATAGCTGACGTAATCAGGAGCATTTGTAGTGTGCTTGGGGCCTTGATTCTTTCTCCCTTATTCCACTGATAGACATCACATTCAGCCACAAAGGTGTGAATGTACTATTTCATACCATCCCAGAAAAAAGAATGTTTGACCCTTTCGTAGTTTTTGTGAACCCTAAATGCCCAGCTGTGCGGAAAGCATGAAGCTCCAAAAGCACCGTAGATTTAAGTTGTGATTGTTTTCTTAGATACAGATGGCATTTGTAGTGAAGCTCGTCATTGTGACAAGAGTACCCTGGAGAAACTGGAGAATTGTCTTGCAATTGTTGGATCAAGCAAGAATTTTGGGGTCTTGCAGCCATTCATGGTGAACAGCTTTGAGTCAATCTGGTACAATGAAGGAGAGAGAAAAAAGGGACCCTTCATCTTCATAGTTCCTGGAAAGAGTGTCAGCAACCACGTTTTCTTTTCCCTTCTTGTAAATGATCTCATAATCATATCCAAATAGCTTGGTCACCCATTTTTTGTTGCTCGGGGGATGAAATTCGTTGTTCCAGAAAATGCTTGAGGCTCTGATGATCTATTTTAATTTGGAAGCATTGGCCTAATAGATAAGGATGTCAGAGGTCCAAGGCATGTATAATAGCCAACATTTCCTTTTCATAGATGGATTGGCCCAAATGTGGCTCTGAAATTTATTTGCTAGTGAAGGCCACCAACCATCCTTATTGCATGAGAAATGCTCCAATTCCTTTCCTGAAAGCATCACATTCCAGGAAAAAAGTCTTCTTCAAGTCAAGAAGGGCCAGGAAAGGAGTTTTTCACATAGCCTCTTTCAAAGCATGGAAGGATTGATCAGTTGTTGGAGTCCAATTGAAAGTATTATTTTTAGGGAGACCAGTGATAGGTGCTGCAAGTTTTCTATAATTCTTAACAAATTTGCGATAATAGCATGTTAAACCCAGAAAAATATGAAATCTCTTGAGAGTTTTGGGATGAGGCCAATCCTACATAGCTTCAATTTTCTTATGATCCACCCTTACACCAGTATTTCCAACAATATGACCCAAATACTCCACTTTTGAGGCACCAAAGGAACATTTAGATTATTTGAGGAAAAGTTGGTGTTGAGAAAGGATATGGAGATCTTGATCCACATGGAAAACATGGGCTATCTAGGTTTTACTATAGATGAGAATATCATCAAAGAAAACTAAGACAAAATGACAAAGAAAAGGGCGGAAGACATGATTCATGAGACTTTGGAAAGTGGAGAGAGAGTTATACATGCCAAATGGCATGACTAAGAACCCATAGTGTCCCTCATGAATTTGAAATGCAGTATTGGGAATGTCAGCCTATTTCATACGTATCTGGTGGTATCCAGAACAAAAATCAAATTTAGTAAAGTATTGTGCACCACTCAATTTATCCAATAGATCATCAATGACAGGAATGGGAACTTGTCTTTGATAGTGAGTTTGTTGAGTTCATGAAATTCGAGACACATGCGCCATGTGCCTTCTTT
>JZKD02S1738449.1:8231-19218 GCA_000966675.3 Picea glauca | reverse complement strand
CCTTCACTATTCCTTACATTTCATCGTCCCATTAACCTTCCATCATACCATTTCCATAAATACACTTGGGTTTCACCTTATTATTTTCCACTTTATTCATTTTAGTATTATAAGTGAATTTATGGTTAAATCTTAGAAAAATGACATATTTTCATTATATATCAAGGTTGGATGAGTTTGATGATGTGTGCAGGCATATATGAAGATTTCAACAAAGTCAAATATTACCACCTAGCCTCAAATTCGAATTACATCTTTGAATATTTGAAAGGGATTTGAAGATAATCATTCAAGCATATTCAAAGGAGAAGATCATGGAGATTTTGATGGCATATCTTATCCAAGATATTTGTGGAGGATTTAAAGGAATAAGTTGAGAGAATAGTGGATCTATAATTATGACACTCTTCAAGATGTTCATGTATATAAGAGAGTGCTCTCTCTTCATGAGGGAGGCATGTTATTCATAATTGAGAGATTAGCTTGAGAGTTAGAGATCATGTAATCCATAATTTGGTCTTGTAATTAGGAGAAGGGGATTCTTAGCTTTGTTATTCTTTCATGCTTTGTCATTTGACTCTTGTAATATAATTTGAGATTGATATATTGTGTGAGATCACATATGTCTTTTGTTATTCAACTCTTCACATGTTGTATTGCTTTCCTAGATTAATTTCCTGCTTTCCTAGTTAGTCTTTCAATGCTTTCCTAGATTAATTTCATTTCAGCAATTTAGATTAGATTACTTCTACTTTAGTCCTGCATATATAGTGCACGTGCTTCGTAAGCTATGAACCTCGGATTGACAAATTAAATAGTTGGGAAAGTACTACAACGAAATTAAACGACAATATTTCCGCCTAACATTTTGGCGCCGTTGCCGAGGAAGCACGATGGATTGAGGTTTAGTTTGAATAGTCATGCTCCTAACTCTGAGGTGACATATGGGTAAGGTCATGTAGGAAGTGTTTCAATTCCTGCAAGTGTAAATGTAGATTTCAATTCTAGCAATTCCAATATCGACAATTTCAATTTTTACAACTGTGAAGAGAAATGTGTTTTTCATTTTTTTTTATTTTTTTTTTTGATTTGGGTGCCGTAAGAACCCCTTTTGCAATATGATTTAACTATGAGTGTCATCTTGGAACAACTCGCTCAGATCCTTGCGAAAGCTGGGATTTATTCTTTTCAGGAAGTGGAGATCTTGAAAGTAGCCAAGAGCTTAAATACTCCTCCAGAAACGACCACAAAAGTGGAGATATTGAAAGCAGCCAAGAGCTTAAATACTCCTCCAGAAACGACCACAAAAGTGGAGATATTGAAAGCACCCCTGCATAGCTCAACCGACCACAACCCCTTTTAGGTGGGGTTGGGATTCCAACCATTGGGTCCCATAGATGTTGCACTTCCCCTTTCGGTCACCTCGATCGACTCATCTCCTGCTCCAACTAAAGCTGACAAAGCCACCTGGTTCATTGAGTGGATCCAACACATCCGCCAATAGGTTCAGGATATCCTACAAAAGTCCAATAACAAGTACAAACAACGCCATGATCAACATCAGGTGCGACATAAGTTTCAGGTGGGTGACAAAGTTTGGTTTCACTTGCAGAAAGAACGCCTTACAGGACCCCATCGAAAGCTTCGCCCACTCCGTTATGGGCCGTACACTATCACCAAGGTCGTGGGGGATAATTATTTTGAGCTCAACATTCCTCCTTTCCTTGGCCTGCACCCAATGTTCAACATGGATCTCCTTTGCCCTTATTTCCCACCATTATTGGACACCTCAGAAGTANCTCATAAAATCCGGATCATCCCTCCTCTTGGTGAGGTTGGTAAACTCTGATTTTGACTCTATGCATTACTCCCACTATTTTGACTGCTACTATTCCGTCCTCCTTGCCTAACTACGATGGATTTCAACAAATATTCAAAGGTTATCTCTGATTGTGGTGACACACACAGGGTTGTGGATTCAACGTAGGATCCTGTTTGAGAAGGACTTACCGGATCTTCTATTAGTGGAATGGACTGACGCCCCTCTTTTCCTCCTCCTATGTAGGGTATCTCTATGATTTAGACTTGTGCGCAAGGTTCTTGTAACTCTGGCTTACTGTGCGGATCTTCTCTCCCATCCCCAGTCTTTCACCTTTTATACCTCCTTCCCCCGTGTAACTCTCCAACCTCGTAATTTGCTTCTAGTGTACTGCCTTCTTGTATCCTCAGTCCCTTCCTTCCTTTTCCATTGCTTCATTTTCTCAGGCAATCCTTCTGTTATCCTCCAACTCCTCTATGTGCACAAAGCCCGTTTATATTTCAGACTTCATTATGATCACATGATTTTTACATAATAACATTTTGATCCACATATTTAATGATTTCAAGAACCTTTTGCATGGACCTTTGAAATTTTTTCTTTCCGCAACACTATATAATTGGATGCAATTGAATTCAGTTGTTTCACCAATTTCAGAGTGCAATTATTTAGCGTTGCAACACTAAACCTTCCCGTCTTTTCAATCAATCTTTCTAGCCACTTAGTAAAAATTTATGGGAATTCGCTAAAGAATATTTCATGTAGATACATGAATACATACTTTTTCATCCATTGCTTGTCACTCATCCGAGGGTTCATGTTCTCTTGTCGCGCGAACTCCCGTTCTTTTTGTTCTAGCTAGTCTGGGATCTCTTTCTTAGTCAGCCTCCAAAGCATTCCCCTAGTCACAATTTCTCGGTCACGGTAATAGAACCATTTGTTGAAATTTCTCTCTTGTCTGCACACAGGTTGTAAGACCCAAGGTTCAGTTTAGCTTTTAGCAACAAACCCTAAATACACTGGCCCTTTTGGCATCACTTGCTTGCGCAGATGAAGTCTCACCCGAGGTATCTATTGGGGCTACAAGAACCAAGTTTTTGTAGCAGTAAGGGAAAGGGAAGTAGATGCCCAAACCATTGTTCCTTATTCTAGCTTATGTATGCTCTTGATTATTACCGTCATTCATGGGTATTGCATCATAATAAATCCATATAATACATCTAATATATGAACCGATGACTTAAAATCACGAAGTTCCTTAACAACACACTCCGTCACCGACTGTCCCACACCTCAAGGATGTTAAAAGTCCTATTCTTATCTATCCCAAAATATCCCATTACAATGCATGGCATGGCCAACTTCAGTTAACTGGTTGTTTGCCTTCTTCTACTTCTTTTTGTTGATACAAATATTCTGTTGTTCTTCTATTTCTAGAAAGTCGCACTGTCGTCCTTTGCACTTCCCTTTCTCACTTGCTTGCTTTCTTCTTTTGTTTGTGTGTTGTCTCATTCCTTGCACCCTTTTTACCTTATGCACGCTTTCTTCCTTCTGCGTGATTGCTTCATACTTAGTTTTATCTCCAAAATTACATCCAAAAATGCCTGTCCAACATCTAGGAAAAGAAGATGAAGTTTGGCTATGGCACAAAAGAATGGGTCACATAAATTTTGACAACCTTGTCAAATTCATAAAAAAGGAAGCAGTCAGAGAAATTCCCTAGATCATAAAGCCAACCAATACCTTATGCAAGCATTGTCAACAAGGAAAGCAAACAAAGACCAAATTCAAATCAAAGGAATACTCCACAACAAGACCGCTAGAAATTGTGCATACTGATCTAGTTGGACCAACTAGAACAAAGGGTTTAAAAGGTGAGCAATATTTTATGTTATTGGTTGATGATTATACAAGGATGACTGCAATTTTTTTCTCAGGAAGAATTTAGAAGCATTCGAGAACTTCAAGATATACAAGGAAATGGTTGAAAATGAAATGGATTCAAAAATCAAATGTTTGAGATCCGATAATGAAGGAGAGTTTATTTCAAAGGAATTTATGGATTTCTGCAACAAGCGTGGAATAAAAATGAAATTTTTCGTTGCTAGGACACCACAACAAAATGGAGTTGTCGAAAGGAAGAACTTGATAGTACAAGAAATGCCTTGAACTATGTTAATGTATTCCAAGTTGATAGACATATTTTGGGCACATGGAGTACACACAACAGTTCATATTCAAAATAGAGTAATGCTCATAAACAATAGTGATAAAAATCCCTATGGGCTATGGAAAGGAAGACCAATGAATGTGAAGCACTTCAGAGTTGTTGGAAGAAAATGTTAAAAACAGAAGACGAGAGAATGGTAAAGTTTGACTCTTGTGTGGAAAAAGGCATACTTTTTGGGTATTCAAGCACAAGGAAAACATACAAATGTTTCAATCTAAGGCTCAACAAAGTTGTGGAAAGAATTAATGTGATGGTTGATGAGACAAGTGGATAGAAAATAAATGAAGAAGAAAAGGAGTCAATGGAACAGGTCATGAAGAAGAAGCAAAGGATGAAGAAGTAGCAGAAGGGGAAGATGAAGAAGACCAGTTAGGAGCAGAAGAGAAAGAACAACAAGATCTTCAAGTACGTCCAAAGAAACCTAGCAAACAAATACAGAAGAATCATCCATCAGATCAGATTATCGAAAACAAAGATGCAGGAGTTGATACTAGAAGAAGAATTCATTCACTAAAACAACTACATCTAGCACTCTTATCCTCGATTGAGCCAATCATCTTTGAAGAAGCCAACAAGGAGGAATTCTAGATTAAATCCATGGATGAAGAGTTGGATCAGATAGAGAAGAATGACACTTGGGAATTGGTTCTAAGGCCAAGGTACAAGAATGTGATTGGCACGAAGTGGGTCTTTAGAAACAAATTGAATGAATATGGACAGGTTACTAGGAACAAAGCTAGATTGGTATGTAAAGGATATGCTTAGGTTGAAGGTATCGAATTTGAAGAGATGCTTGCCCCAATTTCTAGAATGGAAGAAATCAAATTGATCCTAGCTTATGCATGCTCCAAGAATATTAAAGTGTATCAGGTGGACGTGAAATCAACCTTTCTTAATGGGGATCTAGAAGAAGAAGTCTACATTGAGCAACTAGAAGGATTTTATTTGTCAGAGAATGAAAATTATGTGTGCAGGTTGAAGAAGGACTTGTATGGTCTCAAACAAGCCCGCTGAGCATGGTATTCCAGAATGGACAGATATTTACAACAACAAGGGTTCAGGAAAGGAAACACAGACAACAACCTCTAAATCTAGGTAAATGAAGATAATATTTTGTTAATTTAAGTTTATGTTGATCATATTATTTTTGGAAGTGATGATGACAAGCTGAGCCATAAATTTGCAAAGGATACGCAAAATGAATTTGAAATTTCATTACTTCGATAATTATCCTTCTTTTTGGGTCTTCAGATATGTCAAAGAAACCAAGGCATTTTTATTTCTGAAACCAAGTATATCAGAGAAATGCTATAGAGGTTTGGAATGGAATATTACAAACTAATCAATACTCCTATGCATACCAGTTGTAAGTTATGTAAATATGATGATTCAAAGTCTACAAATAAGAGGGAATACAGGTCAATGTTTGGCAACTTACTTTATGTGACAACATCCAGACCAGATGTAATGCAGGCAGTTGGATAGGTGGCACGATTTCAAGAAGCACCAAATGAATCACATGTTCTAACAGTAAAGAGGATGTTGAGATATCTCAGGGGTACAAAAGAGTTTGGATTATGGTATCCAAAAGGAAATGATCTAATACTTATTGCCTACATAGATGTAGATTGGGCAGGTTACATTGATGACTGAAGAAGTACAAGTGGAGCAATGTTCTACTTGGGTGAGTGTTTAGTATCTTGGATAAACAAGAAACACTCATTGATATCATTGTCTATAGCTGAAGCATAGTACATTGCAGTAGCAACATGTTGTACACAGGTTCTATGGATGAAACAAACTTTGACAGATATGCAGGTTGAGTATGATGATCCCATTTTGATATATTGTGATAATACAAGCACCATCGGTATCTCAAAGAATCTAGTGATGCACTCCAAAACAAAGCACATTCAAATCAAGTATCATTTTCTATGGGAAGAAGTTGCAGAGAAGAACATTCGATTTGAGTATGTTGGCACCAAAGAATGGATTGCAGACATCTTTACAAAACCACATCCAAGTGAAACTTGGCATAGTTTTTGCTCCACAATGAATTTTGAATACTATTCTTATATGTCTTAGATTTAAACGAGGAAGCACCATAAAGAGGACAATTTAGTTTGGGGGAGCATTTTTAGGAAGAGTTTAGTCAGGGGGAGAAGCCCCAATGACAGTTCAATTAAGGGAAGCAGCCCCAAGGATAGTTCAATTAGGGGGAGCATCCCCGACGAGAAGTTATCTTTGCCATTGATGTCAAAGGGGGAGAGTTTTATTAGATGCATGGATAGAGATTTTTCTCAGGTCCATGGATATAGAGTTAGATTCTTGGAGAAAGAGCATAGAGGCATGATTCTAGGGGGAGCGATGGTCACAGGGAGAGCATGAGAGATATGACTTCAGTGTTGCATCAGAGTGTTGCCATAAATTCCAAAGGGGGATATTGTTGATTAATTGGGTTGGTTTTCATTGATGTCAACCCTTGAAGAAAGACTGATATCACATTCCGGTAGCCCCAATAGTATTATTAAGGGACTCAATATTGTTTGAGGTATAAAGGTATGAAGATCAATGTATTTGCAAGTAAGACTATTCTAGATTGATAATACATGTCATGCCATTTCTGGTGATATGTGGAACACCACATAACTCCTCATGGTTGGAGAGTTATGGCCTTGTGAAGTTGGAGAACCCTCATGAGTTATCTAAAATCCCCTAGAAGGTCAAAGAAGTCAATTTATTCTAAAATCTCCTAGAAGAAGTTTACTAGTAAAAGTGGTTGTAACTAGGAGTTAATCATGAGTTAAGTTGTTGCAAAGAGAAAATAATTAAAAATAAATTAGTTTCAACTAGAAGTGGTGAGTTTACTATTTGTGGATAAAGTGGTTATAAGTGGAAAAGTGGTTAGAAGTGGGTTATCCCTAAAAGAAGGAAGTTGGGTTAAGTTAGTTAGAAGGTAACCCCTAGAGGAATCTACTTGGAGAGTATAAATAAGAGAGTAAGGGTATCCTATTAGCACCTATTGAGCACATTGAATATCTATTATTGTGTAAGGCTTATTGTGGGTACTCATTGATACATATAAAGTTACGCAAGTTTGAGGTAGCAAGAATGGTTGACGATTAAAGTTTTGGAGTTGCAGAAATATTGAAAAAACCCTAGTTTTTGAGGTGTACGCGGGTTGCAGTGGAAGAAGGAGCATACATACGTGGGTTGAAGAAGAACAAGGAACATACATTTGGAAAATCCATGAAAGCTTGAGTTGCTAAGAGTGCCAGGTTCCCAGAGTCTAAAAGCAAGCTTCCAAGAAGGTCTATAGTGATCAGGTACAATAGATCTATCTAAAGGTTCAAAAGGTATGTCCTATTTTTATGAGTTGATGGATATTATTGTCTACATGAGATATGTTTATGAGGGTTTGAGGATTTTCCCTAGAGATGCTATTGGATGTATGACACTTACTATATAAGTGAGATCTATAGAAATACAACGTCGATAAATCTGGTATTTATCATTGGTACATCTTGATTAGTGTTGAGGCATATCTTATATTTCTTGGCACATTTTTAAGGGATTTTTTAGTACATGGTTGAGGGATTTTGGTTGTGAAGTTTGAGGTTGCATATTAGTTAGGGTTTGATGTCTAGTCCATGTGAGGGTTATTACACTTGATCATGATTGTATACACATGTATGGCACATGACTAGAGAGACATAAATGCACTTGGTTAAGGGATATGTATAATGATCTATGCATAGGTCACAACTACATATTGGACACAGTGACAGGTTGTAAGTTGATTTGACAAAGGCATCAAAGTGTCCGAGTTTTAGAAAAGTTTAAAGCCCTAGCTTTCTAAAGGTGTACGCAGGTTGCAATATAGACATGCCACGTACATACGTAGATTGCAATATAGACAGGGCGTGTACATACGCGAGTTGTAGCATATATAGGTCACGCACTTGTTGGTATTTGTTGGTACAGGATGGCTTCTGGTACATGATTGAATACATTCTATTGGTACATGCTGGTTACAAGTTGTTGGCATAGATTGGTACATGTTTACAGTGGTATATCTCATAGGGATAGTGTGGCAGTGGTTTCATCATTTGACACTTACATTTTAGGGCGGTTGGAAGGGGCAAGGATAGGTGGTTGTATCCACCTTCCGGTTGTAGCCAGAGAACATAGGGGGTTGTAGCTAGAGAATTGGGGATTTGGAGCTTCCCTCAGGTTGTAGCCTGAAAATATATGGGACGAGAGCCTCTTTCCAGTTGCAGTTGAAGAACAAAGGAAGTTGGTGCTTCCAATGAATGTAATTCTTAAATACATATAAGAAAAATCATTCTGTTGTTTTCTCCCGCATTGGGTTTCCACATAAAAATATTGGTATTGTGTATGTGTATGATTGTTCATTGTTCATGGTTTATTTACCCTGCACTTGTTGAATGATAATGGTATATTGATCATAAAGATAAACAACACTTATATACTATGGTTAAAAGGATTAAAGAGATCTATTACTTATTCACCCCCCTTCTCATTAATCCAACATGATACCACCCAGAGACTGATGGATAGACCAAAAGAATAAACCAAATATTGGAAGACATGTTGTAAATGTATGTGATAGACCAACAAAAGTTTTGGGAATAATATTTACTGCTTGTTGATACAATAATAATTACCAAAGTTTGATTAAGATGGAACCGTTTGAATTCTTATATGAAAGACCATGTAGAACACCTCTTAGGTAGGATATGCTAGAGGATAGAGCCTTGGTTGGACTAGAAGTAATCCAAGAGATGGAGGAACAAATGAAGATGATTAAGGGAAGATTAAAATAAGCACAAGATAGATAGAAGAGTTGAGTGGATGCACATAGAGTTGATAGAAATTATGAAGTTGATAATAAGGTATTTTTGTGAGTGTCACCATAAAAGAGCTCAATTAAGTTTCATAAAGAAGCTAAATTTTCACCACTTTATGTAGGACTTTTTGAAATTTTAGAAAGAAAGGGACTAGTTGCTTATCGTTTTTCATTTCCATCATCATTAGATCATATGCATGATGCTTTTGATGCGTCTGTATTATCTCATTGTATTTTTTATCCTTCTCAAGTTATTGATTTGAGTTATTTGTATATGTCAGACAAGGGGGACTTGATGGCTGAACCAATTTGCATTTTGGACTGATGCACTCAACAACTTCGACATCATTTG
Organism: Picea glauca; assembly: GCA_000966675.3. Taxonomy (NCBI): domain Eukaryota; kingdom Viridiplantae; phylum Streptophyta; class Pinopsida; order Pinales; family Pinaceae; genus Picea; species Picea glauca. Next base: position 9,947 of record JZKD02S1738449.1, on the reverse strand, counting down.
GTAGACCAAGTAGAGGTCTAGTGGGATAGTTATAGTCCCAGTTCCACTACTTGGAAGGATGCAACTGAGATGCATCACCAATTTACATATTTATTCTATAAATTCTTGACAAAGTTTCTTGAAGAGGGGATGTATTTAGTGCCTCGTTTTGATTTTATTTTTGAGATAGAATAAACATTATTATTTAGGGCATTTGTTTAATAATGACCCAGTTTATTGATTGATTTTATGGTGATGTTCATGACAAGATTTTAATTATTTGATTAGGTTTAAATGATGATTACTGAATGGGTTTATTTAAAAGTTTATATCATAATATATATGAATTATATGTGTGTTGGTATGGCATAACTGATGGTGGTAATTCATATGATTTGGATAAAATAAAATGAAAATGTTGGATACATTAACTTGTAGATTCCACTGACGGTTTTCCTAGAGTGATAGGAAACCATAAGGGTCTATTGACATGGGTTTGTGTCAATGTTATATTAGACTTTATATTGAGTCAAGAAACCATAAACGTTATGTGATTGTGTTATATTTTGATTTTGGATTATAAAATAATTGATGCGTTAATTGCAGTGTGCACATGCATGTGGAACATGCTTGTCGATCAATCCACATACGGGCAATGGGGTTGTATGGAATCATACTGAGCATCACAAAGAGAGGATGGGTGGTATTACTATTTCCACCTAATAGCACTCATTTTCTATGGTCTGAGTTGAAAATCTAGGGATGCTTTAACTCCGAGGTTTCACATTGTCGTGAGGGTAAGTTGCAGATTTGACCACTCACAAGGATTAGCTGAGGGATGCACAATAAGGTGATACCTTTATTCCCCAATGACCATTAGTCTCTCAACATAGGGAAGCACATATTAACTTAATAGGGTCTCGACTGTCGCACCATTTCCCCACTAAGAAAATTTAGATGCTTGAAGGGCATGTGAAAGATGACACTTGGAAATACAAAAAAGGTAATTCTTGAAGGGCATGAGAAACATGGCACCCTTGGTATCATTTATGAATTGTCAATTTAATAGTGAAAAGAAGGTTAAATTGAAAAATATTAAAGATAATTATCTTAACATGCATAGTTATTGAATTGAGAAAATAATTATAACTTATACATTTACTAGAGAGAAAAATAAATTAAATGATAGTAACATAATTAAAAATATAAATAAATTAGTATTTCATACCAAGATAGAAGATCTAGTAGATTAGAAGTTATTAAAAAAATAATTACATGTTATGAGTGTGCATGAAATGAAAATAAACTAATTATTAATTAACTAAAACTAATCAATAGTGCGCCCTTAAATTAATTTTCATTGGAATCAATAGGAACATAATGATATATAAACAAAAATGGAAAATGGTAAAAAATGAAAACAAAAATGGAAAATGATAAGGGAACACAAGTATTTGAACCTAGATGTCTTTCCAGAAGGAAAGAACTCTACTTGAGCTACATTCCCATAGAAATATATCATTAAAAGTGCATATCTAAAAAGGGAAGGGAGAAGTCATTACCTTCCTTATGGAGGTTCCTCAATGAACCCTTGGCCTCCATGCATGAAATCCTAAACTTGAAAAACCAAAAGAACAATAAACATTAACAAATCAATAAAGTAAAAGAGGAAGGAAGGAATGAGGAGAAGGGAAGGGGGAAGTCATTACCTCGTCATTGAGGTTCTTCCATGAGACT
>JZKD02S1738438.1:91699-116713 GCA_000966675.3 Picea glauca | reverse complement strand
AGGGATCAGGATATCGGGGTTCCCGTGCATAAGGTGTTTATGGATTTCGGCATTGCGATGTCCGAAACCCTGATAGGAGATAAGGCTGCAGTCTTGTGAAATAGTGGTCACGTGGACCAAAGGTCTAGCCCAGAGGGCTAACAAAAGTTGGATCGTATCGAGATTCGGAGGATCGGGAATCCCGTGGGACAATGCATTGTGGAATTTGAAGGCTCGAAACCCCGACAAGAGGTAAGACTGCGGTCACGAGGAATAGTGGTCATATGGTCCAGGAGCTTAGCTAGGAGGGCTAACGAATAAAGCGTTGTATCGACAGATCGGCGATCGAGAGTTCGAGGGGATGGAGGTTCTCGACATCAGAAAAGATGAAACCCCGAAACCCGAAATTAAGTCGGGAGAAGGTCACATGCGCGTGCAGAGGCCGTGACAGGGAAATGAGAAGGACCTGTGGATCGGGTTTTCATCAGAGATTCCAGCAGGGAATCGCAAGAGACGCTTCGGCTCGCATGAGGAATTGAACGATCTTGTGAGAGGACGTAGGGTGCGTCAATTGCGTCTGCATCAATATGCCTCGAAAAGTTAGAGGCTGAGAGAGTGTTAGAGGAACTTCATGATGGACCGATGGGTGGACATTTTACAGGAGTAACCATCGCTCACAAAATTTTAAGGGAAGGATATTATTTTCTAACCTTATTCAGGGACGCACACACATATTTTAGGAAATGAATTTTTTTTCAATTTAGGGTTGGAAAAGAGAAAAGGGCAAGCATTTCATTGCAACTAGTGACAATTTCTATACTTTTTGAGCAATGGGGGATAGACATAATAACACAAATAAATATGAATTCATAAAAACAACACAAATACATACTTATGACAATTGACTACTTTTTGAGGTGGTTGGAATCTATTCCTCTCACTCATGTCAATGAAAAAGTAGTGATACGGTTTTTGGAGCAACAAATCATGACGATATTTGGGGTACCTTCACTTTTGGTATTTTATAATGATGCATATTTATATTCTTCTCTCTTAACTAAATTTTCTTTAGATAAAGGGATTATTATATGTTACTCTTCCAACTATTATCCACAAGGGAATTGTGTCGTCGAGTCTTCTAATAAAAATCTGGTAAGAATCCTTACGAAGACAGCAGTTGAAAATCACTAGAACTAACACAATGCACTTCACAATTCTCTATGCGCCGACAGGGTAACCCCTAAGGAAGGTCTAGGGAATTCTCCCTACTTTATGGGATATGGTAAATAATCCATCCTACCAACTAACCTATACCTACCATATTTTCAACTTTCTCATTCCTCCATAGGACAACCCTTAAAATCCCCAATAGATCATTCCAACATCCTTTCGCATTGTTGATTCATTCATCACAGTTACTTCAAAAGATGACACACATGATGTAAGAAATAAATGAAGATCTAAATTAGATTATTTTTACTAAAGGGCGATGAGTTCAAATGTGAGGGGCTAACTGATATTTATTTGAATGTATTTTTGAACAATTTCATAATTCACATGGAACTATTTAATTGTTTCACAATAACTCACGATTGATCTAGTTGCACTTAGGGATCAAATTGTGTTGTATTTATCACAATTTTTTGGATTGGTGAGTACTCAACGCAAAAAAATATTCACGCACATGTATTTATGATAATTTCCTCTGCAATTCTCTTAATAGAGGGGATACTAAGTTAAGTTGTGTACTCTAGGAAATATTCCACCCAGACGACCAGTAACTTGTCGATCACTGAAGACCCCAAAGGGAGGAAATGAGCAAGTTGGAGAGGCATCCATATTGGATGTTAAGAAGCTGTATTTTTTCCCAAAGGTGGAGCCAGTGGTCAAAATGTCTCAAAAAAAGCCAGTGAGTCCACCTCCACTTTTCAAAGATACAGACAATAGCATGACATCTAAGGTAACCCTGCCCTCCTAGCTTGATTTATATAACAAAATTCATTATGAATATATCCCCTAATTCATGCCTCATAGAGACATGGAGGTGAGAGAACTAAATGACCAAATGTTCCATAACATCAAGCATTCTTCATTGTATATGGTGGCGGCTAGAAGCCTTTTTTTACCATGTGTGGAAACTATAGAATGGATCATCCATCATGCCAATGCAGAAAAATTCCTGCTAAATAACAAATATGGAGAGTGTATCGGTGTATTCTTGCCAACAAAAGTAAGAACATACTACAAACTTAAGGACATTGAATTTAGGTTGAAAAGTGATTTTTTTTTGGCATTCTATGAACACCGTAATACCAGTCAATTTTTGGCATCTTGGTGGAGGGAAGACAAGAAATTTTTGAATCGGACCTTGGGGTGGTAAAACATGGTGAACCTTCGAGAACCTTACATTTTCTTGATGGCTTTGATCCGTTGTTTATATGGGGAAAAGGATTGCTCCAAGTTCTCTGAGGCTTGGATTCCTTTGGCTTATACAATAGCTATATCGGGAAGCATCTTCAACTACAGAACTATTATTTCTAAGCGATTAAGCACTAGAATTGAGGAAGCCCAGAACCCAAAAACTAGAGAAACCCTTGCATTCTACATGGAATATTATCTCCTAGATGCAATATGCACTAGGAATGTATTATCAGATTTGAGCTTAAGCTGGCATATCTTTGAATTGTCGGTACATGTTTATTTAAGCATCCTATGGGAGAACATGTACAAAAGATCAATCTTTATAATATGTGATGGATTAATAGCTCGGGAGTACTCACTGATATTTAAACAAGACTCCCAAGGATCTCAAAAGCAACAAGGAAAGTGATATCCAATATTGGGCACTGGTATCTAGAGGAAAGAAGCACATATATCATAATTTTCAGAGCCACTGGCACACTTTCTATCAATTCATGTGCCTGATAAACTAGTGTTGGGAGAAATTTGCTACCATACCATATTGCAAGGGTTCAATTCATATTTGGTAAAACACAAGAAAATGATATTTATTCCCTATGGGTTTTATGTAGGTTACCATTTCATGAAGAACACTACACAATCCATACAAGAATCTTAGAGTCAAATGGAGTACAATTTAGTTACTGAGAGATATAGGAAACACGACCCTAGTAGACTAGTGGTTGAGCATGCTAATCAAGTGATATCCCATTGGACATACATGCATGATTATTTTGAGGATGAAATATTCACAAAGAATTACTTGGATAGGGATGAAGTATTTCAAATGAAAGAAAAACCAGACCTAGTCAAGTTCATGGTGTTGCCTGGGGATGAACAATTAGAATTTTTAGAGAAAAAAATTGAGGCAGTGGCATAAGCACAACATGAAGGTTCATAGTAGACAACAGACAGGTCAGAGCAGACAATAGACAATGCCAAAAATAACATCCATGGTAATAGCCCTAGTTACTCTCAGGGAATAAGGGGAGCTATAAAACCCTGAAAATACCTCAAAATGGGAATACAATCAACAACAAATTTTAGAGCGAACATATATAGGAGAACCAAAAGCTCGGCCAACAACTGCAATTTCAAGGGGAGTGGCTCCTATTATTGTTTATTTGACCATGGTATACGATAGTGACAAATAGGAGTTGTATCCTGCAGCTCCTATTTTGAATGAGGCAGTAACAGAGATGTTGGACACACAATTTCCCCAAGGACAACCACCTTTAAAAATATACATACTCATGAATACAACTAAAGTCCATATCACCTCTTCAGATCGAACCTCACAATCAATAGATAGAGGGGAAGGTTGTAACAAAGGCCAACAAGAGAAAAGAGATAGAGAGGAAATAGAAACACTAAGGAATAAATATGAGGATGGTAATGGGACTGACATTGTAAAGAATGAAACAGGAGGAAAAGTGGAAGAAGAATGGAACCCCAATGCTGAGAATTAATTAAGAGGTAATACTAGAAAAGGAGTGGTTAATGAAGAGTTGGAGAGTAACAAAGGATCCAAAAATACCCAGACAGGACCGTCATCACATTCTACACTCCCAGGGTCAACGACTTCGGTAGAAACCACAATAGAGGGGGTCATGGAAAATACCTCCAACATTAAACACATTAGAGATTCACCCATTAATCTAGGAGTTGAAAAAGGTAAGGAGGTATTTCTTGAACATTTTCGTACACCGGGAAGCTTGGGAAATTCCCTCTCATGGGGTGACCATCCAATTCGAGAGCCTATAGAGGAGTTGGTTGATGCCTAATATATAGCTTATAACATAAATATGAAGGTGGTGGTAAGAAGAACATGAAAGAAGAGGAGACTCACTCTAGACAATGCAATGTTAATTACTATGGAAGAGACCCTACTGGACGCTATGTAGTCTAAGGTGAGCCAAGAATTGGGAGCAGACATGGCTATATTTAGTACCACTATGGAGAGGGAAAGATAGGATGAGTGTGAAGATGATTCTATGAGAGATGGGTTAGTGAATCTCAGGAATCAAGTGGAATATTACCAGGACACCATGCAATAATTTAGATACATGAGAGCTAAGTTGGGAGAGATATATAGTCAATTTAAGTTTGCAAGAGAAATTTTCATGACTAGGATAATTGGCTATCGGGAGGAAACCTTGATGGGCCTCATAGCTTACAAATACATGATGAAGTGGTATGATAAATATCATCACATGTTATAAAAAATCAAGTACATCAAATAAATATATAAAGGTTGGGGAACAAAGGAACATGGCATCATAATCCTCATTAGCGACTGCTTGGTTAGGCTCAAAACAACATCAGAGTATTGGTTACAATTGGTGATAGAGACACATCGGAGAATGCAGGAAAGATGGGAATAATGTCTTGGGAATTTGAACAACATCAATTAGAAGATGAGGACCTTCGATTTCCATAATTTGGCACACCCAATGACTTTTTCAACCTACGCACAATAGTATGGAAGTTCAAGGAGATCGATGTTGAATTTGAAGTGTAAATTCGAGATATCTGAAAAGTTGAAAAGCGACACGTTAAGAGACTTGTCGATGGGCTGATATGGGTAGCGTTGGTCCTACGACATCTAGGCTTCGAGGTGGACAAATTCAAATACAGGGTGATGGAAATGAAGGATAAGCTCAACATGTTAATGGAGCAACATCGATTCCCATATTTTCATACTTGCAAGGATTTATTCTCCCGGTGGTTTGAGTATGATAGAGTGAACCCTTTGAGATGATTGAATATTATTGATAGCTTCCACATAGAACCAATCCATTTTATCTTTTGTTTTCTTTTGTTAAGTGAACCTTGTTGTTAATTTTTGCATGATATTTTCGTATAAATAAGGAAGTCGACATCATTTTGAAATGTCAACAGTTTTGTGTAATAGTTGATAGTTAGATGAAAAAACTATTTTTGAGTTTAATATTGAAGCATATCTTGAGCTAGAGGCAAATTTATTCCAAATCTTGTGGATTAGCGTAGTCGATAGATTGTTCTGCATATAGTTATCTACTACGAGCTATTTAGTAAGATTGTAATTGTTTTTAAGCTATCTGGAATGATTATGATTTCTAAATGAATATTGGTGTAAATTTTGATTGTGTTTTAAAAGAAGTTGTGTTATATTCTAATCAAAATTACTTCCATCTACCTATTATTTTCACATACGATCTCCTTTCTTAGATGATATTTACTATTTGATCAATAGAAAAGTATTTTTGTTTAATATTGATTAGAAAGAGATTTCATTTACATGTTTTTGGTAAAGGTTAACCTACACTCAACCTTCTTCTAAATTTAGTTATTGAATACTTCATAAATAAACTAATTACTAAAATATTTTAGAATATCCTTCCTTAAACTGAAAATAAATCCCATTGAAACTTGTCAGATCATTCATCTGGAAAATCACGCTGACTTAAACAGGGAAGAGTTTGATTGGGCCTTGTCTCTGGATGTGATTCCTACTATTGATTTAAAGGGAATTTTGACCCCTCAACATGTAGGTTCTTCCATAGTTATGCACGATTTGGGAGTCTTGTGTTGGGATTTCCCTAAATACAAATCCCATGATAATGTTTTGGCACTATTTCCAAGGAGGATTGAGTCATTCTCCTCAACAACACATATTTGGTAAACTTCTCCAGAATCCCTTATATTACAAGTTTACCCGATGATTCCACTAAGGGTAGTTCCCTCACCTCCTTTTTATTATCCAAGGGGGGTCAACTAGTGACTCCGCTAACATATTACAAGGTGTCATCCTACTCTCAAATTTGTGATATTGTGCATTTTCAAGTAATGGAATTATGGCACGTTTTTCACAGGGAAGAGTCTGATTGGGCCTCATTTATAGATGTGATTCCTATTATTGAGTTAAAGAGAATTTTTACCCCTCAAAATGTAGGTTCTTCCATAGTTATGCACAATTTGGGAGTCTTGTGTTGGGATTTGCCTAAATACAAATCCCATGATAACGTTTTGGCACTATTACAAGGAGGATTGAGTCATTCTCCTCAATGACATATCTTTGGTAAACTTCTCCAGAATCCCTTATCTTACAATTTTACCCGGCAACTCCACTAAGTGTATCTCCCTCACCTTCTTTTGATGATCCAAGGGGGATCAATTGATGACTCCACTAACATATTCCAAGGTGTCATCCTACTCTCAAATTTGTGATATTGTGCATTTTTGGGTAATGGAATTATGGCACGTTTGTCACTTCATAGAATGTTTCCCTCCCTAGATATTGAAGATATTCCAGGATACCCAAATCAATTTCCTCCGAGTTGGGGGAATAATTGTCCAAAATTTAATGGAGACCTGTCCTTGGCTATTACTCATGTTGTGAATTTCTTGAAGTATGTTTCAGAGATAGATGTGACACATTAATATGTGCTAAAAATATTTGTTTTTCTATCTATGGAAACAAGACAAAAGGACCTGGTTAAGCATACTCTCGATCCAAAGAGTATATCTTATCTTATAATTTTCATTGAAGAAATCCTCAAAAGGTGGGCCCCAAGAACACAAAGATATTGTGACATTTTCCATGATTTCATGATGGCCCTCCAAAGTGAAGGGTTAATTTCTATCCTTGATGAGGAAGAATAAGAATCCATTTATGAACAAGAAGTTGAAGAGAAGACTCATGAAGAGGGTTACCAATCCCTCAGAGAGGAGCAAGAATTAACTCATGATTCTATTGAAGAAAATGAAGACTTGAATGAAGAACAAGAGACTGAAGAGGTTAATCATGAGGAAGATCACCATATCCACAAACATGATTTTCCTTGTGAATATGTCGAAGAAGAACCCTTTGATGAAATGCACCATGTTGAAGACATGATCCATGAAGAGGATCCTCATGAAGACAAATCCCTGGTATTTTATCCAATATTAAATGAAGTCATCCAAGATTTCATTCCTCCTGCATATGAAGAAAAGAACGTGGTGAGTTATACTCCTTTCCAAATTTTCGATGTTGTTGCATTTCATGAATGGGAAAATGAAGAGGTGTTAGGATAACCCTTGGATGCATTAAACCCCTCATGTTATAATAAAGGTGATGATGTGATTGAGAATATTGTTGATTTTATACATGTTGGGAGATGTAAATGGGATGTGATTTGTCCCGGTAGAGATCCCATTTACAATATTGAAGTTCATTTTCAATTGTTTCCTTTACAACAACCATATATGATTGCTACTAATCCAGAAGCCTAGAAACATGAAGATGGAATGATTACATTTTTTTTTTATCACCCAGGGATGAATTTTTGCAACATTCTCATGATAATTTTTGGTCATATCCCGGGGGGTTCTGATAAGCACTAGGATTTATTCTATGAAGAAAATTTTCTACCACCGTTGTGCTCTAACTTTGATGAATATGTGGTCATGATTCGCCCAGAGCAAGATCTTTGCGATGAAATTTTCCATCCTTCTCCTTTTTCACCTTGTTATTTCTCTATAGATGTGGTTAGTAGATTTCCTCATGATAGTCTCTTTACTTTCAGACATATTTATTTTTAGTCTTTGGTTTGTTGTAGGTATTTTTAGTTACACACACAACACTGACAATCCTTGGATTGGGAGAAAGATTTTTTCTCTAGGCCTGGTTTCATCCATTACCTTGCGCTCTCTTTTCCCATAGAAAACTCATATTTCCTCAGGTTCCTTCTCATCCCTTCTCGATCTTTGGGTAATGGCCTGGTATTTGAGGATGTGTATCTTCCTTTGTCTTATTCTTTTGGTCTTTTGGTCTTGTCCTATATAGGTGGAACACCTAATAGGGTTGGATGAATACCCTCACATACTTAAACTTGGCAACTCACATGGGGTCTTGGGCTAGTGTGATATTTGAAGGGGATATTAAGGTGAATTATCTTGCATGGATTATATCTTAAGTTGCAACTTACTTTTCATGTTTTAAGGACTGATGTGTCTTATGAACTTTGGATAACCATGTTTCATACTTTGATTTGTTTTGGATGGACCTGGCATGGCTCTTTGAGAGACATCTTGGGCTTGTACCCGAGACATTGTGCCATTATTTCAGGACCTGGGCATGTGTAATGGAGAGTATTGGGTCATCCAGTGAATCATCGTATATAAGGTGACTTGAATTCACCTTATATGGCTGGATATTGTTAGGGTTTGATGGATTGATGGGTACCTAAGATGATTTGTCATAACCTTGGGTGAGGAGACACCTCATTTCTCATTTGCTTCACCTTGGAGGATACCACATGGCCTTTGGAGGACCTACCTTATCCTTTGGAGGGTTGACGTCACCCTCCTAGGCCTTGACGTCTCACACATGTGGGAATTTCGATGTATTTTTTCATTTATTACACATTGTAGAGGTTAAATGAGGGGTCGTCCCCACTTGAATAGTAAACTTGTCAAGTTATGTGGAAAAATGATAGCACTATGCCTCAAATAACAAAAGGTAGTGCTACATTTTCATTTCATCATCTTCCACTCACCATTTTATGGGTAACTACTTCTAAAATATTCTCCCTATATGAGTAACTAACTCTTCTCGCTCATGTGTTATGCTTGGAAGGTCTCTTATGGATGGGTTTTGTTGATTTTTGGTGGATGTTTCTGTAATTAAGGTGAAATCTCTTGGTTTCTTGGATGAAGTAAGTGAATTCCTGCATTTATTATTTATGTTATTAATGTTCATGGTGAAATTGTTATTTTGTTGCAAGAAGTCTTGTTTATTGAAACCCTAAGAGAGGAACATACGTGCTTATTCCTCTCAAAAGGTGATATTTATCAAGAATTTGTGAATTGTCCTTGATGGGGTTAGAACCCTAAATCCCTAAAGTTCTATCACTTTAGGATTTTAGCCCTAGATAATTGATCTTAACCTATTTGAAGCTACAAGAAGGCGAAAATGGTTTCTAGGGCCCAGATGTGCTTGCACTCTAGAAGTCCTTCTCTTCAAGATTCAAATCCTAAGGCCCAGATGTGCTTGCACCTTAGGGTTTGAATCCTACCTCTTGGTTTCAAGTAGGCCAACATTGAAGCTTAGTTGCATTAGAAATATCCATACCCTAAAAGGCACTGATCTAAGAATTTATTCTCTTGGTGAACTGATTGATAAACACTCTCTTTCAAAACTCTCAAGTTCTCTACTAATTGTACTAACATTAACATTGTAAATATCACTATATTTCTTGTTGTTGTTATAAAAAAATTCTACATCCATCTGAAAACACTTTAATTTGTTGCATACACTCATTCTTTGGTGGCTTAACTTAATCAGAAATAACATCTAACAATTGGATAATATTCTAGTGGATGTATGCTAAGTTTTCCTGGTCAGATTTTACATTTTTTAGAACCAATTCTTGTTGTTGTTGTTACTAATCATTTATTTTTGTCATATAATTGTTTACTACTGCAAATTTGTAACAGCCATCACAACTTGTTTTTTTTGGTGTCCTAAGAGGTTAAGTTTTCATACTTTGACTTGGAATTTTTTATATATGGGTGTGTGTGTGTGTGTGCGTTCTATAAAGTGTTCTTTTTTCGAGCAGGTACTTAGATCATATTCAAACATTTTATTTTCCTTGACCTAGACCATTCATCTGGTGATCAAGATAGGGTGCAATAGGCTTGGATACTATACTTGATATTTGATCTCTTGAGGTCACCAATGAAGCCTCCCTTGTGGTGGACCTCTTCCATCACTAAAATGAGGGAAGTCCCTACTAAGGTGACAGTGGTAGTTTCTTCCATTGTTATGCAATATTTGATAGTCTTGTGTTGGGATTTGCATAAGTACAAATCCTACGATAACAAACCTCATACTTCATCTCATCATATTTCTAGTTTTCCCATTATCAACTCCCATATCATGTCATGATTCAATTGGTTTTGTTGAATGCACACCCGCATTTTCATTGTCCTTTCATCTCATCCAAGATAAATTTTCCATTTGTAGATCAACCCTTCATCCATTTAGATAATACAGAAACCCACCCATGGGGCCCCCACCCTCCATCAATTTTCCTCAAATTCTTGTGTCCCAACCAGGCCAAGCCATATTTCACTAGGGGGTCCATTTCTGTATGTGCATATTCAACCCAAATCATTATTTATTCATTTGGTAATTGTACGAAGTACCTTTTGATTTTCAGCAAGTACATAGAATTTTTCCATCATATCCAATGGAATTTTCTACCTGGAAAAGAAACCCCCATCACCCTTGGTTGGGGAATTTATATTTCAGAACCATGTCTACAAAAACAATTATCACTGGCCAAACCCCGAGTATCCCAATACCCTCTATCCAAGATCTCTGAGTTTTGACCTTCCCCCCCCTCTTTTTGCAGACTTTTCAAATTAACACGGATTATCCCAATATATAGTTGTCTCCCTGACACCAGATTATGTTTCTCGGTTTCTTCCATCCATCACTAATACCCCAACCAAGGGAATTTTTTGAGTCTCATGCATTCTTGACTTCATCCATTTTACCAATCATCCAACCTCACCACAAGTTAGTACCTGATACCATCTTTGATTGGTTGATTTCAAGGAGCCCTTCACTTCTTGCAGTCGCGGCTTCCTACCTATCGACATTAACGCAAGTTTCCAATAAGCTGGAAGTATCTTGACGCTCATTACACTCTAAATGAAGAGCCTTGGATGACACACAAAGGATATTTTTTTATTTATGATTACATTGACCCCCGTAATATTTGACCTCAACACAGTTTCATACTATGGTGGGTCTTATTATGCAACCATTTCAATCCTTAGTACAAGTTGAACACCTTTGAACTTGACAGACCATAAATTCCTACGAGTCACAAATGCTCATCATGGTTGTTCATTTCTCAATTTAGAGAAGGTTCCCATATCAAAGCCTTCATTTTCCATTTAATTCCCCTGAGGGCACTGTAAATATCCAGTTCATCAAATATTTCAGTTACAATTACATATTTTTGGTTTTATGGCATGAGCATAGGGCATGCCCACCTCATTTGTATAAATATGCTTATTCATTTTCATAGAAATTTTGTTATGAATGAATCTCCTCTCTTCCCTCTGATTGATCATCCTTACAGTTCTCTTTCAACCTTATCCAAATCCTTTACAATATGATACTACACCAAGTAAAAGAAACGATGAAGTATTCCAGCTATATGTATGCTCCTAACCTCACATATTATGGGGCATCTACTATCACCTAAAAATATCTCAACGAGATATAAAGGTGATTGTTGGAGAAGTCACCAATGCAACATACAAAACAACATACCTTCAACATTAATAAGTTCCATTCAAAAAATCCAAAAAACTATGGAAAGTGGATCCCTGGATTTTAGCACAGGATATCGAGGTCATTTTTGTGCTATTAGCGCAAAACAATACAGGTCAACAAATGCAAGTATGCACCATTAGCGTGTTATGTGCAACTATCATCAAAGAGACCTTCCATGATCTAAAAAATGATGCATTAATGATCTCAGTCAAATCTCACACACCCTCAACTCAAGCATACCTCATTAGGCAAACTATCAAGGCCTAGGATTAGCTTTGAGAGCACTAGAAGGCTAATAGATCCACCTACATGGGGGATCTCCTTTCACATTGTAAACTAGTTGGAAAATAGCTTGAAAGAAACCATAACATAAAGCTTGGAGTATGCACAAAGACAAGAGTTTCATTTGTAGTGTTATGTTGTTGAATTATGTCTTGAGAGTCCATCATTTTCCAAGATCATTCCAATATCCATAACGAAATCCAAGTTTCTCACCTCTTGAGAATTTGGTCATAATTCTTCATTTCAATTTTATCTTGTAAGAAGGAGAAGAAGGCCCTCATAGGGATCAACAAGGACCCTCTTGTTGATGAGAGGAAATGAATGTTCGTATGTCAACTTTTCAATTTCTTGGTCAGCTAAACCAATAGGAGGTGGGAATGATCACTCTGATTTTATAGGCTAAGTCTTAACATAATCTCTTCCTTCATGACAAGTTAGGAAAGATAACACAAAAAAAAGGTGTATATGATATTATTCTAAAAGGATAAAAAACATGATATCATACATATGTGTACCAACAACATAGCAACACATGAACTCGACTTAAAATACTCTACGGAATTTAGAAATTGCATCCTTGTATACCATATTTCCCTACTTTTAACCCCTTTCCACTTACCTAGACCTTGCATAAATCCATCATTATGTGGGATTTAGACTTAATATGTTTTCATTACATTTATTTAGTACTTTACATGAATTTATAATTAAAAATTAGAAAAAAAACATATTTTCATTTATCTTTGAGTTACGTTGCAAAGATGATATACCAGACAAGTTGTTGTGCAAATTGTGATGTTTCCACAAGGGGATGTTTTGGTTCAATTGCCACAACACTCATTTTCAGTTGTTGCAACACTTATTTTTAGTTGTTGCAATACTCATTTTCAGTTGATGCAACTCAACAGGGAGCTATTATGTGATGCAACTCCACCTGTGTTGCAACTCTCCTGAAGTACATTTGTTGAACTCTCGTTACTACAACTCCACATGTGTTGCAACTCACCTTAAGTACAGTTGTTGCAACTCTCGTTACTGCAACTCCACCTGTTTTGCAACTCGCATGAAGTATAGTTGTTGCAACTCTCGTTTCTGCAACTCCGATTGCTGCAACATCGTTTGTGTTGCAACTCACCCAAGGAAACTTGAGCTATTGGAAACGTGAGTCATGCTTTCACATGTTTTTCATTTATGGATTTATTCAAGAATAATATTAGTCCAAGAAAATAAAATATACAGAGATAATTTTTCAATTCCAAGACAAAATATTAGTTTCAGTGGTTAACCAAGAATCTTGGAATTTTTGTGAAAAAGATCTTGGAGTTATTTATTATTTTCTAATTGTTAGCAAATAATTTGGAAGTTATTTATTAATTTTTAATTGTTAGCGAAATATCTTGGAGTTATTCATTAATTGCTAATTATTAGTTGGAAACTATTTCTTATTTATGAAAATGTTGTAACCACTATGGATTTATTAAATCCATAAGTGGGTTTATTTAGATATTTGTTATTTCTAGTTTCCATTCAATCTATGTAGAAAAGAGAGAAATCTCTCCATTATTTGAGGAGGACTTTTATAGAAATTTCCAAATGACAATGAAATAATTCATTAAGTTTGTATTTCATTTTTTAATTGTAGTTTTATAATTTCCATAGCGTGTGATTTAATTAATTAATTAATTCTATTTTCTTTGTATATTTGTAATAGATTGATTTCTTTTGATTAATTTAATTAATTTAATTAATTCACGTTGTAAGTGTTGGTATAGAATAATATCAACACTTTGTTTTATGGAGGCAAGGTCCACTCTAATAGAACAAAGTGTTGTGTAGCTTATGTAGTTTTCTTTAATTTTTCGTTATGTGATTTAATTATGCAAGTTGTTAATTATTTGTTGTGTTCTCCAATTCATTTCTGTTGTTAATTATTCAGGAGGGATTGTATTTATTCAGTCATGCAATTGATTATTCGCATAGGATTGTATTCCATTATGTGCTTAACGCAATGATTGCAATTGTTGTTCAGAGTAATGACAAGGATCATATTGGCAAGGATTAGGATATAATTTTGAGGACTTAGTTAATTCCTTTTCCAACAAGTAGTTAATCAATTTCCTTTCATCATGTGTGATTTATTTTCAGCAAGCGTGGTGTGAATCTCAATTTTTGCGAGTAATTTAGAGTTTCAATTCTGCTATTAGTTTTACTACACATAGCTTGGGTTTCTTTGAGAAACAGTTGAGTCATGTTTCTAATACCTGCAGCTGGTATGAATTTCCTTTCCATCATAGTAGTTAGCATATTTACTTTTTTGTTGGCGTGACATTTACTTTCATGCCTGTGTGTTTACTTTCCAACAAGAGTGATTTACTTTCGTGTATGTGTGTTTTCTTTCCAACAAGAGTGATTTATTTTTCTGCTTATGTGTTTACTTTCTCGCAAGTGTGATATTTCAATTCCTGCAAGTGTGATTTACTTTCCATAATTTGTAAAACTGTGCCAGAGCTTGAGAATTGTCTATACTTTGACCAAAAACACAATAATTGATACTACAACTACATATCAAACCAATGGGAGAGTAGAGTCTAGCTTACATATACAATGCATGGTAACTCACAAATTTCATACAATCCCTAGATTGATAATTAAATGCACAATCGTTTTAGTTGTCTTTCTAAGAAATTAGAAAGGTAATTAAAAAGTCTGTCATTTTTTGTGTCATTGTCGGGGAGTTAGCAAAGGTGCATTTCCATTCTTTCATTGGTTTGAAATTCATTCTAGAATTTTTATTCTTGCATTGGTTTGAAATTCATTGTTTCATTTTCATTATTGCATTGGTTTGAAATTTGTTTTTACATTTTATTTCTTGAATTGGTTTGAATTTCATTTTCATTCTTGCATTGGTTTGAATAGTATTTGTTCATGGTTTTCGCACATGATATAGGTCATTTATATACATTGATTGAATTACCAAAGATTTTTTATGGTGTGTTAGCACTAGGAGTCACCTTCAGATTGCATGGAAGGCAAGCCCAGTACCCATCAAGTTATATGTGAATGATAGAGTGTTTTAACGGGTCAAATGGAAAAGGACTCAAATGGTAATGTTCTAACTTAGACAACAGGGCTAGCATGCACCAACAATGGAGGTCTTGGCTAACTTCTACCAGTAGTTTGGGAGTAAGTATGAATAGAGGGAAGACTTGAGTGAGAGGAGTGTAGGGACTGTTGCAAACATCAAATCTACAAAAGTCTAAGGAATAAAGTTTCTAATCACAAGAAATTCTTGACATCAGAAACTAAGAAAGATAAATAAACATCATGATAATATAATGATCAAAAATCCACCATCACATCACCACAATAATTCATGTGAATCCTTCAAAGCATGAACATTTAATGAATGAAGAAAATAGACTAGAAAGGAAGATGATTTCTATTAGCCAAAGCGTATTAAGTCCAGTACATCACTATATCATAGTCACTTCATCAAAATATTAAAAAATAAAGGGGGCCTTGCTCAACCATCCGAACCTACTAAAGCAATTGCTCTATCTATTTATATAAAAAAGGGAGGCAACATTTGGAGGTACGAGTTGGCCTCCTTCCCTTGAAAATCTCTTAAACATTTATTTTTTCTAACAACTAAGAAAACAACCTATGCTATAAAACATGAAAATGTTGGTGACTAATCCAATCATGCTTCTAACTGATTTGATCCTCTTTTGTTTCTCAACTCTTGTTTTTCCATGTGTCCTTTTGGAGCCTGTAGTTGTCCTTAGCATGCCAGCTACTACTTCTGTAACTTTCTCCATCATCAACTTATCCAAGGTTGTTGGCCTAGTCCTCCTAGATTCTTGGTGTTTGCTGGAAACTTCCTTGGCTAACAACTCTGGATAGCGCACCCTAAAATAGAACAAGGAGAGAAGGTAGCGCCTGTAGGTAACACCCCTGTGCTGCATATATGTGCCAACATTTATCCTCTGTTGAAATATAAGGTAGTGCCCCTGTGTTGTGCCTATGTGTAAACCTTCTCCCTACCAAATATTACATAGCACCTGTAGGTAGCGCCACTGTGTTGCACACGTATACCAATTCCGCGCTCTGTGTAATATTACGCAGCGCTTTTACGCAATGCCACTTATGGTGTGTCTGCATACAGGTTTGGGTAACAATGCCAAAACAGAGCGTCTTTGAATCTTGAACAAGTGCAGAGCAGATTGTGTCCTTCCATGATGACAAAACCATTTTACTTGGGTGCCTTGACTATACCATAGGTAGTGCTTTTACCACTGAGTGAAGATAGAACTTAGAAAAAACTCAAAATCCATATAGCTAAATGCCTAGAAGCTTGTATAGATGGAAAATATAGTATTTTCATATTAGTTAACCCTCCCCAAAAAGGAACAATCCCCAAAAATGGAGCTTATCCCTTACCAACTATATTGTCATCTTGACACTTAGCCTCGCACTCTTTCTGGTAGAAAGAGTATCTTCAATTGACTCAAAAGACTTCTTCTTCTTAGCACTAGCATACTTCTTCAATGTAGTTGTGCTCTCCTTAGTTGTTGGTCTATCATCTTCAATGGAAACCTCAAACAACACCTGTAAATTCCTTTGGGCTACCTCATCTTGGAAATGCTTCAGTTCTGCCTTTAGCTTCCTGTTTTGAGCCTGGAAGCCTTTGTTCTGCCTGTAGAGGTTTTGGAGCTGTCTATGTAGGTGTTGAGTCCTCCTTGTTGCAAATCTTTCCAATTCAAGGGTATGACTATAGCCATCCATAAGCTTTGTCATCTTGACTCTTTCATACATGGCTTCCTTTTTCAATTTAGCCACTTCTTTTCTTGACTCCTTAAGTTGTCTGATAAGTCTCTTGAAGGTATGACCACCAGGGGGAATAGAGACATGCACAGTCTTAGCAGTCTTCTTCTCGTCCTCTTCTTCCATCTGTACAAGAATTTTCTTGTGTGTTTAATCAACCTTCTCAAAAACCTTTCCTTTATGCTTCTTCTCTTGCACAACAACTTCTCATTTTTCCTTCACAGGCTCTTCAAAATATTTCACAAAGACTTCATCTTTCCTCTCCAAAGGTATTTTGGTACCTTTACCCTTATTCCTATGAATAGGGGTTTCTGATTTCTCCTCCACATGATTTTCAATTCTTTTTCATTTCTTCTTATGCAGAGGGGTTTCTGGTAAATACTACTCTTTGAAAACCTCCTTAGGAATTGATGACCTAGTGAAAGGTCTTTTACCCTTGATTTCAACTGCTGGAGGAGAAGAGGGAAAGAGAAGCTTCTTTCCTCTCTTAGATGTCAACTTGGTAGAGGAAATCACTTCTTCTAACCCTGGTGTAGGTGGGGGTAAGAAATATCTATGTGGAGAAGGACAAATCTCCTCCTCGACTTCCATGACCTTCTTGGTGATTTCTGAAATAGGGGCTCTGACCTTTCTCTTCTTGATGATACCTGCTTTAGTACTGGTGGATGCTGAAGGAACTATAATCTGTGATTGGGGAGTAAGTGTTGGGTCCAGCTGGAAGTGAGAAGTAACCACAAAATTCTCCCATGAAATCTCTTTCTTTCCCAACTCTTCAGAGACTAACATTTTGATCAATCCAGAGTGGAAAAGGATAGAATCCACATCCTTAGATTTTTCTTGCGCCCTATATGACATTTTACCTATACTTCGCAATAGGTAATAAGGAAAATTCATCTCAATCTACCCAATAAAATGTAACAACAACCTTATGTGGTAATGATACAAGGTGTTAAATCTCCCTTCACAAGTAAAATATCTCTGTATGATTTTCAAAATTCTATCAAACTGCTCGATCAATTGATTCCTTGGAATACTCTTAGAAAACTCATTGGCTTGATATTCAGTCTTGAAGAGATCTTTAACAAAGGGTGAACTCAAAACCATGGCCTTGAACCACTTTTCACCTGAAATGGGAATCCCTGTTGCAGTTGAGATGGAGGTTTCAGTTACCTCAAATTCCAAATCCCCAACTCTGGTTTTCTTGCCATCAAAATTTAATGCAAACTGTTTTGCTACCTATGGATGGGCTCTCTGCATGTTCTGGCAGAAAGAGAGGCATCCTTCTCTTTGAAATATCTCCCTTTCCATGGGCTCTGTGTCAAAAATGTGCATGTCCATAGGTTCTGTCCTAACTATCTTGCCACCTTTGTGTGCTTTCTTCGACTGAGGGGTCTCCATGACTCAAAATGAGGGTTCTTGGGAGGCTTAAGGGATGCTAATGACTAGAAAGCTTCAATTCAGATTTCAAATGTACAAAGATGGCCCTTAAAATTGACAGTGCTTAGAAAGCCGAGCTTGACTATGGGAAATAGACCTTTAGACTTGTACAGGCCTTTTAGAGAGTGGACTGTGCAGGGGTAATCCAGAATGGCTCTTTGTACAGAATGAAAGGGAGCAAGGAAAACATAGAGGGTTTGAGCAACACCTCTGGGTAGCGCAATGCATACACAACGGATAGTTTATTATAGGCCTGTGACTTCAATGGTTAAAGAAAACGACAGTAATCAGGCCATGGACACGGGAAAGGACGTTTTCAAGTATGCAAATATGGCTTCCTTACTACCCTGCAGGCTTAACAAATCGAAAACCTGAGCACAAATTTCCCAAGAAAATTAATATGCAATGGAGGCTACATAGGATACCTGTAAAGTCGACACCTGTTGAGATCTTCAGCGCGATCATAGGATGAAATTGAGGAAACTTCAGCCCTGGAATCTCTCAAAGCATCAGATTTAGTTGACATGCAGTCACTTGATCGGAACTGGAAAACTTACGCAGCGCAACACTGATAAAATTTTCAAAATTTAGAAACCGTTCCCAAGGATCATAAATGAAAGATCTTTTGAAGGGATTTTAACCGACTTTTGGAACTGAAAACAAGGGACACAGTCTCAGGCATGGAAATCATGACTTGGAGTGGATTGATGATAAACATGATAGGTGCTACAAAACTACCTGATGAGTAGGCAGTGCTTCCAAATCAAAAAATGATTAGACAGGTAAGCGAGTACAATGAGTCATGCTTACTAGGTCATGAGTGAAGAGGAAGAGGAGTCACATCAGTTTAGAAATGGGAGGAGTCGATTTAGAGACAAGTCATGATGGGGACCAAAAATGAGTCATGAACTAAAGAGGTTCTAGAACCATAAACCAAATTGAGGACCAAACAAGAACTATGACTCAAAACTTTAATCTTCTAAGATGAACCAAACATCAAAATTTAAGAGGATGAGACTCAAAAAATTAAAATCTAAGGATTAAAAAAAGTATTAATCAAACTAAAGACCTAAGGCAACTTAGTGTGATAACATGGTGTAGTAACAACCACAAATAGTACTAATCTTTATTTTGCAGGAAGCCTGGAAGGAGGAAAGAATTGCATCGGTGAATGAAGAGAAAGAGCCAAGGGGATGAAAAAGCCTTCAAATTTGATTCTGGAACAAGGATGTGACTTGTGTTGTTGTTGCAACTCTCCGTTGTTGTGACTCTCACTATAGGACCATTGCTACAACTCACTATTGTTGTGACTCTGGTATGTGAGCTTTTAAAATTACAATTTTGTTGTTGGACATGAAAGTATACATATACATATATATATAGTGAGATGTCATTTTTCATCTATCCTTCTCTCCTTCCTCCACTCTTGTGACATTCTTCTTTCTCATTCTTCAGCTTCTCCCTCTCCTCATCCCTTCCTCATTTATTTTCCATCAACCAACTCATGGTTCTTCTTCAATGCATCGAGTCTCTTTGGTTTTTGGGAAATTGTGTAAATCAATGTTCAAGGAATATAATTAATAGTTGGCAGAAGTGTGGTTACATGTCCCATCTCCTTTATTTTCTTGGTGAAATATTTTTGCACGATAAGTCCTCTATGGTAGGTGCATAAAAAAATGTGGGATTTACATTGGTACATATCGTATCACGACTATTCTCCTAGAAAAATGGAGAGCACGATGGTTGGTTACCTAGGTGTCTCAGTAGATGTAAATATGTCCATAAGATGACCAATCACTCAATCTCTACAATCAGGTTGATGTTTGGCCCTAGAGTACAACAGGTTTCCAGAAAAATATTATAACAGTGTTTCGACCAAAGGTATGGTTGGTTCTCAACCGGTATATTTCTCCAAATTTGTAGTTTTACCAGCGAATGGTAGGATAATCATCATTTGATTGAGCCAACTTCTAATTTTCTACCAAACATTTTTTACAAATTTTCCTAAAACATAGTGGATCATGCATTCTCACTATTTAACAACATATTTGGAACCTTCAATCATCTCATATTTTAAGGAATGGGGAAATTTGTGGGCTCCCATTATGGTTATGTTAGGATCTTGTTTCTACCACACTACATTTTGAATTGAAATGCTTAATTCTTCTTTTATTCTTGATTTGGGTGTTGTTTTTTTCATTTTGCTCCAAGTATTTTCAAGGTTGTCTCACTCAATATAAGCATTGGATGCTTGGATTTTTTGGATGTGGATACCTTATATTGAAAATTGTGTTCCTACAAAAATTCAAGCATATCCAAATCATAACATGGAAGCATATCTTGTCGGTCAAACTTTTATATCATGTGATCATGTTAAATTTACTGAAAACACGATTGGGACAATATTGTTTTGGAAGACCATATGGGAATTTTTTTAAAACATGTCTCTATCCAAAATATATCTTAAAATATAGTTTCTAACCCAATTTCAATTTTTCAATTTTGATATCAAACGAAAACAATATGGTCAAAATACTTACTAGTTGTCAAGCAAGAAAATCAAGAACAAAGTTGGGACAATCCATTTTTGGGAGACCTAATGGATGAATTTTTAAAATATATTTCTATGGTTTATTATAATATGAATATAGTTTACAATTCAAGTGGAATCACTTAATTTGGAAATCATATGAGAAATTTATGCCTGAAATACTAACAACTTGTCCTAAATCTGCATTGCTCAAAATTTCTTTCCTAGTCTGTTCATTGGCATATTTGACCCATAAATTCTTATTTTTTGAAAAACATGTTTCTATTGGAGATATTTTAATGAATATAATTTCATTTCCAATTTGAATCATTTCAATCCTCCATCAAACAAAAATGTTACACCCAAAATATTGATTGTTGGTCTATGTGGGAATTTGAAAACAACACAGACATGTAGGTTGCTCCACAACATGTTTAGCATATCATCTAATGGAATTAAAAAAAAAAATCTAATGAATGTATCCCTATTAATATAATTTATTTTGGATTTCGAATCACTTCAATTGTACATCATATGAATAAGATATCAATTAAACACAATTGGAAGGTCTAGTTGGCCACCACTCCTCAACGGGTAAGAGGTAGGAAAATGAGATTTTTCTTTGTTTATCATTCTTTGAATCTGATTTATATGCACTATTTGTCAAATTTTAACTATTTCATGCATTAATACAGATTCATCACCCCTCTTCTCCCATGATATCACATTTTATTACAGGAAAGTGCACATTGTTTTTGTAGGTCCCGAGAGGATCAAGAAGGTCAATCCACGCACAAGTGATTATTGAAGACAAAATATCATGGGGTGATGATGATTCCTTGCATGTGCCATGATTTGAAGGTTGAGGAGGTTATTACAAATATGTTACTCCAAGACATAGACACCATTATAGTTGTTGCAACACCTTTACTTGAAAACCATCTTGTTGGTGGGCATTCCTGGGGAATAAAAAATAGCAAAAAAACAAATTGAATATGAAAACCTTCTGGGCATAGTTAAATAGACCTTGTTTGAAAACCATATTATTGGCGGACAAGGTTTTCAAATAAAATAAGAAATAAACAATTCCATCAAAATTTCTCTCTGAATAAAGATCTCCAATTTTCTCTACTCCATCATAAGGTTGTTCCAAGTCTCAGTCTACAACTCCTATTATGATCCAAAGTTCTAAGCTCTTCATTTCTCTTCCTTGCAAATTTTGTTACATCAATGTGGACCATATCAGATATCTTTCCTATTGAGATGTTTTTCGGAAGCTCATGTACTTCTTAGGTAGTTGCAGGTATATATAATGATATATATACAATGTTTTTGTTTTAAAGGAAAACAAAAACATTGTATATATATCATTATCTTTTGGCTATGGGAAAATTTCTACTTGCTGACAGGAATAGAGAAAATAACATACATCATCTATGGAAGAGACACAAATGTCATATTTAATGGATGAGGGAAAACAAGAGCAGTTGTAACATCCCCTCTGTTACATCATATAAGTACTTGAGAAACAATAAGATATATATATATATAACATCATTCAACAAACGAAACATGATAATATCATATGTCAACAATACACATTCTATTTCTTTCATTCCATTGCATAACTAAATTTAGATACTACTCTAAGCATGAAGGATTTTCCATATCACATGAGATGACATGCACACTACCCACCCAATCTATCCTACAAAGTTTGGACTTCCAAGACACATGCTCAAGTCTAGGATTCGTTCAATTGATATTGACCATTTAAGGTCTCAAGACTCGCGACTATTTTGAGGAACAAGGAAGTATCTAATTCCCTTACCTTTATCTGTTCAAAGTCCACTATAAATATCAACATTCCTTTCTGCAAATTATTCAATTAACACATAAAATCTAGTACTTAGTCATCATCTCATAACACCAAGTATTATATTACAAAATAACTCATTATCTTACTAATTAAAGGTCAGGGATTATTTCAATAGAATCATGACAAAAACTTAATAGTAAAACAGAGTCCCTTAATATCCATGTATCATGTGTGACAGTTTCAAATTACATATGTTTCCATCAACGTGTGACACCCTACATGGCACAACCAAGTAGATAGGTATCTAATCCACATCACAAATTTA
The DNA here is from genome assembly GCA_000966675.3 of Picea glauca. NCBI lineage: Eukaryota > Viridiplantae > Streptophyta > Pinopsida > Pinales > Pinaceae > Picea > Picea glauca. Next base: position 93,741 of record JZKD02S1738438.1, on the reverse strand, counting down.
AAAGGAAAAAAAACAGAGAAAGACTTTCAGCACAAGGTAGAAACCATAGGCCTACTATGTACTCTTACGAACTAGCTAAAACTGTGAAGAAAATAAACATGCAACCAAAGAAGGTCTGATATAAGAATGAGTTAAAACTTATGTAATAATATTGAAGCTTCTCTTCTAGTAACACAGTGCAACACCTCCAGAGTCAATTCCAGAAGTGCATAGATGGCTTCTTGAAGGCCCAAGGTTTATAGGATACAACACCCAAAGTGCACAGATACCCTATCAAGTATGGAAAAGGTCAAAACTTTCGTAAGTAAAATATCAATAGAGACAGTGCGAACATACACAAGGGAGGTGAAAAGTACGCAACCCACAATTAGAATCTAGAGCTCAGGAGGGATGCGCTTTTGAGCACTGGAGTTCCTTTCAATGCAAAGTTCTAGAGTGACAAGGGGTGTAGGGTTCAAAGGAGGATTCAAGACCAATGAACCAGGAGAAAGCTATAGTAGTCTTAATATATGGGAGTTGCAGAGGAGGGTCGTTAGATCAACGTCCGAATAAGTCCCGACTATCGAATCTCAGTAAGGGTAGATCAAGGACTGGGAGCCATTGTTGGATCAAAGCATCGAGTTAACTATCATGCTAGTTTCGGTTCCGCATTCCAAATGGGTCATCAATCATCACCTAAAAACAAATCAATGGTTGGAATCGGTCCCACTATCAATGAGAAATTTCAATTGTGGAAATCGGGAGAGGGTTTAAACATCGTGCTAGTCGAGACTCTGTAATCCTTCCTAGCAATCGATCTTTGCGATCAATTTAATTATGACTGTCGAATTAGACCGTTGAGTAGCACTCAATGAGTTGAGTGAGGGTCATATCTCTCAGTCATATGAAGGGAGGACAGAGACCCTTCATGCTAGTTGATTATGCCCCGAAGCCCGAATAGCGAGGTGTATCTACATCGTATATTGGTGGAAAATTCTAGTCATTGGATCCGTAAGAATTTGACGATTCAGAGAGTTTGAGTTTGAAACATAAAGGGTTGGAAACCCCAAATATATGAATTCATTCGGTCGACCTTCTGAGAGATTAAATTTGACCCCAAATTTGACCCCAAATTTAGTTCAAAGATTATTCATCCACTACAAGTGTCACATTCTCGCCAGGTTGCACAAGTAATTTCTCTTTTATTTTTATTTAAAAGTCACATTTCCTCACATTTCCCCATGTGTTCCTAAATTTCCTCTTAGTTGTCTCTTAGTTTTACCAATCCCCTTAATTAATGGTTGTATCCTAACTAGGTTTTAGTTAGGGTTGGATTAGGAGTCTTCTCAGTTAGGCTAGGGTTGGTTGACTCAAATTATATTCTATGCACAACCTATTCTCTTTAGTTGTAATTATTTTTAAACAAGGATTTATTTTTAATAATTTCATGCACCATAGTGTATTTTATCAATTCTTTAGGTTCTTGCTTACTATTTCCTAACCATTGATTTCCTTCAAATCTATACTCATGTCATAATTCAATTAGCCCCTTTATTTAAAATTTATGGTTGGATTTAATAATTAATACTCTATTGTTTAATTAATTATTTTAATCCATCAAGGTCAAATAATTCCAGTGTTTTCTAGGCCACCTATGTTTATTGACTCGGGTTTAAATTGTGCGACGTGCCCTTCAAGATGCAACTCATGCTCCAAGGGTACCACTCTTGTTGACCTATTTTTGGAAGTTTTTCCAACCCCTTGGAGTCAAAACTTCATTCGGTCGACCTTCTGAGAGACTAAGCGATTCTAAGGAATAAGGACCCCGTTGTATTGTGCGCCCCTTAGAAATCCACATGAGTGACTATCTCAGTCTTCCCTCGCAGCATCATGGACCACCCAACTAGGTAATCATTAACCTGAAGTTCTAGCCATGGTGGGAGTGCTAGTAGGTTGTGATAGGGACGCTGCCACCCCTCTCCCTCAATATCCAGTTGTTTGTGAAAGGCCTCTTTACTCCTTATGTGAGTCAAATTAGAAAGCATTGTCAAGGTTGCATCCAC
>JZKD02S1738438.1:65925-91601 GCA_000966675.3 Picea glauca | reverse complement strand
TGCATAATAATGAAATACTCAAACAATACAATCCACTCCCCAACTCAATCTGGAGTCCAAGGAATCCCTTTAATGCCATCGACATCCATAACCTATCATGTGTCTTGCACACTCAAGACGACTTGTCAAAATCACAAGTCAACACACACACACACACACACACACACACACACACACACATACATCAATAAAATCAAGCCTCTATAACACCTCAACATCATCACATATAACCCGAAATTTGAATGAAATCACAATGTTCCATACCCGGATCACTTGCAAGCAATTTTCCTCAAAGAACAAGTCAATAATAGTATGCTCAGTAGAGTAGGATGTTACAACAGTGGTGTTGAAATTATTGTTGATAAAACAAGTATTTTTTTTTCAAAGAGACAAAGTGTGGAATTGATCAAGTAGTTGGGTTGTAGCTAATTTTGGTTGCATGAGGACATGTAATTTTCACAATTTGGGGGAGTAGGGGTTTCTATGAATTTAATGGAATTTCGAAGAAGACAAGTGGAATCGGGGTGACTACCAAGAACAAGAAACATTTGTGGTAATTTCATGCATTTACTAATTCACATATTTTTGAAAAGTGCATAAATTGAATTGATCATATCTCACAAAATGTACATCTAATTGCCACGAAATTTGGAGGAGAGAAGCACTCCAATCAGAGAAACAAAAAAAAAATCAGGTAATTCTAGTTCATGTTTTCAAGAAAATGGCCACAATCACCTACAACCAATTTCCTTTTATCTTGAAATCTGTGCATAAAAAGGATCTGATTTTTGGTATGAAGAAGCAATTAAATAGTAAATATTTGCTCAAAATATTTAAGAAAAAACCTAGTTTGTATTTTGGGAGTAAATGGTTGAATAAGTTGTTGCTACTCATACAATAGTTTGTTGCAACTCCTATAGCAACTTATTTTTTTATATCTTGGGATATGTGAACTAGATTGTTGTGATTTTTGAGGCATTAAAAGGTGATACACATATCCAACAAGAATCTCCTCAATCTAGATTGTCATTTGCAAGGAATCTCAATTTCTTTGAATCTGCTACAACTCCATCAGAATTGCTAAGAATCACTTGAAGGCTACTTTTGAAACATTCACACATACCGCAACAGAAGAAGAAAATTCCATAGACAACATAAGTGTTGTCACACAAGAACCAATGTTGGATATGGAAGGGAATGACACTGACACTGCTACACAAGAACTAATGTTGTCTCTCAAAAAAAAATCATGTTGTTACAAAAGAACCAACAATGAATTCAAAAGTTGCTCCACAACAACCTATTGCGAACATGAGAGAAATGATCAAGCATAAAAGGTAAAATTCCATTAACATTCTTCCAGTTAGATCATTTATGGAAGTCGATAGGAAGGATCATGACAATGGAAAAATTGTAAGAAAATATTTCAAGGTAAATGGAAAGTACATTAAAAAATGGAATTCCTTACAGCTTGGTTGTGGGTTACATGAGGACATGCAACACTTTCAGCTGGGGAGAGATGACAAGCTTTGGAAATGTAATCTTTGTATACCACCTTTTCCAACTTTTAACCCCTTTCTTCTTACCTGCACCCTGCATCAATCCATCATTATGTGATATTTAAAATTAATGTGTTTTCATTACATTTCTTTAGTACTTTACATGAATTTATGATTAAACATTAGAAAAAGATCATATTTACATTTATCTTTGAGTTAATTTGCAAAGTTGATATGTCAGACAAGTTGTTGTGTGGATTGTGATTTTTCCACAAGGGGATGATTTGGTTCCAATTGCTACAACACTCATTTGCAGTCGTTGCAACACTCATTTTCAATTGTTGCAATACTCATTTTAAGTTGTTGCAACTCGTCATGGAACTATTATGTGTTGCAACTCATGTTGTTGTAACTCCACATGTGTTGCAACTCATGTTGCTACAACTTCACATGTGTTGCAACTTGCCTGAAGTACAGTTACTACAACTCTCGTTGTTGCAACTCCACATGTGTTGCAACTCGCCTGAAGTATAGCTGTTGCAACTCTCGTTGTTGCAACTCCACTTGTGTTGCAACTCTCCTGAAGTACAAGTGTTGCAACTCCTATTGTTGAAACTCCCATTGTTGCAACTCTACATTTGTTGCAACTCATCCAATGAACCTTGAGCCATCAAAACAATGAGCCATGCTTTCACATATTTTTTTATTTATGGATTTATGCAACAATATTAGTCCAAGAAAATCAAAGATAGAGAGATAATTTTGCAATTCCAAGACAAAATATTAGTTTGAGTGGTTAACCACGAATCTTGAAGTTTTGGGCAAATGATCTTGGAGTTATTTATTATTTGATAATTTTTAGCAAAATATCTTGGAAGTTGTTTATTATATGTTAATTGTTAGAAAAAAATCTTGGAGTTATTCAATAATTGTTAATTATTAGTTGGAAACTATTTTTATTTATGAAATTGTTGTAACCACTAAGGATTTATTAAATTAATAAGTGGTTTTATTTAAATATTTGTTATTTCTAGTTTCCATTCAATCTATGTATAAAAGAGATCACTCTCTCCATTATTCAAGGAGGACTTTTAGAGAAATGTCTAAATGACAATGGAATAATTGATTAAGTTTTTATTTCATTTTTTAATTGTAGTTTTTCAATTTCGGTAGTGTTTGATTTAATTAATTAATTTAATCTGTTTTCTTTGTATATTAGTAATAGATTGATTTATTTTGATTAGTTTAATTAATTTAATTAATTCATGTGGTAAGTGTTTATATAGAATAATATCAACACTTTGTTTTATAGAGGCATGGCCCCCTCCAATAGAACACAATGTTGTGTAGCTTAGGTAGTTTTATTTAATTTCTTGCTATGTGATTTAATTATGTGAGTTTTTAATTATTTGTTGTGTGCTTCTATTCATTTATGTTGTTAATTATTTAAGATGGATTATATTTATTCATTCATGCAATTGATTATTCACATAGGATTGTATTCCAATATGTGCTTAACACAATGATTGCAATTGTTGTTCGAAGTATTGACATGGATCATGTTGGAAAGGATTAGGCTCTGATTTTGAGGACTTAATTAATTTCTTTTCTATCCAGTGGTTAATCAATTTCCTTTCAACGTGTGTGATTTATTTTCAGCAAGCATGGTGTGAATCTCAATTTCTGCAAGAGTAATTTAGAGTTTCAATTTTGCAATTAGTTTTACTGCCTATAGCTAGGGTTTCTTCGGGAAACAATTGAGTCATATTCCTGATGCAACTGGTGTGAATTTCCTTTCCAGCATAGTACTTATCATATTTACTTTTCCGCAAGTATGACATTCACTTTCTTGTCTGTGTGTTTACTTTCCAGCAAGAGTGATTTACTTTCCTTCCTCTGTGTTTACTTTCTCACAAGTGTGATTTTCAATTCTTGCAAGTGTGATTTACTTTCCACAGTTTGTAGAACCTTTCCAGAGCTTGAGAATTGTCTATACTCTGACCATAAATGTAATCATTGATACTACGACTACATATCAAACCAATGGGAGAGTAGAGTGTATATTGCATATACAATGCTTGGTAACTCACAAGTTCCATACGAGCCCAAAATTGATAATTCAATGCACATTATTCTTAACCATCTTTCTGAGAAATTAGAAAGGTAATTAAAAATAATGTCAATACTTATTTGAATTATTTCATTAAAAAAAAGATCTAAAATAAACCAAAAAATTAACACATAATATTAAGTGAGAATAGAAATCGAGATTTGTATAATAAAGGTATCAATCAGATATATACAATTATAGAGAATTACATCCAAGTGAAAGAAGAGGAAAAGAACTCAAAGAAAAGAAATATGAATATATAAAAAAAATAAAATCTTTCAGACTTCTATGAAAGTATGGACCAGAAACATGTTCTTGCATAGAAAACTAGCATTTACGAGACCACTTGGCTACTATGTAAATGAAAACAAAATAAAAAATTGGACTGACAAAGATACAACATGCTTCTATGAATGCTTTTTGGATGCTGGTATTAGTATTTGTGACCAAAAAAATGATTAGACAAGCTAATGGTGGAAACAATAAAGACTTTTGCTTCAGCGACCAAAAAATACGATATACATTATGCAAATGAAAAGATCAAGGTTTGAACTCCCATTTTACCATTTAAAAAAGAACTCCTGCTATCAATAGAACTCTTAGAACCTTGTAATTCTTAGTGAACTGGTAAGGAATAACTTTTAAAAATGAGAAAATTTCTTTAACCATACCACAATAAGTGTGAAAAAAGACATTTTTTCTTTCCAAGGCTTGGAAATAGAGTCTTTTTTTTCAGGGTCTTTTTTTCATACTCGTTGTGGTATGCTTAAAGAAATTTTCTCATTTTGATAATTTATTCCTTATCATTGCACTAAGAATTAATATGGTCTAACAATTCTATTTATAGCAGGAGTTCTTTTTTAAATGGAAAAATGGGAGTTCAAACCTTGATCTTTTCGTTTGCATAAGGTATATCTTATTGTTTGGTCACCGAAGAAAAAGTCTTTATTGTTTCCACCATTAGCTTGTGTAATTGGTTTTTTGGTTACAGAGACTAATACTAGTATCCAAAGATCATTTATAGAAGCATGTTGTAGCTTTGTCACTCCAAAATATTTTGTTTTTCATTTACATAGTATCCAAGCAGTCTCGCAGATGATAGTTGTCTATGCAAGAACATGTTTTTGGTCCATACTATGGTAGAAGTATGAAAAAGATTTACGACTGTCATTCTAATGTACTGATGAAGAAATATTGAATAAAGAAAATTACTTTTTTCATATTCATATTTATTTTCTTTGAGTTCATTTCCTCTTATTTCACTTGGATGTCATTCTCTATCATTGTATATATCATATTGATATTTTTATTATACAAATCTCAATTTTTATTCTCACTTAATGTTATGTGTTAGTGTTTTGGTTTATTTTAGATATTGTTGTTAATGAAATAATTCACATAAGTATTGACGTGATTTTTAATTACCTTTATAATTTCTCAAAAAGGCAGTTAAAAGATTGTGCATTTAATTATCAATTTGGGGCTCGTATGGAACTTGCAAGTTACCAAGCATTTATATACAAGCTCTAATGGTTTTCCTGGCTATTCCTGACATCTTATATTTGGGGCTCTAATGGTCTTAAACTGTGTTTTTTACTTTCATTTTTCATAAAATGATTTAACATTCATTCCACATTCCAAATATACATATTCTTTGGCCGTCCAAATTGTAATAAATTCTCATAATTAAATATCAGTTTTGGAATGAAAACCCAAGTCAAACAGAGACCCATCTCAAACTAAATCCATTGAACTTTAATAGTTGTGATTCTCTTCATATATATATATATATATATATATATATATATATAACCACAACAAACACAAATGTCATCCACTGTTGATATGTTGCCTATATATCACAAACCAGACCCACAAACCAAATTATAATGATAACCATAGGAAAACAAAGATACTCAACTCATTTCTCTGTAAAACCGAACACAAATATCAAATGTGTTTAGTAAAATCGAGTTTCCATAACTAGCGGGTAGCGTATCAGGTTGATAGAGTGAGGGAAAAAAACTCGACATTTTTTAAAGACACGTGCCACATGTAACTAAGGCGTAATATTTATATCGGTGTATAGTAGGGATGCAATGACATACTTATATCATATTCAGGTGTACACACAATCGTTTTCCAAGTTCTTGTAGCCATATATAACTTTTAAGAACAAACTCAACATCATTTAAAATATGTGAGTGCGAGCATATATTTAAAGGGTTCGATACATACTTTCCTTTGTTCATACAATGCCAAACATATATCCATGAATATACAATCATCTATAGATTGAAATGGATTTTAAACATAGAATAATGTATACATCATTGAGGCCATATGAGAGGTTTGGTGCACATTGTATTTACAACTTCATCCACAAACTTCTCAGAACTATTACGTAGATTTAAACAAGTTCAAGGAGAGAGGAATACGGTTATAGGTTCAAATGTCCTGGCTTCGAGATGGCATGTGATGAAGACAAATGAGGTATTGTTCATAATGTGGTCACTAAATACTGCAAATAAAAACATATGTATAATAGGGTGAAAAGATGACTCTTGCCAATTAGAGCTTAGGTTATAAAAGTGAGAATAAAATGGATAGAGTGATGGAGATAGATATGAAAACTAAAATCAAACCAACATATAGACATTGTGAATGATTAACCATGTGTATCTGGGTGCTTTCCTTGCCTTGCAACTGAAGTGTCAATCCATAGTCGTATTCTCTAGGTCAATGAACAACCAAGACCACCAATAGGTCTGATAGACACAATCCATTGTCCTCCATATGGTTTCGAGTGAGCATCTCGATCATAGCTCTCGATTCCATCCAAACCACAAATAAATGATTGTGAGATTAATGAAATCGGTTTCATTAAACCAACGAATCGAGCAAGAGTTGGTGATGCATGTCAAGTAAAATGGAAATAATCCTAATGTGAAGGCCATTTCCATGTGGAAATGTTGAGTTGTGTGTGGGTTTTAGTGCAATACATCCACTGTTACTTTCACACTTACCATATTCAATGTGATGGATGTTGGGTCGACTCCTCTGTATCGTGCATTAATTCAAAGGCTCAAAATTTTAGTTTCATATCAAACTATGTTGGGTGGTATATCCATGGTACACGAGGTAACCACAAAGTTTCAAACTTGCATAATATCTAACCATGCTCAATGATATAACCATGTTTTCCAATGTATACAAGGTCAACGATATAATAATTTCCACTTATTATAACCATTACAATTCTTAATAAAACATGATGTATAATTTATCATTTCATATGGATTTTGGTATACATATAATAAATTTTATATTGCTTATAAAAATAATATAGCACCTACATCATAACCAAACTTTGGAATTAATGAGGTCCACTTCCATATGTTCATAAAAGAATCATGCACGATACCCGTACCAATTGCAATATAGTTCTATGTCATATCATATGTTTTTCTTACTTGCATATTTTTTCCATTTGCACCATATAAACAAAAACTAAGTCAGTCTTCATACTATGCAATCAATGTAAACAATATTTTCTTAGGAAAGGCCCCCCCATTCTACATTTTTTTTAACAACACAACATGTATATTAGAAGAAATTAAATGGTGAAAAATGCTTGCAACAGTAAGGGTAAGGTCAAGAAAGTGAAAGAAAAACATAATTTCACAATAATTTGTGGAATCTGATCATGATGCCATTAAAAGCATAAAAAAATGGTGACTCCACTAGGAGGGATATGTGATTAGGCCAAACTTAGAATCATTTTTTTTGCAGAGAAAAGAAGGACTGAACTGTTGTGAGACTCAACAAGACTAGACAACAAAGCAGGAATGGATTTGTATACTTAGGTATGAGAATAAGGACAAGAAGCTAGCACAACAAAGGTATTCTCAATTTTAAATGACAATAGGTCCATTTTTAAAAACATCAGACCAAGCGTAAAAAACTATCTTACTAATATCAAGTCTCCTTAACAATCTGTCTTTTTGAATGCAATCCTGCATCCATATACAACCTTATAAATTGGTCGATTGGTTAGAAAAGAACAATGTCTTCACTCTTAAGAAAAATGCAGCTTTATCATGCTCCTGGTTCCTATGAGATGGAATTTCAAAGTAATGTATTGAATAAAGAAAAACATGAAAGAAAGAGTTGTTGTAAAACTCACAAATAAGGAAAATAAACTCAAATCATTAAAGAGTAAAATCAAAGGAAAATAAATACAAGGAGCAAATGAAATGAAGTGAAAAGACTTTTCCTACAAAATAATTATAAGTGATTGAGTTATTTATAACTGAGGTGACCTGAAGTTAGGGTCATGATAATGTTTAAGATGTGATCCATTAGTGGTATATGAAAAGAGTTTTTCATCATTATCCTTTAATAAATACGAATTATTACCCACCAATGCAACAATGACATATAGACCAATCCATAATTTCCGGAATTTCGTATGTTTTCCCTTATCTGCATGAGTAGAGTCCCATAATAAGACTTTTTTTCCAACCTCAAAAGTTTGAACTCTAACACATTTATTAAAATACTTCTTGACGGATTGTTTCCTTTTATCAATGTGATTCAAAGTGTTTTCACATTTCTCTTCCAAGCAAGACGAGCATGGAAACGTTGTGATAAATCTAACTCATTTAATTCTTCATCTTGGAAAGTGAGTCAAAATGAAGCTAGATACAACTCAAAAAGAATAATATCCTCTTGACCATAAAGGAGTTGGAAAGGAGTGGCATCGATAATAACCTTAGTTGTAGTTCTATCAACGCATAAGGCATAAGGTAGTTGTAAACTCCATTGTCTTGGTTTTTCATCTATGGTTCTCTTCATGATTTTGATCAGTTGTGTATTGGTATACTCGGCCAATCCATTCCCATGAGGGTAGTATGAAGAATATAAGGAATGTTTAACCCCAAAATTACTACAGAATTCGGTGAATTTAGCATAAATAAAGGCAGGACCCTTGTCAGATACAATTCCAAGTGGGATTCCAAATCTAGAAAAGATATTAGTTTCAAGGAAAGTGATCACTTGATCATCAGTGGCGTTCTTAATGGGAATTGATTCAGACTACTTGTTGAAGTAATATGTTGTATTTAGAATAAATATGTGACCAGTAGATGATGGTGGTCTTATGAGACCGATAAAATCAAGTCCCAACTTTGCAAAGGGGTAAGAAGATATGATAGGTTTCAAAGGAAAGGAAGATAGTTTTAGTCTCCCAGTGGCACGTTGGCATGTGTCGCATGACTGCACACATTTAAATGAATCTTTAAATATTTGGGACCAATAATATCCAGTATAGATTATCTTATGAGAATCCCTCCAATGTGAATTACTTCATCATTGGATCCATGCATAGTTTTAAGAAACATACTGGTCATTCCCTAATTAACACAACGTAGTAAGATTCCATCACGAGATATTCAAAATAAAGAGATGTCTAACACAAACTATTTAGAGTCTTCTAACCTCAATATTCTATGTTTATTATATTCTAAGGAATCAAGGTAGCATTGGTGAATCAAATAATAAATGATGTTTTAATACCATGGATGATTAGCTAATTCAATTTATTCTCCTCCTATGTATAGCAAGTTAGAAAGATAATATTCATCAGATTCAGACTTAGGAGAAGCATGGGAGTGTTGGGAGAGGTAGTGATGCTAATATCGTGCTCCTGAATCTTCATGAGACAATGTGCAAGGTTTCTTGAAAGGAGAGTTTGCGAGAGCAGAAATTTAACAGCAGGTAATGTTACCTTCACATTTGTGTGCTTACCTAAAATGATATGTTTGAACTTCTCAATTTCTTTAACCAAAGAATAATCATGTTTCTCAATCAGAGAATACTTCATAGTTGTATCAGAATGGATTTGACTCATAAATGCTATTGGTTGCTTAAATTTATCCTAGTTTTTTTGTATTAAGAGTTGATATAGCCTCTTCGGTAGCATTTGTATAAATAAAAAAATATTTGGTAAAGTCAAGTGTAGAAAAAATAGGGGCATAAGAGATTTTTTATTTTTATTTTAGAAAATGCCCAATCAACATTATTATTTCAATGAAATAATTGATCTCTCTTCATCAAGTGATGAATGGGATTAACTATTCGAGAAAAATCATGTATAAAGCTATGTACAAAATTTATTTTTCCCATAAAGTCTTGGATTCCTTTCTTGAAAGAAGGGGGGGGAAGGATTTGAATGGCTTTCACTCTTTCAGGATCAATGATTATCCTAGCATCACACACTATGTGACTGATTAATTTTCCTGAGGTAGCTCCAAAAACAGACCTGGCGGGATTTAAAGACATGCCAAATTTCTAACACCATGAGAAGAATTTTTTGAGATACTTAAAATGATCAACTCGGTATTTAGAAAGAAATGTAAGGTCATCAAGGTAAATATGAATGATAATACCAATCAAATCATCAAAGGAAAAATGCATGGCACACTAGAAAGCAGTGTCTGCATTAATCAAAACAAAAGGCATGTGGTCGTAGGTGATGGTGCCCCACCTAGTAGTAAAAGTAGTCTTATATATATCGAATCATTTGAGTCAAATTTGATTGTATCCCGAGAATTTGTCTAATAAAGACAACATCTAAGATCCGACTACCTGTTAAAGGATAAGCTCCATATTGGGTAAGGGAAAGTTATATTTAACACTTGCCTTATTAAGAGCATGAATATCAACACAAAATCATATGTCACCATTTTGCTTACAAACTAGAACTAAGTTTGCTACCCATTTGGAATATTTGACTGAAAAAATAATGTCGGTAGCAAGTAGTTTATCCAATTATTTTCGAATAGTATCTTCTAAATCCAATTTTACAAGACTTTGAATTTTTCGTATTGAGGTAGCATCTTCTCTGATGAGAATAGCATGATAGATGATTCTAGGATCAAACCCTCACAAATTTGAATAAGACGAATATATCCCTAAATTCATGAAAAATCGTCATGAATTTCTCTTTCTCTTTATGAGATCATGTAGCCGATATGTGTAATATCTTGGGTTCCTCTTTAGTTCATATGTTCACAGAAATTGTATCATCAATTTTCCAACTTGACCCTTGTTTTATGGGGAACTTCTTTGTTGCATCACTTGAAGAAAAGGAGTTTTGAAATGGGGTCAACCCCTCAGGAAACTTATTTTGAGCTAGGTCGATAATATAAATAGAATATTCAGTTTCATTGGTAAGGAAAGCTTGGTGGATTTCATCATTAGCAAAGAATTTTCGTGATTCTTCATTATTTGGTATATGAGGTCTGTATAGAGATATAACAAAAAATTCTTGTCTTTCTTGGAAAATATGCCCATTAGGTCTGGCTTCATAATCAACTAAACTACCAACAATAGCATTCAACTCTCTTCGAATATGTATAATGTCAAAAAAACAAAATTTTGATATCAAATCAGAAACCATGTTGGTATACCACCTCATAAGTTTATTGGAAGGTGTGTAAACGTTTTTAACCAAATTCATAACCAATTTTGAATCACTAAAGGAAGTTATTTTTTTACAATTAAGGTCCAAGGAATTCTCAAGACCCAACAATAAGGCATGAAATTTATCACATTGTTGGTGCATGCAAAGTTTAATCTATAAGAAAAAGAATGAGATTTTCCAAACATAGTGTGAAGGGTAATGTTTTTTCCATTTCCCTCATTTTTGGAGGCTCCATCAAAATGCATGTGTCGTGCCTCATCACGAGACTCATGTATAAGAGGAGATTTATTTTTTCGATTTCATATTCCAGAAATATTGAGTGGATTCCAAGATCCGGCTCAATAAAACTTACCAAAGGTTGTGGAATATTTTGAATATAGGGCATGGTACATTCCTCACGATTTATAATAATGTTTTTGGGTCCTCTCAGAATGATGATATGACTTACATCCATGAAATAATATCCACCTATCAATGTTTCTCAATCCCTACCTAGGATTATGGAATAATTTCTTACTCCCATATCAATCACCTGGATGTTGCACGCGGTACACATTTCTAGGTGAGAACACATTACCATGGTGACATATTTTGTTTCACCGATAGTGGACTAACCTTTCTTATTAAAATCTAACATATTTTGAGGGTTCTCATTGGTGCAAGACAATCCTAAATCTTCCATAATGGTTTTGGACATGACATTGGGGCATGAACCACTATCAATGAGACAACAATGAGCTATCTTGTCCAGTATCTTCATGGATACACAAGATGGAGGATTCTTTAAATAAGACAAAGTAGAAATAACTCATGCAATTCTGGGAGTTGTCGAATATTCTTCATCTTCAATAATCATGTTGGTGTTTGAAGTATTTGTTTGTGAAGTGTTTTTATTTGTAGGTTCTTCCACTAAGAATATTTTCATATTCTCTCATTTTTCAAGCGTTCTAGATAAATAAATTAGCATGGCATTCGCTTTAACCTTTGTTAGTTCCTCAATAATATTATACCTTTCAATTGAATTAGTCAAAGAATATGAATGTTGTTCTTGTGAAGTTGAAGTTTGATTCCTTCCAGAACTTTGGGGAGTCTTCTGGTTGCTATGCTTCTGGGTAGAAGCATTAGGATTAGGATTATAATCGTTTCCTTTTTTATACCAGTTATTGTGTGCTTGACCTCTAGTGGTAACAACTAGGACATGTTCTTCTTTGACCCAATCAAAGGCGTTAATAATTTGTTCAATCTGTTTTACCAAATATTCATTCTTTGGTGGCTTTCAATAATTCACAAGTATTAGGGTCATGGTAATATTAATAGAAGTTACACCAAGGACATGTAAGAAGTGTTCTGCATTGAGTTGGTTGTAAAGGAACTTGAGGTGGTACTAGTGGGGTATTCTCTTACACAGGGGCAGGTGAAATTTTCCTCTCAAATGAGATCATGTGATTACTCATGTCTTGCATTAATTACAGGACCACGATCATATCCATAATTTTATTTGTATCAATCAATGGGAAGATGATTCTTAATGTTCTTTCCTCATATTCTAAGCAAGTCAGTAAGGTTGATGCAATATCATTAACGCCTCTTTATTCTAATATGCAATACCCAAATTACTTTGGTTTGATTAGTTGTAGAAATAGTTGTGTTCTAACCACTATACATGATACCAAGAGTCTAGGAGAACCATGTAGGTGCAGTCATCTTGTTGGATATGGATGGAGGTATCCACTTAAAATTGGTCTTATATATGCATGGTTTAGATTCTGAATCTAAATAATAATGAATGATGTTTTTGCGTAAACCCTCAATGATTTGTTTTTGTTTTTCAACTTTAGATAATAAATTGAATTCAATATATTTACCTCGGAGTTAGCATGACCATCGAGGGGTTTGTAACATTATCATCTCAAGGAAGAAGGGGATTTTTAATATCTTGCCTCACAGTGAGTTATCTTTTTTCATTCACAAAAATATCTTGAGCGATGGTTTCCCATGAATTCTCAAGATGTTCTCTAGTTTTAGTTGTATCCACTATAAAATTGAATAATCCAAAGGTGACACTAGTATAGTATATGAAACCAATTCTAGCGTTATATTTTTTCCTTGATGGAATATTCATACACAACAATAAGGATGATTGAAAGGAATCAGAAAGAAAGGGAAAAAGGAGAAACAACAAAGCTCAAGGGAGAGGAGTAGTAAATGTTAGGATATTTAGACACCTAGGAGTTAGTTAAGATCTATTTGGTCTAATGTGTCGTTAGGTAAAAGTGTGTTTCTTAGTGTGTTTTTTTAGTATGCATTTGTAGTTAGGAAATCCGAAGGTCATGATATGTTCCCAACATAGACTGATCTGATGATTCATATTCTCCTCGATCTTAACATCCATTGATATGTGGCTTAACACCTGATTGGTCCATGATCTCTATTTAAAGAGAATGGAGGTTCATTTTCCAATGATTGATTGTGAGAAACTCTCTTGTAAAATATTTGTTTCAGGATTAATCTGTAAGTGCGGACATGAACCGATATCCCTAGATCCACCTGGATCTAGAACAAAATAGGACAGAATAATACACTTTCCCTAGATCTAGCCTATTGAATGAACTAAGAGATAAGGATTATGGACATACCTTGTGAATGATTTCCTTATGTCTCTGTTGTTCCAAGATTTGCTCCAATGTTCTTGCACCGTTCAGATCACAACAACACAAACCAATCGAAGTAAAGGCAGATTAATATATTCAATATCTAGTCTATACATATGATCAAGGAGTTATGTAATAAAGTGACATCATCTTTATGGGAAAGGGACATATTATTGTATTGAATTAATTGAAAGTGAAACTTACAACCTGAGCCTTGATGTCGTAGGTCTCCTTTCGATGGCTCCTAGTTCTGACACACACACTTGCTCATGCATGAAGAAAATCAACCACTTTTGATGACCTTGTTGTTGTCTCTAGCTGTTGTAGCATCAGTCCTTCATACAGGCTTCCAACAATTCTCCAATCAATCTCTTTCTAGCTTTCTTCTAACTTTTTCCATAAGAATTCCCCTCAATATATAGGAGAAGATAATTTAGTTACTTGGATAGAAAATGATCCCAAGATATCTGGAATGCCAGCACTTAGATAACCATTCGTTAGCCAACTCATTCTTCTCGAAGATTCTCTTCTAGAAGGCTCGAGAACTTCATCTTTTTCCTCTTTAAGAAGATGTTCGCACCCTGGAAGTTATTACAGTGTGAACTATTCGCACCCTAGCTTAATGCAGCCTGCGAGAATCAGGCATTCTCGCAGGCAAGTATTTAGGTAGCCTGCGAACATCCCTTAAAAGCATGATTTCTGGAAGCAGACAAATGTAACATTTATCAGGAAAGTGTTCATAGTGAAGAGCTTGATTTTCCATCATCATAACATCATCATGATGACCAAAATTGTGGATAACAAAATTCCCCCCAAAGTCTGAGAGCGGAATTAGTGACGGTCGATAGACTTTGTAAGCTGCATGTGTGTGTCAAGAACCAAAAGTGCATCTAATCGGAAACCTGCAAACATCCAAGCATTGGCAGAATATCATATGTATCCCTTCTGAGGTAGGCATTCCCATACTCAGATCATAGACTGATGACATCATAAACAAAGGTCATGGCCACCAATCATACACTGTGGATCCATGCAGTCATAATATAGCATAGCCACCTGAATACACTGTGGATCTATGCGACAAATTTTTAATCAAGATGACATAGCCACGAAACATACACAATGTATCTATGTGTCATAAATCATACATACTCCATTGCAACCTAGATCACTTAAGACAATATCCAGGGTCTTCAACCTCATCGCCCAAAGTATGAATCTAACCATGTGATTACATGTGTTGAAGTCGAACATGGCAGAAACCACTTGATTACCGGTCATTGATGTAACCGTTAACAAGTGCGAGGGAAACCACCATTGATGTCAATGACCCCCAAGGTACTAAAGTACAATCCATCGACTATGAATAAATGAGTTGATGTCGAACAATCGATGAAATCTTTCGATCAGGAGAGAAATGATGTAAACCCACTGTCGAAATCAAGGAAACTTGCCATTGAGGCATGCAAGCTCCAAGGTACTGAATGATTTCTAAGTCTTAATCCCGGATAATGTGCTGATTTCGATGGAACACGAATCATCACAGGAGGTCCTTGATGTATCCCCCATCAATGACACAAAATGAATAACAGAGTTTGAAAGTGAAACAGATCATGTAGCAATTGGAATTTGGACACAGGGAAGACCGACACGAAAGGAATGGATAACTGCATATGGCCGACTCAATATAGGTTTTATGTAGACTTCTCTTGAACATATGAACGAAACGACCAATGATTTGGCAGCATTGACTCAAATACGACACAGGAAATGATCTTGTGGCAAATTGAATGAGAGACAAATGGATTTCCCAAACCGGCTTTAGATGATGAATAGGGGGTGTCATGTTCAAGAGTGACACTTACTGCCAATTAACACAAAGATGAAACATATCCCTTTCCCAAATTTTCCCCCACCATTTCTGGCAAGTACCTCTTTATTTTTACGCAAGCTTGAAGAGGATCACATATGCTTGTTGATATAAGCTTGTCCTTCGGACGAGTCCCTCCGAGTATTTTTAACGAACCCTATAAAGGAGTGGTTCGGTCCCATTACGGGTCTGTCAATGTTTGTTTAACGAGTCCAAAGATAGTAAACTCGAAGGTTTTTCAAGATTATAGAGTTTGGAAAAACACTCAAAAGAGAAATCTCTCAGTTCCTTTTTCGTATAGTAGTCCAACGAGACCGAAAAAGGGTTAAACTATCACTCGAAGGACGCATACTTCAAATACTTTAACGAGCAAGAAAATAGCAAGATAGCTCGGAAATATTTTCTTGTTTAGAGAGTCTGAAAAGAGCTTAAAGACAACTCCAGGGGGTTCCTTTTTCGTGTAACCACAGCGAGCCCGGAAAAGGGATAAAATGACGCTCGATCACGTTCTTATGTTTTTTGACAAGTGCAAGAACGGATAAAAGGCGCTCGAGTTTTTATATCAAAACCATAGAAAGCAAACAAAATCACACCACACCATAAAAGTTTTGTCCATAATCATCTGTATTCGTTACCTGCAAGTCATTTTACTCATTTTCATATTAGT
The DNA here is from genome assembly GCA_000966675.3 of Picea glauca. NCBI lineage: Eukaryota > Viridiplantae > Streptophyta > Pinopsida > Pinales > Pinaceae > Picea > Picea glauca. The sequence continues at coordinate 75,318 of JZKD02S1738438.1, read as the reverse complement.
AATGAGGGTTAAATAATGAATAAATATAAAAAACCCTATTTTTGACATAGTAAAAAAGTAATAAAAATGAATTCATAACACATTTTACCATATCATTTACCTTTTTACCATTTGAGTTCAAAAACTTTTATTTTACCTTCTACCTTCATTGTCGATTTTCAGGAGCTTCGGGCCATCATTCCACGAGCCGTCTGTGGTATTTTGGTAAGATCTCTATTCTTTATCTTTTCATGGTTCAAATTCATGATTTCATTGGTTAAATTTCAAGTTTTGAGTTAAGTTTTGAAACCCTATGCGTGTAGAGGGATTCTCGCAGGCTACCCATACGGGACCTGCGAGAATGCCTCATTCTCGCAGGCAGGCCTAAGGCAGCATGCGAGAAGTTCTCACTGTGTGCCATAGGTCACCTGTGAACAGCGCAAAGTTCAAAAAATTTTGTAACGTTAAGCCAATAAAAAGGGTTTATTCCATGAATGAGAGTTTTAACCATTTTCATATGTTTCCCATGCAGGTTTATAGCCATCATAATGGTGCTCGAATGGAGAGAACGGGAACACGAGGAAGATAATACAAATGCCGAAAATCACCCTCCAACCATTGTTGCCTTAAGAAATTGCGGTCTCCTGAAATATTTCCGCATCCCGGGCATGAGAGCCCAAGTTAGATTGCTAGAGTACTTGATCTGAATGTGGGACCTGGATCAACAAGTCTTTATCGTGGGAGCTCATACCTTGACTATAGACATCGAGGACATCTATTTCTTGACTGGGTTATCCAGACGAGGGTCCTACGTCAGTTTGACCGGTAGCCAAAGGGGTGGTTTAAAAATGAGTGAGTATTGCAGACAGTATTGAGTGCCTGAGGTTGAACGACAGAAAGGGAAAGTGGCCATTTGGGGAGTGACTGATATAACTCTCCATACCATTCTCTTCACTATCACTCAGATGGCAGGAAGTGATGCCCCACATATGTCTCTACAGAGCTATTTTCAGTATGCCATCGAGTGTACTGAGCCCCGGGTATTCAACTGGGCTGATGCAATTTTACGCAGTCTTAAAAAACAACTGACCAAATGCAGGCGTGGAGATCTAAAACAGTTCGGGTATGGATCTCTGTTAGTGTCCTTCTTCTGTGAGAGGGTCTCGGTGTTTAGGCTTCAGGCTGAGTGACACTTTTTGGGTCCCAGGGACCCAAGGATGTTACGATGGTGCTGACTCATGGCCAGACATGTGGCAGGACCGATTGTCAGGTATGACGATATGTTCTTCGACTGGCTTCAAGGCCAAGTGCTGATGATAGAAGATTATGCATACGCTGGCTTAGATTTCCATGGTGATCCTGACCTTGCACTGCCCGAGGATACACAGTGGGGAGACCTCGGTAAGAAGTACACCAATTTTAATTTTTCAAATGTTTTTGTATTTTTGACATATTTAAATGTTTTTGTTTTATAGATTTATCTGAAGACTAACACCAAAATTTTGTTGATAACACAGACGTTGGAGCATATAGACCTGCTGGCAGTTCTCCTATCCAGCGACGAGGAGAGGCAGCAGTAGCAGTTCCACAGTACGCCGAGGATTACTTGACGGTGGAGCAAAATTTAGAGGGCCTTATGGCAGATGTTCCAGATATGCCCCTAGAGGAGATTCCACGAYGCGATCAACGTCACACTGTGGGAGTTTCTGCATCTATGGGTTGCTTGCTCCGCAGAGTTGCTAGTACATTAGTCTGTTATCGTGAACGTCATCCGTGACATCCTTATGTAAAATCCATGAGCTTCAATTTTTGATATTTTGGTCTTCGGACAACCATTTTGTAAAAACAAACTTTGATCGTTATATATATATATACACGGCTTCTACCAACTTACTTTACATTGTGTACATTTTTAATGTGTCTGATTTATAAATTGTTCAAATGCCTGTCCAATACATAACTAGCTAAAGCATCTGTTAATGTATTAAAACGTCTAGGAATGTGTTGATATTCAATGTGATCAAAATACCGTTCCAAGAGGCGAATCCACAAATATACCCTTAATAAAGTAGGACTTCGAATAGAATATACATTACTAAGTTGTAGTACTACAAGCTGCGAGTCAATTCGCACAACCAACTGATGAATTCCAAGAGAAATAGCATCAACCAATAGTTCAACAACGGCGCTATACTCTGCGATATTGTTGGTTGCTCTGCCAAGACATATACCTTGTATAGATATGAGTTCGTTTGTCGGGGCATAGATTTCCCATGCAGCAGAAGCTAGGTTCTGAGTGCTACGGCTAGCACCGTCGGCGAAGCCAATATAAGGTAGCGAATACTCCGACATCTGGCAATCAAACACAACGTCACGTAAGGGAAGAGACCAGATAACGTCAAAAGCAAAACTAAAGTAACACACACACGCAGTATGATACATAAAATACAAGTACTCATGCTCAAATAACTTATGCATAGTACTTCTTTAAGTACAACCCGTTCCTGGGTTCACTCAAAGGTACACCATCATAATCAACTATCTCATACGCTCCTTTTTCCAAAACTTTGCTGACAATGTAGGGACCACGCCACATAGGTTCAAATTTCCCGGCTCCTAGGACATCTTTATCCTGTTCATACAGAAGAACAAGATCACCTTCAGAGAAAACATGAGGCTTGACATGTTTGTCATATTGTGCCTTAACGCGTTTCTTTTGGGATTCTATTACTAAAGTGGCATCACGTCAGGTCTCGTCTAATCGCATAAAAAATAACCGACGTTCCTCTTCTGCAGAAGTATTAGGTAAGAGCTCTACAGCTAGTTTCAAAGAAGGTATTTCACATTCTATCGGTAGAATGGCTTCCATGCCATAAACTAATCGAAAGGGTGTAAATCCCGTAGCAGATTTAATAGATGTTCGATATGCCCACAATGCTGAAAACAACATCGTGTGCCAGCTGGTTTTATGTATTCCTATCATCTGTCGAATCATAGTTATGAGAACCTTATTGATGGATTCGACCTGGCCATTGGCCTGTGGATAATAGGGTGTTGAGATATCATGAGGAAGGCGCAACTTCTCTGTAAGTTCTGACATCATATAATTCCTAAAATGACTACCGTGATCAGTAACGATAGCCTGAGGGACACCAAAACAAGTGATGACATGGTTGAAAATAAATAACGCTGCAGTCTTCCAAGTATTATCGAATGTCGGCATTGCCTCGACCCACTTTGTAAAATAATCGACAGCTACAATAATATAACCATGCCCCCCGGCCGAGTGAGGGTGACATGTCATGAAATCAATGCCCCATTTAGCAAAAGGACCTACTGAGACTACAGGATGAAGGGGAGTGGGATGTGACTGAATCTTTTGTCGATAGGTCTGGAAGGCATGACACTTCTGAACAACAATAATGCAGTCATTGAACAGAGAAGGCCAAAAGTATCCTACACGTAAAATCTTTTGGGCAGTATCATACCCAGACATATGACCGCCACATGCTCTTGAATGGAAGTCATTCAAAGCTTTCTCAGCCTCATCAAAATTCAAACAACATTGAAAGACAGAGTCAATGCCTCGACAGTAAAGATTATCGCCAAGGATAATGTATTGGCGAGCCTGATAACGTATACGACGTCGTTCATTACTGGACAAAGAAGGCCAGAAAGTTTGAGTTTGGAGATATATAATGATATCTCCGTACCAAATATCATCAGTACTGATAAGGAAAAGTGATTCGTCTGGCAACGAATCAACTGCTAAATTTTCCGTGGCAGAGTGGGGGAAATCACAAATTAACTCAGCAAAAACAAAGGATTTCGTCGACGTGGCGCGATCAAATTCCAAATCGAACTCCTGGAGAATGAAAATCCACTTGGATTACTTGCCCCCAAGAAATTGATGTGTCAATATATGTTGCATGGGGTTACAATGCGAAATCACTGTAGTTTTTCTGAAGAGAATATAATGACGAAAACGTTGAACTGCTTGAACAGCAGCCAAATCCAGTTTCTCAACATGTTGGTACTTGAATTTCGTTGATGATAGACTTCTACTCAAGTAATAGATAACATGTTCATCGTGGTTATCATCCTCTTGAACGAGGACCATGCCAATAGTATACTCGGAAGTAGCCAGATAAAGAAAGTAATCTCGACTATAATCAGGAGGGAAAAGAAGAGGATCTTTTGTGAGGGACAACTTTAAAGCTTCGAAAGCATTGTTGGCAACTTTATCCCAAACGAACTCAGAACCTTTTCTTAAAAGACATGTGAAACCATGAGTAATTTCGGCATAATTTGAGATGAAACGACGAAGAAAGTTTGCTTTGCTCTGCAAACTTTGTAACTGGCGTAGTGAAGAAGGAGGAGGAAGATTGAGAATCGCCTCAACCTTAATAGGATCTACCCGGATCCCTTGACGTGAAACAATGAAACCGAGAAGACGGACGGACTCTATGCAAAAGACGCATTTATGAGGGTTTAGACGAATGCGATAGAATGAGTAGGGTGATCGACTCGGCGTAAAGAATGAGCTGGCAAATCGTCCAAATAAGGTTGAACGATATGCTTTATATCGTGAAATGCATAAGACATGGCACATTGAAATGTTGCACCTGCGTTCTTAAGACCGAAGGGAAGTTTTCTGTAGGCGAAAGTACCCAAAGGACAAATAAAAGTATTTTTATGTTGGTCCTCAGGAGCGATGTTAATCTAGTTGTAGCCGAAAAATCCATCCATGAGGGAAAAGATTTCACTACCGGCACAGTCATCGACGATCTGGTCAACGAAAGGGGTCAGAAAGTTGTCCTTTGGACAGGCTTTGTTAATATCTCGATAATCGACGCAAACACGTATACTACCACCTTTCTTATCAATCGGTACAGGGTTGGAAACCCATTCTATCAGAGCCACTGGGTAAATAAAACCGGCTTTAAGAAGTTTTTCAACTTCAAGTTTAATGGCTGCCGCTTTACGTGGATGGACAGGACGGAGGCGTTGCCATACTAGTTTAACTCCAGGGTATGTTTTTATCTCATGCACAATGATAGACGGGTCGATACCTGGCATCTCTTCGTAACTCCAGGCAAAAATATCACAAAATTCTTTGAACAAAGAAGTATAGGTAATAATTTCCTCTGGAGAACACGAAGCTCCAATGTGAACATTTTCTACTATCCCAGGTTTAACTGAAATATCAATGGGAATCGTAGGAGAAATATTATTGAGATTCCCTTCTGCAAACACATCATGTGTAGATCCAGTAATGGTCATTGTGACAACAACGGTCGACGGAGTCGAAATCCGCTAGTAATTCTCGAGAGTGTGTTGTTCCAGAAACAGTATGGAACGATGATGCCCATCATCCCATGGTGTATCATCCATGACGAACATGATCATCTCGTCAGTGGGAAAGATGACACGGAAAGGATCGGGAGACAACTCCTCAAGAGAGGGTGTATAAGGTGTTGCCGATTGAATCGCATGATAAGCAGACTCAACCGGGCTAAACGGCATGACATCGCCGAAACGAGAATGATCTCCTGGATCAGGGACTATCCAAGGGTCAAAAGACACAGGAAGTTCATGAGTAACGGTGGAGATCATATTAATCGAAGCAATTGACGGGCGGAGAATATCAGGTGGTGGTGGTATGGGAAAGGTACCCATTAACGAAGAGTCTTTTAAAAGACCGACTCCAACATTCTCGTAACCCGGCGGGGTTTTGGCTATAAACGACACATTTCCAGTGCGAGTATCGGAATTAAAGAAGGAAAGTTGATCAACTGTAACAACTTTTCCCTGGTGAGGAAATCGTAAGACACGGAAAAGTGTGGACACAACAGCGCACATGGAATCTACCCAGCTATGACCAAGAAGAAGATTATAATCTAAGGGAGCATCGAAAACTTCCACTTCAACTTGGACGGTCTTACCTTATAGAGTGACAGGCAACGAGGAAAGAATGCCATAAGTCTTAAAACCAGAGCCATTAAAGGCTTTCAAAGTATTTTGTGATTCCATTAACGGAGGAAAGCCAATGGCTTTCCAACAAGTAAGAGACATTACACACGTAGAGGCCCCCTCATCAACAACTCTCTGACAAATTTTCTTGTCGGCAACAACAACAACTTGTATCTGAAAAGCAAGCTGAGGGGGTAACCTTGGAACATGGTCGTCCAAGTCAAAGACTATCAAATTTGAATCTGTAGGATCAATTCCACCTATAGCTTTCAACAGAGCCCTTCGTTGTGCAAGACAAGACTGAAGGACTTCAAGGGCAGACATCGTTGAAGGTGCTTGGGCCATATCTTCCACAATACTGTAGTTCTGGGCCGCACGAGCATGAGGATTGAAAGCTGACTTGCAAACAACACCTTTAGGGGGTCGTAGGACTGTATCAAGACTCAGTCGTTCGAGATGAAGAGGACCGTTCATAGGTGGATTCGGTGGAGAGGCTTGTACCAGATCAGGAGGTAAATCGTCAACCTTCTCCTTAGAAGGAGTATAGTCTTTAGCTCTAGTTGCAATCACAACGTCGTTTTTCTTAGAATCACCGGTACACATCAAAACATATGATGTCGTAGAAGTAGATGGTTGGTCGTGGATGACCAACGAGGCCTGTTGTTGAGACGGGAAAGGTTGAGACAAGACAGCCGGTGTAGGTGGTTTTGGTGTTCCTTGAAGGAACTTAGAAACTTCGGCACGTCAAGGACAATATTTTGTATAGTGATCGTCACCACAGATAAGGAAAGGGTACTGCGGTTTGCGCTTATCCTGCTCTTCAATAGGAGCATTTGTAGTTTGTTCGTTTGGATTATTATTCTTACCCCCCTTATTCTTGCCTCTCCCTTTCTTTGATTTATTTTTACCGGTCGGTGTAGATTGAACATCGTTCACTTCAGAGGTTTTACCGGGGGGAGGAGCAGGAGACGGGGCATTCTGAACATTAGAAGATGTGGACTTGGGGGTTGCAGTTGAAACGGAATGTGAGTGGCTATGAGTAGTCCCAATCACACCATCAGCCGCATGCGAGGCAGCTGGAGCAGTTGAAGTGCTGGAAGTACCAGGACGAGGCAGTTCAGGTAGTAAATCGTAGAGTGTTCCCGTTTGCGAATAAACGAGATCGAGATACTGAGCGCGACTTATAGCCTGCTCTTCTGTAACAACACCACCCATAGCAATGTCTTTACCAATTTCGTTCACAAAAGACTTCGTGAACCACTCTGCCAGTAACTGATCGGGGAGTTCAAGTTTGATGAGACATCGTCTCCTTCTCGACTCATGTATATGGTCCGAGATGTGAGTACCTTTATTTTTTTTAAAAGAAGTCAAGATCTCGGTTCCAGTATTGTAACGGATCGGTAACTGGTAATGCGTGAGAAAGGCCATGGCTAGTGTGTTGAAATCAGAAAAGAAACCTCGTGGCAATTCAATATACCACTTCGCAGTCGAACCGGTAAGGGTCCGTTGAAAAAGACGAAGACGGATGGAGTCATCCATCAGAGAGTTGGACGAACACCATAAATGAAAGGTCATGACATGATTATTTGGGTCCTCTCCCGGCTTGCCATCGAATTTCGGAATATCTGATGGAAGTTTAGCAGGGATAGCAGGCCATTGAGGAGAGTGACGAATAGGATCATTTAGGATCCTAGACAAATCTGGAAAATCCAAGGTAGCAAGGAAAGGCAACTGTCGGTTTACTTACGGGTACTGATGGCTTTGGGGTGGAATCCCTATCGGAAAACCAGTAGGAGCGTAAGCAGACTGTCCGTAGAGGGAAGTCCCTGGATGATTCGGTGGTGGGCGGATAGGATAGTAACCCCAAGGATTGTAACCTTCAGTTTGAGCAGGGACCTGGGGTTGAGTAGTCTGACTCGAACCCCAAATAGGATTAGTTACCCTTGGATAAGGTTGGCCAACTGTAGGGACAGCTTGCTGCCCCCAACACTCTGAGGAAAGTTTTGTAAAAGTTGAGTCCAATACTGGGCCAATTCAAGAGGTATATTATGTCCAAAGGGTGAGGTTGGTCCCCCTACTGTAGGTATAGTTCCACCCGGAGGTTGTGTGCCAACCGTAGGTTGTTTAGTAACTATGTTGTGTCTGGGAAAAAGAAAAGGAACCGTACCACCCTGTCCACCAACGGGAATCTGTATGTTGGGTGCAACAGTCGGAATGGTGCCACTCGGATTAGGATTACCAGGAGGAAAAGGTGGGAGTCTCGGAATAAAATGAGGAACCTCATACTCGGGAAAAGAAGGGCCACCTGGAGAACCGACTGGGGTTTGCGGAGGTGTTGGATTGGGAGGGTTCAACAAATCATTCAGCGCATGGTAACCGGGTGGTAATGTCAGGATGACATCAGGGGTTCGCTGGGTATTGATAGGAGGGAGAGTAGTTGCAGTAACCTCGGTTTGGACACTCGTAGTAATTGCGAGATGGGCCATTTCAGGAGGAAGAAAAAAACGGTAAGTAGTAGTCTCGGGTGTAGTCTTTGTCTCAGGAGACACAGGAGGGTTGATTTCGTAAACAGGGGATGACTCTGTACCGAAAAGAACTCATCGAAAATTACCAGACCAAAAAGGATCTTTGCCTACTACACCGTGAGAAGGCCCAACAGTTCATTCAGAATATGTAACAAGGGTTTCTTCAGAAGGATTTAATCGTCCAGAAGGTCGTTCACCACGACGAACGCGATAGTCTTCTATAGTATTGGTAACTCGAAAGTCGTCTAAAGAGTCAGTTCGTTTGACTTGTGGAAGTGGTGTGGTGACAACGGGAACGTCACTGGTTTCCCCTTGTGGTGAAGTAACCACAGGGACTTCAGTCTGATGGGGTGAACCCTCAGGTGTACCAGTAGGTTGAGGATCGTCCAGATGTTCTGGAGATAATCCTTGCATTCTACGATAACGCCGTGGGGGAGAAATTGTAAACAAGTGACAAGTTCCGCGAGAAAAATCCTATGGTCAGCTTCGAGAAATAAACAACACTCACTAGTAAACAAAAAATAAGAGGCAATCACCAAGCAAACAATACCTTCTAATTTCGAAGCCACTAGTTGGTGATGAAATCCAACGTCACAACAACGAGACGAGAAGGGGAGGGGCTAAGGTGGAAAAGTTACGTTGACGCCTGCTTAACAGACTTGCGCCTTGGTGCAAGCTCCCACACATAATCGTGGGTATACCCTCCAAGGAGCCCCAGTGAGTTTGATCAACGTCAATTCCAGGTACCGTGGAGACTTTCCCCTCCACAGTCACCTTGGGTAAGAACCTAGAGAGATAAGTCACTAAGGTCACCACAAACAACAGTACAGCCTGGGGGAACAGTCGTCAGTCCGATCCACACGCAAGGGCAGGGTATCTAGCCCGAAACCAACTCAAAGGCTTCCACTCATAATTG
>JZKD02S1738438.1:13749-51383 GCA_000966675.3 Picea glauca | reverse complement strand
CCCCCCCCCTCTCAGTAGCACGGTGTGTTCAACAAACCACACATTAAAATAAATGGATAATTGTATGATCCAATCTAAGGGATTAAGTCTAAAGTATTGGGAAGAAGCCATCAACTGTGGAAATTACATAGTAAATCACACTCCCACAAAGGCTCTTAAAAATATAACACCAGAATAAGCTTGGACTAAAATTAAACCAAATGTAATTCACTTCTATGTATTTGGCCATATAGCATGGGTTCACATTCCTGATGAGAAAAGGAAAGCATTGCAACCTAAAAGTGAGAATTTTATATTTTTTGGTTATTATGAAGGTGTCAAAGGTTATAGACTTCTTCAACTACATTTTAATGAAATTATTATTAGAAGAGATGTTAAATTTGATGAAAATCTCTTGTCCTACGATCCTAATTAAGTGTTTGTGCCTTCTTTGGCCTGCAAAACTAATTCGGCATTTGTGCCTTCTTCAGCCTGCAAGTCATCTTCAACATTTATGCCTTCTTTTGTTCTGGTTTCTTCTTCAGATTATGATAGTGAGAATGAAAATCCACCTTCGCCTGCTCACCTTCCTTCAGATGAGTCCTTTGAACCTGAACCAACACTAGCTCCATCTCCACCGCTTCCTAGATGGGTCTGTTCAACATGAGAAGCAAGTGGTGATCTTGTTGGTGATCCTTTATATTAGCATCGGATACGTTCATAGTTCCAACAAGCCTCTTCTCTTTTGGATCAAGTTTCAGAGACTCATTATCTAGAGACATTTGCAAAAGCTTCAAGTCATCTAGTTTGGGATACAACAATGAATGAAGAGTATTGTTCTTTAATGGAAAATGATACCTTGGATCTTGTACCTCTTCCAAAATGAAGAAAACTTGTCATATGTAAATGGTTCTACAGAACTAAGTATGCATCATATGGAAGTGTTGAAAGACACAAGGCTCAATTAGTTGCCAAAGGATTTTCCCAAGTTGAAGGAATTGACTATAATGAAACATTTCCCCCTGTAGCCAAAATGAATTCTATTTTCCTTGTTCTTTCCCTTGTTGCCTCACATAAATGGGAGTTCCATCAAATGGATGTTAAATCCACCTTCTTGCATGGATATTTTCAAGAATAAATCTACATGGAACAACCTCCTATCTACGTCCAAAATGACTCTAGCCTTGTTTGTCACCTTAAGAAATATCTTTATGGTCTTAAGCAAGCTCCCTGAGCTTGTTATGCCAAAATGGTCAGCTTTCTTATTCCCACTGGATTCTCTAGATTCCATTCTGATCCTAATGTCTATACTAAGAAAGTATGAAGCCATCTCATAATCCTTTTCTTTTATGTTGATGACCTTATCCTTACTAGTAGTGACTCAAAACTTTTAAACCATATGAAAACTATCCTTAAGAAGAAATTTGAAATGACATACTTAGGATTTTTGCACTATTTCCTTTGCCTCCAAGTTTTTCAAACCAACGAAGGAATTTGTCTTTCCCAATCTAAGTATACTTGTGACCTTCTTCATCACTTTCACATGGATGATTGTAAGCCATCCCCTTCTCCCTTCCAGTCTGGAGTCAATCTTGCTTCCACCTGTACTTCTCCTGAAGTTGATGCCACCTTGTACTGTCAGTTAGTTGGTAGCCTCTTATACTTGAATCATACTCATATTGATCTTTCCTTTGTTGTTGGTCTTGTTTCCTGGTATATGAAAACACCCCATGAAAACCATTGGAAATAAGCTAAAAGGATAATTCACTATGTCCATGGTACAGTTGATTTTGGGATACATTACAGTTCAGGGAGGGCTCCTTTATTGGTTGGTTTCACTGACTCAGATTGGGCCGGTGACCTTGATGATCGAAAGTCTATTGCAGGTTATGTTTTTAGCCTTGGTTCAGGACCTGTCACTTGGGCCTGCAAGAAACAATAAGCTATTGCACTTTCTTCAAAAGAAGTAGAGTATAGAGCAGTGGTGAATGCAATTCAGGAAGCCTTATGGCTTTGACACATTCTTTCAGAGTTTGGATTCCAACAGAAGCATCCGACCAGCCTTTGGTGCGACAATCAGAGTGTCATTAAGCTCACAAAAGACCCATTTCAACATCAGTGCAACAAACACATCAAGATACACATGCATTTCATCAAAAATCTCATTCATGATCAAGTTATTGAAGTGTTTTTTTTTCCTACAGAATATCAAGTTGCAGACATTTTCACAAAGTCTCTTACAGAAGTGAATTTTTCCAAACTTTGATCTATGTTAATAGTTTAGGAAGTTTTCATCAAGGGGGGATAGGCTCTAATTCCTCCTTCATTCTCGTATTGTGTCATTATTGTAAATCCTTCAATCCTATCCCAAGTTGTTCTTAAGGGGGGATGTTAGGATATTTAGACACTTAGGAGTTAGATCAGATCTACTTGGTCTAATGTATCGTTAGGTAAAAGTGGGTTTCTTAGTGTGTTTCTTTAGTATGCATTAGTATGCATTTGTAGTTAGGAAATCCATCAGTCATGATATGTTCCCGACATAGAGTGATTCGATGGTTCATATTCTCCTCGATCTTAACGGCCATTGATCTATGGCTTAACACCCAATTGGTCCATGATCTCTATTTAAAGAGCATGGAGGGTCATTTGCCAATGATTGATTGTGAGAAACTCTCTTGTAAAATATCTTTGTAATCTTTTTATTTTTCATTAATAAACTTCTCCAAATGGTCGTGTTGGTTGGGGCCGTGGATGTTTCCCCATAGGTATTTTACCACATCAAAACATCGGTGTGTTGATCTTTGATCTAGTTGTGTGAGTGGTAACTAAAGGTGTTCATCCTCTGTTGGAATACCTATGTTTTCGAACAGTCAACTTGTTGTAAATGGGGTAATCATGCATACTGAAATTGGGATAACAAAACATAGAATAATAGGATTTCATACTCGTTAAATGTTTCTTTTGTTGTTTCAATAGCATAAATTAGCAGCTGACCTGCAATATCAGATTGACCCAAAACTTCAAGCTGCAAGAAAAACACCTCAGTCATGAATATCTCAAGTTCTAAAATATGTAAATTAGTATAAAGAAAAGAAATGAAATGAAAAAGAAACTAAACAGGAAATAAATGAACAACAAAAGAAAAGATAACTGAAAGGAGATATATGTAGGCCTATAGGCACGTTGCTATCCAACTAAAGACTATTAAAAAGTCCCCAGTATGGTTGCCAAAATATGTTGGCAAGAGGAAATGAATGTTCCTATGTCAACTTTTAGACCTCTTGGTCAGCTAAACCAATAGGAGGTGGGAATTACCACCCTAATTTTATAGCCTAAGTATTAACATAATATCTTCCTTCATGATAAGTTCAACAAGATAACATAGTTAAAAAAAAAAGTGTATATGATATTATTCTAAACAAATAACAAACATGAAATCATACATATGTGTACCAATAACATAGCGATACATGAATGGTGTCCTCTTGCCACTTTAAATACTTATGAGAATTATTTCATTAACAAAAATATCTGAAATAAACCAAAGCACTAACACACAACATTAAGTGAGAACAAAAATCAAGATTCGTATAATAAAAATATAAAATATGATATATACAATGATAGAGAATGACATCCAAGTGAGAGAAGAGGAAAAGAACTCAAAGAAAAGAAATATGGCTATGAAAAAAGAAGTCTTCTTTATTTAGTATTTCTTCATCAATACATTAGAATGACAGTCTTAAATCTATTTCAAACTTCTGCAAAAGTCTAGACCAGAAAAATGTTCTTGCATAGACAACTAGTGTTTACGAGATTGCTTGTCTACTATGTAAATGAAAAATAAAATATTTTGGATTGACAAAGTTGCAACATGATTCTATGAATTTTTTTTGGACGATAGTATTAGTCTATGCAACAAAAAAAATTATTAGACAAGATAATGGTGGAAACAATAAATACTTTTTCTTTAGTGGCCAAATAGTAATATATACCTTATGCAAACAAAAATATCGGGGTATGACCTCCCATTTTTCCATTTAAAAAGGAACTCTAGATATCAATAGAAATGTTAGACCCTAGTAATTATTAGTGCACTGATAAGGAATAACTTTTAAAAATGAGAAAATTTCTTTAAGCATTCCATAGAAAGTGTGAAAAAAAGACCATGTTGCTTTCTGAGGCTTGAATATTTATATTGTTTTCTTCCAAGAAGTTGGTAACTTCCAATATTTGTTATCAACAGAAAATGTTAACTAATTGTCTATACATGCTCATATGAACATACCACAAGTTGTATTGTAACTTCAAGCTAACTCAGAAAGATATGTTGCATGTATATCACGAACTAGGCCCATAGACCAAATTAGAATGATAACCAAGGGAAAGAAAAGATACTCAACAAGTCATTTCTCTTTAAAAATGAACACAAATATCAAATGTGTTTAGTAAAATCGATTGTTCATAACCAATGGGTAGGGTATCATGTTGATAGAGTGAGGGAAAAAAACTCAAAATTTTTTAAAGACATATGCCACATGTAACAAAGGTGTAATATTTATATCAATGTACAATGGAGATGAAATGACATACTTATATCATATTCAAGTGCACACGTAATTTTTTTCCAAACTGTTCGAGCCATATATAACTTTTAAGAACAAATCCAACATCATTTCAAATAATCCAGTGCATGCATAGATTTAAAGGGTTCAAGACATCCTTTCTTGTGTTCATACAATGTCAAACATATATCCATGAATATACAATCATCTACAAACTGAAATAGATTTTAAACATAGCATAATGTATACATCCTTGAGGCCATACGAGAGGTTGGGCACACATTGTATTTACAACTTCATCCACAAACTACTCATAACTATTACATAGATGGAAATGAGTTCAGGAAGAGAGGCTTATGGTGATAGGGTCGAACGGATTATCTTCGGGATGGCATGTGATGAAGAAAATCTAGGTCCTATTCATAATGTGGTCATTAAATACTACAAATAAAACCATATGTATAACAGGGGGAAAAAATGACTCTTGACGATCAAAGCTTAGGGTATGATGGTGAGAATAAAATGGATAGAGTGACAAAGTTGGCTATGAAAACTAAAATCAAACCAACACATAGAAATTGTGAACGATTAACCATGTGTATCTAGGTTCTTACCTTTCCTTGTGAATGAAGCAGCAATCCATAGCCAAATTCTCCTGGTCAATGAAAATCCAAGACCACCACCAGGTTTGAGTGACAGAAGACATTTTCCTCCATACTATTTCAAGTGAGTAGCTCGAGTAGATATCTTAGGCCCAGCCAAACCACAAAGAAACAAACGTGAGCCGAATGAAATAAGTGGCATTAAATCGATGAATTAACCAAGAGTTGGTGATGCATGTTAAGTAGAATGGTGGTAATATTGAGTTGAAGGAAATTTCCATGTGGAAACACTAAATTGTGTGTGGGGTTCGGTGTAGTACATCCACCATTGATTTCACACCTACCATATTCAATATGATGGATGTTGGGTTGACTCCATTGTATTGTGCATTAGATCACGAGATCGAAATTTGAGTTTCATATCAAACTGTGTCAAGTGGTAGATCTATGGTGCATGAGATAACCACGAAGTTTCAAACTTGCATAATATATGACCATGATAAAAAATATAACCATGTTTTCCAATGAAACCATGTTTGCCAATGTATACAAGGTCAACAATATAACCATTTCCATGTATTATAACCATTGCAATTCTTAATTAAACATGATTTATAATGTATCATTTCATATGGGTTTTGGTTTGTGTGTGTGTGTGTGTGTTGTTTATAAAAACAATATAGCACCCACATCATAACCAAATTTTGGAATTCATGAGGCCCACCACCATATGTTCATAAAAGAATCATGCACGATACCCATACCAATTTCAATATAGTTCTATGCCAAATCATATGTTTTTCTTACTTGCACATTTTTTCCATTTGTGCCATATAAACAAAATCTGAGTCAATCTTCATACTACATAATCAATGTAAACAATATTTTGTTATGAAATTCCCCTCTTTTTTCTTTGTTTGTAACAACACAACACTTATATCAGAGGCAATTAAATGGAAAAAAAAATGCTTGCAAGAGTAAGGATGAGGTTAATAAAGTGAAAGAAACACATAATTTCACAATACTTTTTGGAATCTGGTCATGATACCATTAAAAGAATCAACACCTCCCAAGGAGGAAGAGGGGATATCTTAAGTTCCCTTATTTTATTTGAGGTGTTATCAATGCAATCCTTTGTGTTGGTAACTATTTCTACTTGTCTCAATTTTTATCTTCATGTGTTGTTGTTTATGTATCTTCTAGTTTACATTTTCTTTTTATCTTGTATGTTGGTTCACTAACTGTAACACACTCAACCCTTAAGTACCTTTTTAAGGGATGGGATAATTTTTTTTCTTTTCTCAATAATTTTGAATCCTCTTCCTGATATCTTCGCCATCTTCTTCTCATCAAGATCTTTCCAACGAATATTACCATGCTCAAATCTGAGCTCTAGATTGGAAGTTATGCCCTTCTGAAGCTCTTCAAGAATCATTACTCATAGGCCATGTGGAACCCACGTAGGTTCACCTCATTTGTACCATTACACCTGGCACAAACTCAACCAAGGTTGTCCTCATTTAGTGATGACATGGCCACTGGAGGGGCGGTTACAGGGATATTTCCTCGTGCCTTCACAATAACTGGGCCTTCGGCCCTTTGTCCTTCCTATCCATGTTATAAACATTCTCGGAGACCCGGAGTCTCGGAGTTACCTAACACTCATGCATCTGTATTTGTGATAAATCCATCGTTAAATCCAACGGATGAGATTCTCCCTCGTTCTATGCATAGGCTTAAGGGATCTTGACATTCAACACCTTGGTATTGAACGCCCTTTTCTCTGCTCGCATATCCTCTGGTGTCTCGAAAACTAGGAATCTTTCCATGTGGCTCCAGACTTTGTCCCTTTTGGAGCATATGTTCTAACACCCTAATCCTCCCAGAGTTTCGAACTCCTTAACTCCTGGGGTCCCATTAGTCATTAGTTCAAGCAACTATGCACCAGGGGTGACATGTGGCAAAAGAAGGAGATGACCTATGGCCCTATCAATGGGAGACATGTATCACGTTCCAATTGGCATATGAGGTCTGTAAAAATCACAAATCAAGGTGACATGTGGCATGCCAAACATAGTTCGACATCACCCTAGGTGACGTTAGTGTGCCACATCACTCTGGATGAACAGCCTCCTGAGAGTAGGGATGATTTTAAAGATGGAAATTTATTTTAAAATGTAGAAACCTTGGTGAATATTACTAATCCTTCATATGCCAATTATAAATGTTTGGCGATATTTTTGTAAAAATATTCAAATTTCTATCGATTTTATGTATTTTGTATAAACTTTTGGTGATTTTTAAGGGTAAAATAATTTTATCCTATAGAATTTGAGTGAATCATTTTTAGAATGGCGAATCTTTTTTTGGGAAAAACCATGGAAAATTATCCCATGAGCGAAATTTAGCCCCTAAAATCATCCTTGTGCCGAGAGCCTCTAACCTCTCCTACCTGGGAAGTATCCTAGAGCTTGAAAGTCCAAAATCATTCTAGCAACATCCCAATACATTTTATCCCATGGTCAAGACAGGTCCACAAATCTATGGCCTTTGTTGCTTCACGACTTCGGAGTTTGGGGTTTTGGTTGTGTAATTTCCTTTTCACTCTTAGAGTGGTCAACGTTGGACTGACCATGGTCTATATTGAGGCGTCAAGAGAGATTCTAAAGAATCCTTGGATCAACGGTACTTGTTGCTTCGCGACTTAGGCATTCGAGGTTTCCGCCCCTCTAAAAATCTTGTTCTCCTGGAGACGTCACCATTGGATTTACCATGACTTAGATCCAATGGTCAAGGGAGATTTCTAAGGGTCCTTGGATCATAGGTTCTCATTGCTTCATGAATTCGACGTTTGGGGGGGGGGGGGGGGAGGTTTGGTTGTTTAGTTTCCTTTTTACTCCCAGATTTGATCAACATAGAACTGAGCACAATGTAGATCCAATGGAATACATTTGGTAGACGCCAAGGGAGACACGGGGCCCAATCAAATGGTGACACATGTCAAGATCCATTTGACACATAAGGTCTATGAAAGTCACGAATCTAGGTGACACGTGGCACACCTATTATGGGTCCATGTCACCCTTGGTGATGTCATCATGCCATGTCACTCCGGTCTTTTCCACTTCGGCGATATTCAAATTCACCAACATGTCGAACCTCCCAGAGTAGGGCTTCATCGGAGTGATTTACTCTATCCTTTCATTAGTTGATCGGATGGTCAGGAGAGGTTCCCAATGGATTCCCCAAATCAATGGCTCATGTTAATTCACGAGTTGGAATTCGAGGTTTCTAGCTGTTTAAATCCTTTTCTCTCTCAGAGTAGGTCAATTTTGAAATGACTGCGACGTATATCCATCTGTCAGGGGAGATCCTTAATAGCCTCAGATCTACGACTCACATTACTTCACAACCAAGAAGTGGATCAAGGTTTAACATGGGGACGAATCCCACAATAACAGGTAAGTGACCGCCAATTGTCAGTCCACCATCAAGATATCAACTCGACAGGTCATCTTCGACGCATTTTGGACATTGCAATGTTCATTCACCCCGAAGCTCTGAACTCTCGGAGTCCTGAATAACTTAGCTCCTCTTTGAGTGTAGAAAAGGGTCCCAAGGTCATGGTCCTATAGAACTATGTAAAGATACATAGACTATACTCCTAACTCTTAGACGAAATTTTATTAAGGTCATTGGTGTGAGCCCGTGGTTACTTGGACGACTGGTTTGAAGGAAGTGCCTTCCATTCAGAGAACTCAAGTTCTAAAACAGGGAAAGGTAAATCAAGGGATCTATCGGACCCAAATGGTATTGTAGAGTCTATCCTAGCTCTTTACTTGTGGAATCGATCCCT
The DNA here is from genome assembly GCA_000966675.3 of Picea glauca. Classification (NCBI taxonomy): domain Eukaryota; kingdom Viridiplantae; phylum Streptophyta; class Pinopsida; order Pinales; family Pinaceae; genus Picea; species Picea glauca. Next base: position 42,381 of record JZKD02S1738438.1, on the reverse strand, counting down.
AAGTAATCCCTTTAAGGAATTTTCTAACCAGTACAGAGGAAAAAGCCTTATGTCCCAAATTCATTTAGAACCCCATTACTGATATTTTTCCCTTTCTAGGTAGAAGTAAGAAGAAAACCATTGACAAGGGATAATGGTAAAACTCTACCTCAAAATATTCAGTCGGATAGATCATTAGAGTCACAATTATCTAACATCCAAACAAGATACATTAATATGCCATCATCCCTATGTATCAAGGATGTATTTGTATAGATAAAATACAAGCATTCAATCAAATATTTTAAATTCAATTTTACATAGTCTATGGAATACTTATCTATTACAGTTGATAGTCGACCAACTGGTTGTGGGTTTTCACCTCTCCACCCAACTGTAGGCTCAGAGGCATTTGTTCTTAGTGCCCTGGCCACCCCTATGCCAAGCCATGATATCACTAGGGAACTTTTTTAGTTTCTCAAAGATTATTTCTCTATCATAGCCTCTACGAGGTGTATTAGATGCTCCCTCGGCATCAAGCTCATGAAATTCTCCTCAGGTTAGGTTTTCTAGGTCTCTCCTATAACGAGAGAAACTTATTCTTTCTTTTCTTCCTCTTAGCATATCCATGTCGCACACCCCCTGTGGGCATGGTCTCCTTCTTGTCTACCCTTTTTTGTATCCTTGCACACATTTTATTTTCCTCCCCATGAAGGTTTTGGACTTTTCCTATTCCTTCTGTAAGAAGGAACTTGGGTCAATATGGGTCTGTAGTGAACTACACTCTGTGGTAATTCGAGCAGACAATTTTCTGTCTCCTCAATCAGAATCTCCATTATTCCATTCATTGGGGTATTTTATTGTTCAACCACCAGTTCTTTTCTCATTAACTTGTTTTTCCTTGGAATCGGGATGAGGCTTATATTGCAGCAAAGAGAATTTTGGGTCATTTTGACATAATGAACCCTCTCTACATTTTCCTCACTCTTTCCTCTAGTGATACCATGGCCAGTACTTCAAGGCTTCACCACCACAGTTAGTTGTTGGAAATCTAAATAATAATACATTTACATTGTTCACATGACATAGCATGGTGAGCATAATTAATGATTAATTACAAGTTGGTGGAAACAGAGGTATTACAATCCCCTCCCCCTTAAAAGGGAACACCATCCTTGGTTTTATTTCTTAGTAACACCTTTCATGCCTTTATCATTCAGCTGCCTTAGAAATATTGATCCTCTTTCTTGGTCAGGTCCTTTCCAAACCCTTGGCCTTCTTCACCTACATTCAATAATTTTGGACAACAAGCATATTAATCACAATTTCACGCGAAAACATCTTACTGTTGTGTAAAATTTAAGAGGAAATATTTCATAATCTAGCACAACACTTATCTGTGCAGTTCGTGGATTTGCATCCACATGGATGTCTTGTTATCTTGTCTCATTGTTTTTCCTTGACATACCCACTATGTGCATGATCCTAATCAATATTTTATAAGAATTATCAAAGTCTCCTCTTCCCTGCGGTCACTCACCCTCCAAGACCAGTCTCAGGCATCCCCTTCTCTATTATACAATCCCTTAGATGATCCATGTTTCCTTTCCAAGGATTTCACGCATAGGAAGAGTCTTAAAGACTTCATTGAGCCTTATAGTTAAGGCGTCCCTCAGAGTTTCTCTACCGAGGCATCCCTTCGGCTTGTGTTTCCACAACACAATATATTCTATGGTGATCATGGCTTACCACAGGGTTCTCCTATCTCAATCAGTTTCCTTTTTCATTCTTTCCATATTGACAACATTCACATGCCCTCCCTAGATAGATATTTTTCGTTTTTCCTGTATCACAGGTATACATAAATCATGAGATATTATCATCAATTTTAAATTCATAATTTTTTTGCAAATCTGTCACCCACAGATTTCCAAATTCCACATTTATTTTCAAATATGTTCCATAAAGGAACCATATTCACAAGTATGGGACTTTCCTTCCCATAACATTTTTTTTTATCAAGCATTTGATCTTCCTTGTGGGCTTAAAACACTGGCATGTCCAAGACCCTTTTCTTCCTGGAATTTCAACATTCCTCAGCTGAACAAATTGTTAGTTTCCCTGCACATTATATTTTCAAAACTATATATACTAACATTCCAAGTCATTTTCATCTATTCAAGGGTACATGGAAAAAGGAAACATCATTATTTATGTATGCATCCTTTTAATCATACAAAATTTTCCAAATGAAACTCAATATCATTTTACTTTAATCAATGTGCCAATATTCATGGACACATTCATACCCAATGTACCCTTACATTGGGTTCAAGTTTTCCATACTTATGACAAGCACTTTGTCATGGTGTGTTGGAGCTCAACCAACCTCTTCACCATAGGTTTAATCATTCTCATTCACTCTTACATCAAGATTATGCTTCCTGCTATAGAATGGTCATGATCCCAAATTAGTACATATGAAACTAAAAGTTTCTATTGAATGCACCCAAGAATTCTTCCTTCATGAGTAACTAGGGTGCCAACACTCATGGCCACCCAAAATTCTCTTTTCTTTAACACCTCCACAATTCAAGTAGAGTATTGGAAATCCCTTCTTCCTTAATGGGAAATCTACTCCCTATTGGGATCTTTCTGCTCTTTTCCTTGAGAATTCCTTGTTAGGCTCTCCCTAACCTATTGGATACATCAGCATGCTCCAATAGCAGACTTTTTGTTCATAATGAATCGTGAACCTGTTCATTCTGCACATTACCATTCGATTATCAAAATGGTCAACATTCATTTGTTAGTATTCCACTCATACATTTTGTTTTAGAATGTAATCCAGGATTCTTATATATATATATATATATATATATATATATATATGATTGCAGTCCACTGCTCAATTCTCAGCAATCATTAAGGTTGTGACTCTGTTSTCCTGACAGAKTCTTCACACAGTTCCTCCACAAGGAACTCCTTCAACATCCAACTTCCTTATTGCATATCCTTCACTATCTGTGATGACCTCAACCTTAATTTAGCTTCAGTTGTTTACCAAATATTTCCATAACGAATATAAACATGCATCTTGGTTATGCATCCATATTATTTATCCACACATATTTCTTGTTTTGTTAACTTACATCCATGATGTACTTAACCACATGCATAATCATAAGCCTATGTGTAGCTTCCATAAGTTTTTTTTTTTTCACAACTCACATACATTTTTACTTTAAAATCATTCAACTCATGATTGTTCGCAATCATTCTTATGCAATCCTCAAGGCATAATCATTTTTCCTCTTATCTTGACAACAAAGCATCCTTTCTCATTTACTGTTTCATCTATTTATACTATCCTTTCCTGAGGGAATGGAGAACATTCCCCTTAAGCTATCATTCAAAACAAAACTTTCATGACTCTTCAAAGAAGAGTCAGCCATGCATCCATGATATTCATTTAATCTTGGTAAGTGCAATTCTTGCCTTACATTTCACTCATTTAGGTAGTCACATCATGCCTTTACTATGCATATACTCTTACATCATACATGTGCATCACTTGGACATTTAATATCATTCACTCATATCTGTTTGGTCTTAATATCAGTCTTTATATTGAGAAACCTCACAATGCATTAAATCCATGCACTCAAGCATATTAAAACATAGCCAAACATTCATCATCCAAGTTCATTGCTTGCACCTTTTCCATGTCACTCATACACATGGACATATCATACTTTTGGATCCTCCTCCCAAGGATCTTGTTGCCATTCTTATGACAAATCTCATAGAGACACTCAACACTGAGCTTCCCTCTTAGTTGAGAGTGTGTAGTCATATTATTCTTTTAAGCATGTATACATATATTTGTATATATGTAGGTGCATTTCTTGCACCTTTTTACCTCATCCATTCACATTGATATTTTAGTTTTAATATTAGTGTTCTTTAGTGAGATATTACAGTCAATCATATGACTAGTCTCACAGTCATAATTCATACTCATGTTTCCCTCTCTACATGGAAATAACCAACAAGGGTCACTTTTTCCCTCTCTACTGTAAAAACCTTCCATAATTCAGAATTCACATGGGTAGTTATTGTATCACTCGAGGAAGTAAGATAACCACTTCTAGTCTCTTCTTAGTGCCTCAGTTCACTCTTGGTCAACAGATCTATACAAGGGAATATTTTCCTAAACTCCCTCTTATAGTTATCTGAGTGTACCGAGCCATATCCATATGGCTACCATCCGCCTCTGGATGTCAATATGATCCACTGGTCATCCAAAGGTGTTTTGACACATGTTTAATCAGACCTTGAATTAGTCTCTCATTAATCCTTACAATCCTATCTTATTAAGGTAATAGGCTGCAACACCATCAACATTTCATTCGTGTTGTTAAATCCTGTTGGCATAAGGTCATCCTCATCTAAAAGGTCCATTAGTAGACCATACCTTATAACCCACCATAGGTTATAACATGCCTAATTTGAATGTTCAATATTTTTCCATATGCATTCTAGCATGTCCTTGTGCACCAATCATTATACCCATGTCTGCAGTGCAGACAAGTTCCACTTACTTACCTCTTGCATTTTCATGCATAGACCTATCCTTAGTTAATGGGGATTTACATTGCTTTAGCACAACCATGATCTTTTGAAATTTCTCATGTCGTTTAACTTCTTCCATGAGGTTCATTCGCAGTCCTTGTGACTTCTTTTATTTTACAAGAGGGATTGCCCCAGTAGGAAGTTTTCCAATTATAACAGGTCAAGTAGGTTGATCTCACCTACTCCAATAAGGCCTCTATACATGGAGGATTGTTCTCCCAATTCCAAATCCTTCCTTTGATCAAAATTTTTAATTAACGTATGCTTCATAAGCCCATTTTTTAGGCAATTCCTACCACCTATTCAGTCCACTTTCCTTCTGGACTCAAGTACTCCTTAAAACGGGTTTATGCCATTTTCATCAAAGTTTTATGACTAGTGCCCCTCGGAATAATCCTAATTTTGTAGGACTGGCCATCATTTATCCAAGATAAATGATAAGCTTCTTCTACCACATTCTAGCATGATTCCATCTCATTGGGTAAAATCCCAATTGAATTTTAATTTGCATCCTTATCCTCAAGGAACCTATGTAAATAATTTCCATACAACAATAATACTCTCAACATGATCACCTTAGCCTTGGTAAAATATTCTTATTATTTTTCTCCGGTCCATCCACGCCTGTGTTTGAATCATGATTTGTTAGATAGGGTAGGGTAGGGCACCCTCTCCATTAATTTTTTCTAAGAAAGAAATAAATAATCAATTGACTCTTTCATGAGCCCAAGCAGGCCAAGTGTTGTTTCCCGCTCTGATACCACTTTGTAACACATCCGACCCCTAAGTACCTTTTTAAGGGATGGGATATAAATTTTCTCTTTTCTTAATCTTCTCGAATCCTCTTCCCAAGATCTTCGTCATCTTCTGATTGTCAAGATATTTCCAACGACTGTTACCATGCTCAAATCCAAGCTCTGGATTAGAAGTTATTCCCTTCTGAAGCTCTTCAGGCATCATTGGTCATAGGCCATGTGGCACCCACGTGGGTTCACCCCATTTATACCATTCCACCTGGCACATATTCGACCAATGTTTTCCTCCTTTAGCGATGACATGGCCACTAGAGGGGCGGTTACATGGAATTTTCCCTGTGCCTTCACGATCATCGAGCCTTCGGCCCTTCGTCCTTCCTATCCATGTTAGAAACATTCCCAGAGTCACAAAGTCTCAAAGTTCACTAACAGTCCTACATCTATCGTGGAGATAAATCCACCGTTAAATCCAACAGTTAAGATTCACCCTCGTTCAATGCATAGGCTTAAGGGATATCGACGTTCATCACTACGACACCGAACATCCTTTTCTCTACTTGCATGTCATTTAATGTCTCAAAACCCAAGAATCATACTATGTGGTCTGGCCTTCGACCCTTTTGAAGAATACACTCTAACACCCTAATCCTCTCGGAGTTCCAAACTTTCGAACTCTTGGGGTCCCATTAGTCATTAGGTCAAGCAACTACATGCCATGGGTGACACGTGGAAAAATACGGAGATGACGTGTGGCCCTATCAATGGGAGACACGTTTCACGTTCCAATTAACATATGAGTTCTTTAAAAATCACAAATCAAGGTGACACATGGCATGTCGAACACGGTTCCACATCACCTTAGGTGACGTCAGTGTGCCACATCATTCTGGATAGTTAGCCTCTTGGGAGCCTCTAGCCTCTCCTACCTACGAAGTCGCCCAGAGCTCTGAAATCCAAAATCCTGCCAGAAACCTGCCAATACATTTTATCCCATAGTTGAGACAGGTCCATGTAGATCCCTAGATCTATGGCCTTCGTTGCTTCGCAACTTTGATGTCCGGGGGTTTGGTTGTGTAATTTCATTTTCACTCCCACAGTGATCAACGTTGAACTGACCATGGTCTAGATCAAACGGTCAAGAGATATCCTGAAGCATCCTCAAATAAATGGTCCTTGCTGCTTTGTGACTTCGGCATTCGGAGGTTCTGCCCTTCTAACACTCTTGTTCTCCTAGAGAGGTCAATGCAATATTGATCATGACTTAGATGCAATGGTCATGGGATATTCTGAAGCATCCTCGGATCGATGATCCTCGTCGCTTCATGACTTTGGAGGAGGGTTGGCTGTTTAGTTTCCTTTTTACTCCTGAATTTGATCAACGCCGAACTGACCATGACGTAGATCCAATGGAAGACATTTAGAAAAATACAAGGGAGACACAAAGACCAATCAAATGTTGACATGTGTCAAGGTCCATTTGACACATAAGGTCTGTGAAAGTCATGAATCGGGGTGACACGTGGAACACTTATTATGGGTCCATGTCACCCTTGGCGATGTCAACATTCCACGTCAATCTAGCCTTCGAAGATTTAGCGATATTCTCATTCACCAACATGTCAAACATCCCAGAGTAGGGCTTCGTTGGAGTGCTTTACGATATCCTTTCACTAGTTGATCAGTCAAAAGAGGTTCCCAATGGATTCCCCAAATCAACGTCTCACGTTAATTCATGATTTCATCGTTCGGGGTTTATGGTTGTTTAACTCCTTTTCTCTTTTGGGGTAGGTCAATAAAGAACTGACCGCGACGTAGATCCAATGGTCAATGGGAGATCCTGAATAGCCTCATATCTATGGCATGTGTTACTTCACGACCGAGAAGTGGATCAGGGTTTAATAGATGGACGAATCCCATGATAATGGGTAAATGATCGCCAACTATCGTTCCATTTTCAAGTTATCGACTCGACAGGTCATCTTTGATGCATTTTGGACATTGCAATGTTCATTCACCCCAGAGCTTCGACTCCCTGTGTCCCAAATAACTTAGCTCCTCTTTGAGTGTGGAAAAGGGTCCCAAGGTCCTGGTCCTATGGAACTATGTCAATATCTAGAGACTACACTCCTAACTCTTAGCTATGATTTGGTTAAGGTTGTGGGTGTGATCCTGTGGTTACCTGGATGACTGGTTTGAAGGAAGCACCTTCCATTCATAGAACTCAAGTTCTAAAATAGGGAAAGGTAAATTGAGGGATCGACTGGACCCAAACGGTCTTGTAGAGTCTATCCCAACTCTTTACTTGTGGAATTGATCCATGATTAATCCTTTTAAGGAATTCTCTAACCAGTACAGAGGCCAAATCCTTATGTCCCAAATTCATTTAGAACCCCATTACTAATAGTTTTCCCTTTCTAGGTAGAAATAGAAAACCATTGACAGGGGATAATGGTAAAAATCTACCTCAAAATATTCAATTGGCTAGACCTCCAGAGTCACAATTATCTAACATCCAAACAAGATACATTAATATAACATCATCCATATGTATCAAGGATGTATCTGTATAGAGAAAATACAAGCATTCAATCAGACATTTTAAATTCAAGTTACTAAGTATATGGAATACTTATCTATTACAGTTGGTAGCCGACCAACTGACTATGGGTGTTCGCCTCTCCACCCAACCATAGGATCATAGGCATTCATTCTTAGTGCTCTGGCCACCCCCATGCCAAGCCATGATATCACTAGGGAAATTTTGCAGTTTCTCAGAGATTGTTTCTCTACCACAGCCTACGTGAGGTATATCAAATGCTCCCTCATCATTAAGCTTGCAACCTTCTTCTTGGGTTAGGTTTTCTGGGTTCTCTCCTGTAACGAGAGAAACTTGTTCATTCCTTTCTTCCTCTTAGTGTATCCAAGTTGCACACCCCCTATGGGAATGGTCTCCTTCTTGTCTTCCCTTTTGTGTATCCTTGCATGCATTTTCTTTTCCTCCCCATGAAGGTTTTGGACTTGTCCTATTCCTTCTGTCAGAAGGAACTTGGGTCAATCTAGGCCTGTAGGGAACTGCGCTCTATGGTACTTCAGGAAGACATTTTTCTATCTCCTCAATCAAACTCTCCATGCTTCCATTCATTGGGCTAGTTGATTTTTCAACCACTAGTCCTTTTCTCATTAACTGATTTTTCCTTGGAATCAGGATGAGGCTTATATTGCAACAAAGAGAATTTGGGTCATTTTTACATAATGAACCCTCTCTACAGTTTCCTCACTCTTTCCTCTAGTGATACCATGGACAGTACTTCAAGGCTTCACCCCCACAGTCAGTTGTTGGCAATATAAACAATAATGCATTTACATTGTTCACATGCCATATCATGGTGAGTATAATTAATGAATAATTACAAGTTGGGGGAAACAAGGGTATTACACTAACCACCTAAGTCATTGACTTACTAGAAACTTAAGTGACTACTCTTTTTCTCACCCAAGTGAACAAATAGTCATAAGAGGGATTCCTAGCCCCTAATAATACATAAACATTCAGTACTATAAAATATATAATATAGTCCTCAGGCCCTGGATCAACATGGGTGTCATGATAGAAAAAAATAGTATTCACCACCCATCGAAAAAGACATATCTAGGCTCGTGGTACTCCAACCACCTATCTCTGGATGTGCTTCGAAAGGTCCTCTATTTGTGCCATTGGAATCCAGCAAGTAAACCCCTCCAGGTTCTTATGCATTGTATGTAACACCCTTTTAGCCTCTCCCTTGGGTTGTTCCTCATCTCTTTCCTTACATTGATGCCTCGGGTAACCTTATGGTCATACTAGTCCAATATCTATATCATCATAGAATTTTGTTAGTCATATTCCACACCATATCTATGTCATCAAAGAGTTTTGTTAGTCATATTCCACAACAAAATTATTTGTGTACCTCTTGCTTTCTTTTATCATTGAATGTTTTTATAAAAAATTAAATAATTTTAAATTTTAAAAAGATTTCACTTACCAATATCACCCCAAGTGACATCTGGGGGAAGCATTAGCTCTAGATCACACTAGAAGTTCAATTTGACATATGTGTAGTCATCTATGGCAATGATCTGGCAAGATCACTAGGTGACAAATTCCTAATCAAATATACTAGTACGCGCCTGCCCCCAAGTCTATGCATCATAGCTTCCCATTGGACCATCTTGGGCTATCATACCCCAGGAGGGGTGAGTGAGATGCACATATGCATAGTTGGAACTCGCTCTATAAATAAAGAACATATTATTCTTTCATATTTGAATTTATTTTGTCGCCTCATTTTGCACTCTATCAAATGGGTCTTCATGTTTTCCAAGATTCTTGAGCACCAGTCAAATACTATCAGTCATGACACTCTACCCCATAGTACATTTGTGGGTGTGAGGCTAAGTGTAGTGTCGCAGAGCCAATTCTCTAGTGATCATCAAGAGTATAAATTTTAGACTCAAGTCTTCTATAATGTTTATGGGAACTTGGGAGCTCATATTTTGAGTCATCGTTGAGCAATAAATGCTTATGTATTCTTGGATCCTCAATGTGCCTACTCGATGTCCCCCTCCTTTCAAGGTTATTGGTTCCCCATGATGGGACAAACATGTGATGAATTATATGTCCTTCACTTATATATTGAGAAGTTCATCATCTATGATGAAAGAATCACGCTCTATGTCCTAGTACCATATCATCATTTGCAATAATTACTTTTGTGCCCACAGGTTTGAAGTGATAAAGAACTTAAGAAATCCATAATCCTGAAGGGAATTCATGTCTTCCAAATCATCCACAACATGGTTATCCACATCCTCATGTTCACGTTCTCATGAAATGATAGACATATATGTTTGTCAAGTGAAATTTTTCAAGTTAGTTTCTTTCCCTAGTAGTTTTAGCATTTTTGGATCATTTTTTGGCCTTTCTAGGGGCACTTGTGACTCTATTTGAGTACAGGTACAAGTACTCACACATATTCGTCAAGAATAGTGTGAGTGGGTTGTATACTCATGCCCGCTGTGAAGGAAAGACATGTGTTCTCCTTCCATTCACACACGAAGGTCCTTGTTAACTAAAAATCCATATATTTTAAAAACCAAAAGGATGAAATAAGAGATAATATGATGGTGAGTTACTTGGACCCGACGAAATTGAAAACCAACAATGGAACCTTCCACAATCTCCACCTGAAGTTTGAGGCTTTTTTTCATTGCAAGCAAAGGTTTGGTTAAAAATGTGAAATTGGTTGGTGAATACTCATTCTTTCACCTATTTATTTAGTTTTTACCCACTTTTTCATAGTTCAAAAGGATTCTTGACAAAAAATTTAAGTTATTTTGTCAGTTTTAAAGCCTAATGTGGTCATTTCATATTGTGCTTGAATTGTTTCAGTTGCGACAAAGTTACAAGGTCATTTAAATGGAGTTTTCCATCACTTTGGTCCACTTTGATCCATTTTGATAAGCAATGATATCGAAACTGGAATATAGGTTATGTTTTCCCACCTTTCATTATTCATTATTAGTTTCTTGTTTCATTTTTCTTTAGGATCAACCCCATTGAATTGCAACATGAAGCCTTCTTCATCATTTTAAAAAGAATCGTAATTCATGTGGTAGAGCCTACTGATCATGGGTGCCCTAGTTAGAACCATATTTGACATTTATGCACCCATGATAAAGTTTTTCATAGGCTAAGGAGTCCCTTTCTAGTCAAGAGTTTCATATTGCGCTTGAATTGTTTCAATTGCAACAAAGTTCCAAGGTCATTTAAATGGTGTTTTACATCATTTTGGTCCACATTGATCCATTTTGATAGTCATGATATTGAAACTAGCATATATGTTATGTTTTCCAACCTTGCATTATGCATTATCAATTTCTTGTTTCATTTTTCCTTAGGATAGACCCCACTAAATTACAACATGAAGCCTTCTTTGTTGTTTTAAAAAGTATTGCAGTTCATTTGGTATGTCCTACTAATCATGGGTGCCCTAGTTAGAACCATATTTAACATTTAGGAACCCATGCTAAAGTTTTTTATAGGTTTAGGAGTCCCTTGTTATTCCCTTTGTGACTTTGCGTTGAAGCCGCATGACTTCTTCTCAACATATTGCTAGCTGTTACCCACGTGACTCCCATTTTTTCATTTCGAGTTGTACTTCTGCATTACATGCTGCTACTTGTTCTTTTCATCCTAATGCTGACCTCAATTTTCCATTTTCTCCTAATTGCATATGCATTCTCTTCAGTTTCTTTCCTTTGCATTTGTTTCCTGTGCACCTCGAAACCCTATCCCTAGAGTAAACATAGCAAAGAGTGTCCATATCCTACACATCCTCCATGGATTTTTCATAGGTATGTTCCATGTATTTGGAACTAGTTTTATTTCCTCACAACACTCATTTCCTCCACTACATTTTAACATTCTTTTATTTTTTTTCAGGCTTTAATAACATGGAAAAGACAAAAAAAAATCAAATATGATAAAAAAAAAAAGAGGTGGGGGGGGAGAATAAAGATGTTGCTTTTGTTGGAAGTTTTCTCTAGTCATGTTACCCTTGAACAAAGCACCAATTTTTGAGTTATTTTCTCAACAATTTTGGTTTTAGCATGACCTTAGTAAGATAAAACTTTTTTTTTGAGTTTTATTACTCCTTTGCCTAGTTACTCTTCCATTCATTATGGAGAGTTCATTGGCGCCTCTTGCATCATGGACTTATATTATTATTCCACTTTGTGTCAAATGTTTCCCAAGTCACTATTGTGTCATTCTTATGTTTAGGGATGTTTTATCACTTCAGGGATATTCCTCAAATTCCTTAATTTTTCATTTTTTCCTTCCCGATTGTCAAGCAATTCTCAATTTTTATTAGTATCTTTATATGTTACTAAGTGGGGGGTTGATTTCATGAACTGTCACCCAACTTTGGCCAAGGGGAACAAGCACATCATCATGGCTATTGATTTCTTTATTAAGTGGGTTGAGGACATGACAACATTTTGAAATGATGGTGAGACAAAAGCACTCTTAATTTTCAATCAGGTGATAGCTCTGTGAGTTGTGCTTAGGGATATTATCACTAACCACGATAGTCATTTAAAAATAAATGATGACCGCATTAGTAACTAAGTTGGGGCTCCTAGGAGCACTCATCTCCCTATTACATGCAGGAAAATGGTCAGGTTAAGGTAGTCAATAATTCCTTGAAGGTAATCCTCCAAAAAAATGTAATGTGAGTAATTCCAACTGGCATCTAATGCTTTTTCTAACACTCTAGGCCTACCGTACATGTGTAAATACCACTACCAATTTCACACCTTTCCAAATCATTCACAATGAGGAGGTGGTTCTCTTGATTGAATGTGAAATATCGTGATCCAAAAAGGGTCCAGAGAAGGATAAGAACAACTCAGAACTCCCAGAGGCAACTCAGGATGCTCATAATGGCCTCAGCAAATAGAGAAAGGGAAAAAAATCAAATTTCCCAAAACTCGGTGAAAATGAAATTATCGTAAAGGGTGCATCGCAAGATTTCTAACGATGCAAATGGCTCGTCAAACAGAGTTACAGATCGAAATATATTTGCGGTCAAAGATATATGAATTGGCATCCGTACGGATGATGTTAGCATTTGTACAACACACGTGGTAGGAGCATAAGGTGACATGTGTCATGTTGACGTCGACATGGTGACATGGAAGCACTAGAGGCTGCCACGTGCCACCCATTTTTGGGACTTTCGGACTGATCCGTGGACCAATAGGATTGTGCCATGCGGCAGTTTGTACGGTCTGTACAGTGATGTGGCATGGCGAGTTGGCAGTCCGTATGATGACATGGAACTCGTACAATGATGTGGCATTGACATGATAGGATGACATGGAAGTGGATGGTATGGCCAAATGAGAGGTTGCCACATGGACCAATCAAGAGCTACCATGTGGCAGGCGACAAAAGCACAATGACAACCCGTATCCAAATTTTGAAAAAAAATAAGAATTGGAGGGTCTGCCAAATCTGGTCGACCATGCCAAATCCAACCTCATTCTAATCGTTAGTGCCTTAGATAGAGTCACCACCAAAATCGGTAGAACATAATTGTGTGTGTGTGTATTGTTTCAACTATCAAACCAAAAGGGGGAGGCCCGCGCATTTGACCCTGGGACCTCCTCCCCACACTATGCCTTAACATTCACGCCCAAACCAATGGGCCAACAACCCATATTTTGTAATGATCATTGCGGATTTTACTTAAGTGTTGAGTCTACCAACCCCTGGAGAGGAGGTGCGTGTGTGGTACAGTGTGGGATTCTTTTCTAGGTAGTACAGTCATTAATTACAGGTTACAAAGGGGCACGGAAATCGAAACAAATTTCTTCTTGGGCCTGGGAGTGCCAGAGTTAGATTGAGGCATGGAGACACTCATTTTTGGGTAATTTGAAGCCACGAATTCATTGGTGTTATATATTTTATGATATGTGCATTATTTCTGCAGCTTGATTTCAGAATGAGGTATACTTGTATTTTTTCAAATTCTTTTGTTGAGTTAATGAAAATCCTACCCATTTGAGAGTAGGACCCAGAGACGTAGTCCACCATGGACTAACTCCGTTATCAAGTTTTTATGTTCATATTTGATGCTTATGTCTCTTCATTATTGAGATTTTCCTTCTTTAATGGTGCACTTTAATTTATGCTTATTTAATGCAATTCTTTATAAGTCACTCGATGAAAAGATTTGGGATCATACTGTCACTCAAAATATAAATTGAGCTCTTGCATAACACTTTCTACTTGGAAGAACATATTGTTCACCTTGAGTAGCTTGATGATAAATGTATATATATGGCTACAATGAATGAGGAAAAAAAACATATTAAGGATTAGTACAATAATTATTTCCCTCCTCAAGTCTTCTCTGAAGGAGACTTGGTCTTAGTCTATGATTAGGACAAATATGCCTTGGGGGCACGCAAATTTAACCCCATGTGGCATGGTAATTACATCATGATGTGTGTCCTATGTAAGGGAGCTTATGATATTGAGTATTATGATAAAACATTTCCTGATGAGCCCCACAGTGGGCTCTACCTCAAGAGGTACTATTATTAGGTAGCAATGGCAAAGTGTTCCCCTTTTGTAGTTGTTTTATTTTTAGTAGTTTTAGTGTTATTTAGCTTTTGATTTTTATTTTTCTTTGTTATTTTCTTATCATACTTTGTTCTTGGTTGGAAGATGGTGTTAGATACACCTATTTTATGGGATTTGTATATGGTGCTATTTGCAACACCTTGAACCTTGCTTCTACCACTCAGGTGATTTATTCTCCCATAGGCCAACTTGTGACTTCAGGAGGTTCTTTCCTCGGACCAACAACCAATAAAATTGTCAAGTATAGTGTTGTAATTGAATTGTTCTCAAAAGCCATTTCATATGGAATTATACGTCTAGAAGTTCATCTAGATTTTTAATTGGCATTGTTGCAATTAAATAGTGAGTATAGGGTGTGTGATCCCATAATTCTTCGAATTTCTTTATGGGTATGACTTCTTGAATAATCATTTGAGTTAATTACTTATGTTTATATTTCAAGAAGTTATAATTGTTTATCGAATGCATTGGCTAACTATGTATTATATTTGCATCTATCACATTAAGAAAAAATCAAAGCATGCATGTATATATCATGGAAAGAAATCATGACATCATTGTGAATATAAGTTGAAGAGTCTGTATATAATCATAAGTTTTATAAAGTACAAAATGTGGAATATGGTATACAAAATCAAGATTCCTAGCCTGTAATAATACATATGCATTCGGTACTCTAAAATAGATACATCTAGGCATCAATCCTTGGATGAATATGTGTGTCATGATAGCACAAAATAGATTTTTCCAACCATCGAAAGAGCCATACCTAGGCTCGTGGCATCCAACCACCTATCTCTGGATGCGCTTCGGAAGGTACTCTATTTGTGCCATTGGAATCCAGCAGGTCAACCCCTCAAGGTTCCTCTGCATTTTCTATAACGGCCTTTCAGCCTCTTCCTTGGGTTGGTGCTCATCTCTTCCCTTGCGTTGATGCCTCGGGTAACCTTATGGTCATACTAGTTGAATATCTATGTCATCAGAGAGTTTTGTTAGTCGTATTCCACACCAAAAATATTTGTTTACCTCTTGATTTATTTTATCATATAAAAAAGTTTATAAAAAATAAATGATTTGAAAATTTAAAAAGTTTTCACTTACCAATGTTGTCCTAAGAAGCATATGGGGGACGCACTAGCTCTAGTTCACACTGGAAGTTCAATATGGCATATGGGTAGTTGTCTATGGATATTATTTGATGGGACCACCAGGAGAAAAAGTCCTCATCAAATTTTCTAGTACACGCCCTCCCCCAAGTCTATGCATCAGAGCTTCCCATCAAACTATTTTGGGCTCTCATACCCTAGGAGGGGTGAGTGATATGTGCATATGCATCACTGGAACTCAATCGAGAAAGAAAGTACATATTGTTCTTTTGTATTTGAATTTCTTTTGTTTCCCTATTTTGTATTCTATCAAACGGGTCTTAATTTTTTCCAAGAGTCTTGTGCACCAATCAAACACTATTAGCCTCAACACTCTACCCCATAGTACATTTGTTGGTGTGAGACTAAATGTGGTGTCACAGATCCAAATTCTCTAGCGATCATCAAGAGTATAATTTTCAGACTCGAGTCTTCTATAATGTTTATGGAAACTTGGGAGCTCATATTTTGAGTCCTCACTGAGAAATAAATGTCTATGTATTCTTGGATCATCAGTGTTCCTACTCCATGTCCCCCTCCTTTCAAGCTTATTGGTTCCCCACACTAGGAAAAACATGTGATGAAGTAGATGTCCTTCACTTCTAGCTTGAGAGGTCCATCATCTATGATGAAGGCATAATGCTCTGTGTCCCAATACCATATCATCATTTGCAATAATTTCTTTTGTGCCCACATGTTTGAATTGGTAATGAAATTAATAAATACATATCCCCAAAGGGAATTCATGGCCTCCAAATCGTCCACAACATGGTTATCCACATCCTCACATTCTTGTTCTCGCCACATGATAGAGATATATGTTTTTCAAGTGAAATCTCTCAAGTTATTATCTTTCCCTCATAGTTTTTATCATTTTTGGAGCGTTCTTTTGGCCTCTATGAGGGGCACTCATGCCTCTTTTTGAGGACAGATGAAAGTAGTCACACCTATCCCTTAATAAGAGTGTGAGTGGGGTTGTATACTCATGCCCCATGTGAAGGAAAGGTGTGCATTCTCCTTCCCTTCACACACGGGAGTCTCCTTTAGCTAAAAATCTATAAATTTTAAAAACCAATAGGATGAAATGAAAGAGAATAGGAGGGTGAGTTACCTAGACCTGGAAAAAATGAAAACCGATAGTGAAATTTTCCATGATATCCACCTAAAGTTTGGGGTTTTTTTGCACTACAAGAAAATGTTTGGTTAAAAATGTGAAAATGGTTTGTAAAAACTCATTATTTCATCTATTTATTTAGTTTTTACCCACTTGTGCATAGTTCAAAAGGATTCTTGACCATTTTTATAAGTTATTTTGTCCTTTTTAAAGCCTAATATGGTTGTTTCAGATTGCGCTTCAATTATTTTAGTTGCAACAAAGTTCCAAGGTCATTTAAATGGCGTTTTGATCCATTCTGATAGGTAATGATATCAAAATTGGCATATATGTTACGTTTACCCACCTTGCATTATGCATTATCATTTTCTTGTTTCATTTTTATTTAGGATCAACCCCACTGAATTTCTACACGAAGCCTTCTTCATCATTTTAAAAAGTGTCGTAATTCACATGGTAGAGCCTATTGATCATGGGTGCCCTTGTTAGAACCCTACTTGACATTTAGTCACCCATGTTGAAGTTTTTCATAGGATTAGAGTCCCTTTTTAGTACCACCATGAATTTGTGTTGAAGCCACGTGACTTCTTCTCAACCTATTGTTGTCTATTTCCCACGCAACTCCCATTTTTTCATTTCAATTTGTATTTATGCATCACATTCTGCTACTTGTGCTTTTGAGCCTAATGCTAGCCTTAGTTTTCCATTTATTTCTAATTAAATATGCATTATCTTTAACTTCTTTCCTTTGATTTGTTGCCTCTACACCTCGAAACCCTATACCTAGAGGAAACTGTGTGAAGAGTGTCCATATCCTACACATCCTCCCTACATTTTGCATATGTATGTTCCATGCACTTGGTACTAGTTTGATTTCCCTGTGACAGCCATTTGCTCCACTGCATTTTATCATTCTTTTATTCCTTTTTAGGATTGAATAATATGAAAAAGACATAAAAATTAAATATGATAAAAAAAGAGAGAGGGGGGGAGAATAAAAATGTTTATTTCGTTGGAATTTGTCCTGAGTCATGTCACCCTTGAACAAAGCACCAAGTTTTGAATCATTTTATCAGCAAGTTGGGTTTTAGTATGACCTTAAGAAGTTGAACCTTGATTTTTTAAGTTTTATTACTCCTCTGGCTAGTTACCCTTCCTGGTTCCATTCATTATGGGGAATTCATTGATGCCTCATGTGTCATGGACTTATATCATTATTCCACTTTGTGTCAAATGTTTCCCAAGACACTATTATGCCATTCTTATGTTCAAGGGATGTTTTTAGCCTATATAGGACATTCCTCAGATTCCATGAATTCTCATGTTGGCCTTCCCACTTGTCAATAAATTCTCAAGTTTTATCAGTATCTTTATATGTTACTCATGCCAGTGTGGAAGGTCCCCATTTCTCTAAGAGTTTAACCTAGATTCATAGCACACTAGGCCTATTTTCATCATTGGTAGGTTACCTTGTGCTCAAAAAATGACAACTCATCATTGATCATCGACTAAGTGGTTCCCCATGTGTTTAATGGAAATACCTTCATTCATGTATTGGGATTCATGTTGTACCTTGGTTTCCATTTTCATTATTGGTGGAATTCCTCTCCTCTATCAGCAACTTTCATTATCATTTATTTATCATAGGGTCTATTCCATGCGCTATTCCATTTGACACATGCAGGAGACATACTCGATGGTTTGTCATTCCATATTTTCCTTCCAAGAACTTCAAAATCATTCTCCTTATGTTTTCTCATGTTAGATGATGATGGATTCCTTAATTCCCTCCTTCCAACAGATCTCTTCCCATCAACTCCAACTCACTTGATCTTGGAACAAGATCTAGAGACTTTATAGTACTTTGGGGATTATAGTCATCAGTGGAAGGATATCTCGCTATTGGCACTGGGAATACACCAACTTCCCTTGATCGATAGATTCTACAAGTGTTTGATGACAACACATTTATTCACACTTGTTAGAATGTACTAGGTACCTTGATTCCCATTATCATTATCAGTGGATTATCTCACACTTGTTAACAATATACATCAATGACCGATAATCAAATGGTTTCTCCCATGTTTGAAATCAGGACATTTATTCACATGGTGCATATTTGTACCTTTTATGATTTAGGATTGAAGACCTTGGACCATAGTAGCATCCCTACTTTATGGCACTACCTGAGTTGCACAATATAGTACCACTCACCCATATGATATTGGTACTTTTGGAGGATCGGTTTTTTCATCTCATTCCTCCAGTTTTCCTCCTAATATATTTTGAGACATAGCTCCATTGTGTATTGTTCATGGCTAATATCTATTTTGACATGGATCATTTGTGTATCTTTGTCATGGCCATTATCGTTCATTTATATATACTTCATATATTTGTAGTGTACTTGATTTCACGACCATGCTTATCCACATATGATCATGGGTATGTTTTCCTTGGGAAGAGACTAATATCCTTGGTTCTATTGCATGTACTTTCCTAATCTGGAGTTCAATGAACTCTGCTTAGTCCCACTTAGTTTCTCCCACTATAGTATGATAATTTATTTCATCCATTATCTCCCCTTATGATCTCACACATTAGGGGGCATCTATTATAGCATCTTTTTCCACCTCATTAACTTAGATGCATTTGATTTTCCATTATCCCTTCATATCACCTTTTTTTATGCATGGGATCTCCCAAAATTCTACCAAAATTCCTTCCTGGAAATCCACTCATTGCTTCTACTCAGTAAAGGTGAAATTACTTACCCTTTTCCCTCCGAAAAGGCACAAGTGCATTTTAATGTACCCAAAAAATTAAAAAAATATGAAAATTACACGCTCATGAGTGGGGTTTACTGGAAAACTATCTCTATAAATCCTTAGAAATTGTAGAAAAATAGTCTCAGCCATATTGAATTTGTATAAAAGAGAACCAAATGAGGAAGGAAGGTATGAGAAATATTATTATGCCAAATTAATCATCTATCCCCAAGAAACCAACACATCCAAGACATTGTATTCTTGAGGATTTTATGACCTGCATTTCTCAAGAAACCCTTGTTTCTCAAAGTTCATTTCCCATTCACATCATTAAGGCTTAATATCCCTTGATAATCCTCATATTCATGAGGATAAGAATGTTGGAGGTGTTGTAGTCCTGATTGGCCTGGGATCGAAGGAATCCATATGATATTTATAAACGGTATCGACAATAGAATCAACTACATTCCTTTGCATTGTTATTCTTAATAATAAAATGAACATCTCTCTTCTTTACCTCCCTTAAATTCTGAGTTGTTCATGTTAAATTCAATCTCCTTTCAATATTTATCGAAAGAGCTAATTTTCTTGATTAAGTTACTCAAAGTAGTTATATTGTATTCATTTTCATCTCTGCCAATAGTCTTGAGGAAGGTTTATTGTTTCTATGTGTGCAGGTCTACGATATGAAGTAGGAGAGAGGACAGCTAGAGCGAGGAAAACTGACAAGGATTGTCTCCAATAATCCATCGAAACCAGATAATATCTCTTGTAACTACCTAGTAGTTATTGAAAGAATATCTTAGACTATTTTTGGTAAATATGAGCATTGTTCTTTGACATTTCCTCTGTTATAGTCAACTCTAGATATTGGAAAGTTCATTTCCACAACAAATATCCTCAAGTATATCAATGACAATTATTTTTAGTTAAACATATAGAGTACAACAAGGTTAATAAACCATTGTATTTTCTGGAATGTGAACAAAATTTATTTTATAATCTATGCAATGCATGCCTCACATGAGCCTTGACTAGTGACCAGTGAAAGGGGCCAACATTGAATTTTTGTAAATTGTGCTTACATTTCATGGATTATTACCTGAAAATCCTAGACAAATACTTTGTTGATATGGGAGGGTTTTATAACTCAAGAATAATTTGGATATGACCTCCCTAAAGGCCAAAATATTAGGTGCTAGAAAAAAGAGAAATAGGGCCAGATTGAATCCAATTGCATGAATCTATGCAAGGAACACCTCTCTTATAATGAGCACCCAACCACATGAATGTGGAATATCATATACCCCCACCTCATATCACTCTTAATTCCCCATACCTAATGTATCTAGTGCAAAATAAATGAATTTAACATAATGATCAACCAATTACATAGAAAATGGTATAACAAGTAGAAAACATATAATCACCTTCTACATTTGAACAATTCAATATGTTCATTAATATTCTTGTTCTTCTAGTATAATATACTTTACAATCCTTCCTCTTCTCTCATACCTAACAACATATGACCAACCTACTTTATTTGGCACCTATGAATATAAGACCTCATCACACTTAATTGGAAGGACATAAGGCTCAATACCCAATTCAAATAGACTTGTATTAATCATGGTAAATCCATTAGAATGCTCAATAACAATTCTATTAGGATCATGTTCATTCATCCACAAATTGTACCAACGGACCTTGAAGAGAACTGCTTTGAAGGATTTGAAGTCTAACTCAAGTACATCTTCCAAGTAGCCATAGTATCTATTTTCAAATACTTCCATATTTATATCAGTTTTAGAGGAAACATTAGTAACATGGAAAACTACAGTTATCCTAGAATCATAGGTTTTCATCTTATCATCCAATTGTTTGATGTGAAATTTCCTTCCACTATTTCACAACATAGCCTTGTGGTATTTCACCTACACCAATATGCTCCATCTATGAAAAATGAAATATTGTCAATTAATAAACATATTTAAACTAGCTACTTAATATTTTGAGGATAAAAGAACACTAGTATATTTAATATATGAAGAAAAACAAAATATTGTTAATGCTTTCCTATTTATATTTTGAACCATATGCTAAATCAATTTTCCTACGTGTAAGATTGATATCTTAAAAATAATGAGAATTTCTAATCAACTCCACCACCCCATCCAATGATAATTTACCTTAAACTTGTGTACATTGTTCTATCCATACATTCATCCAGTCGATATTATTTGCAATGTATAAATGTAGTACATCCCATTCTCGAGCCCATGTATGACCAAAAAACAATTGAATAATTAGGTACTAGTAAAGCTTAATAAATGGTGTACGAATAAAATTTATAATATTAAATAAATATAAACTTCATAAAATGTAATATAAAATATTATAATTGATCTCTATCATTTGATCACCCTTCACTTTCCTCATTCTACCTTTCCCCAACAAAACTTCTCCCTCACATTTCTTGTTGGAATCAACATCCCAAACGGGAGGCACGTTGATATCTTGTGATGCTAATTGAGGAACGTACTCACTAATACAAACCATGGATTGATATACCATATATCCCTCAGCCATAGATCCCTAGGGATGTGATATTTCTCTAACAAAATATTTCAATGTCTTCAAGTGCCTCTCCACCATCCACACTGGCATCGTTTGTATAGGTCCATTGATTCCAATCTCTTCAACTTGGTGTATAAGGTAGTGTTCTTGTGCAAGGTTGGAGGAAGATACTTTTGCAATTCACATAGTAGTCGAGGAATTTCTCTTTTCCAACCTTATATATTATTTATGTACTTCTTTATATGAAAACCACCTACACATGTCGATGCAAGTTAATACATGATTGAAAATAGTAATAATTTTTATGTATACAATTCAAGTAAATCACATGTATGCTATTTCTATAGTACTTAACCTTTCAATTATAAATTGTGAAATCTTACCTCATGTACTTTCGGTCAAGAACATATATAACTTGTTTTATGTTGTTATTAAATTTTTCTAGGAGAGATAGAGGTAGAACATACTAAAACATAGAAGGACCCATTTTTTTCCAAATTAAAAACAATATATAATTTATTAAAAAAGGAAGAATTTACCAAAATAGCTTTATAAAGGTATGCCAATTGTGAGTTTTTACCCCACCAAATTCACCTTTCTTCATTAAAATATTATTTATATTTGAAGCAAAACTAGTGGAAGAGAAGACACGTGGCAGTCGTGATGCATCACCATTGGATGCCAATGTCAGTGGAAAATTCATGTGGGCATAGTTGAGTTGAAGAACGGGGCACTTGGGTCCACCTTAGACTTGAAGGGGCTTGAAAGTGCAATGCAAGTCTCATTTAAAAAAATTGACTCCTCAAAAGTGATAAGAAGATTCAAGAAGTCATTCAAAAAGAGTGTAAAAGAGCTTTGTGATTCTGCTAAGTTTTGGGGTTGGCACAATAGGAAGAATTGCACTAGTTAAGTAAAAAGAATAAGAATACAAGACATATTGGATGGAAAATTGCATTTCTCAGATGTCCAGTAGTCAAGTCATTCACAGAACCACAGTTACATAAGCTACTCATCCTCCATCTCAACGATCCGTCAAGACCTGCTCCGGAACGAAGTTCTATTTAAGACACCAAAACTACTTCCACTCATGCTCAAACCTCCAAGGTGAATGTGGTCCAATCCCCTTCATCTTAGAAAACATGAAGTAAGAAGAAAAATAAAGGTAAATCCAAGAAATATTCTGACCAACAGGATACTACAAAGACTAATGATACTCAACCGAATAGGAAGGCTAATTTTCCTTGTATGATTTGTGAGAAAGACCACCACACAAAAGACTTCCCTCATCTTGAGGAAGCTGCTAAATTTATTAAGGGTCCCTCTCCATCTGCAGTTTTAACCAACCCTTTCTTGGTTCAGTAGCAACATCTGGTTGCACAAAATCTTGTCCCTCCACAAGGGGGCAATGCAGTTCATTCCCACCATGGGGATGTTTCTTCAAGCGCCTCTAAGGTATATATGTTTAAGACGGTTAATGTAACAACTCGAGAAAATACTTATGACACTCCTCCAGGTGATTAATATAATGGAAAGGCTATTGATCAACCCTCCACATCCACTCCTCCTCCATATTCCACTCCTCTTCAGATTGAGAACCCAATTTCTGAAGTAGTGTTTCTCTCTCCCAAGAGCGCAATTCAAAAAGTGACATTTAATCCAAATTCCCGCACTACCCAAAACTACAACATTGTTGAAGATTTGGCACAAGCGGCTTGTGCTATGTCAGCCCTCGAAGTTCCACAAAACTGTCCAAGTCAACGTAGAACCCTGTTGTAAGCTATTGGGGCTATGGATCCCGAGGAATCAAACCTGATTACGTTTAATCTAGACCATTTTAAAGAGAGGCTCTCGCACCACCTTGCATTCCAAATTCAAATATCAGTTGGTGGGAATAACATCCATCACACTATTTTGGATGAGGGAGCCTCCACCCGTGTCATGTCTTTTCCTTGATGGAGAGCCCTTGGTTCTCCTAAATTTATCTAGTCTCCTACCACCCTGAAATCGTTTGATGGACACAGTTTCCAACCTCACAGACTCTTGCAATATTTAGTTGTGACATTGAAGGGTAAAATTGTTTCATTAAATATCGAAGTGGTTGATGCGCCCTTGGATTAAAATTTATTACTTGTTCGTAGTTGGTTGTATGTGATGAATTTCGTCACATCTTCAGTGTTTCATATTTTACGATTTCCCCATCATAGAAAAATTATCACCGTTGACCAACTTGACTATATAACTCTAGATCTCCACAATTTTGTAACAAATAATGTCCCTTTTCTAGGACAGTCTAGTCTTGAGAGTGTAGGAGTAGGTCTCCTTAAGGATTCCTTGCTCATGGTGGTTTTTCCTTTACCTTCTCCTTTCACCCCGTCGGTTTCCACTATAAGTATGATTTTGACTCAGATGCAACAATCCCTAGAATCATATTATTATTTGGTAGTACCTGATCTTAATGAGCATATTTCTTTTCATGTGTCATGCTCATTAAAAAAATAAACAGATGCTTATGAGCATAGTTCATTGTCTTTATTAAGCTCGTTAAAAAATGAAACATGCCCCCATCCATGCAAATCGAGTCTCACTTTAGATCGAATACTTGAACATTATTTTCCTCCACCTAGTGAAAACATTCCTATTAGTAGTCAGACGCCTAAACAAGGAAAGAAGAAGAGTCACTAGAGAAAATGACCCTTGGGGGGAAGGTCTCCAGCCTCTAGACATCATGTTGGAGCGAGACCACTAGATTCTATCATGCAAGCTGGGGAAAAATACCTCTAGAGAGACACACTGCTAGGAGTGCTACTCACTTGGGGGCCATTTCCATCGTAACGTAGGAGTTTTTCTAGACCGAGATCAGTGTTTGTTCTTTCTCGTTCTCATTAATACATGAGAATAGGTTACCAAGTATAGTTTTATCTCCTTTTCGGACTCATAAAATCTATATGAAAAAGGAACTCTTTGGAATTTCCTTTAGGCTCTTTTCAGAATCCCTAAACATGAAAATATTTTTGAGTGAACTTGATTCCTTTCACGCTCGTTAAAAGGTTTGAACGGGCATCTTTCGAGTGGTCGTTTATCTATTTTTCGGCCTCGCGAGACTAATTACGAAAAAGGAATACTCTAGTCAAGCATGATTAGAAGAGTTCTCCCTTGATTTTTTGTACACTCTTTTTGGGCTTGGGAGACTAAAGTTATGAAAAATTCATCCATGGAGTTGTCTTTAAGTTCTTTTCAGACTCTCTAAACGTGAAAAAACATTGAGTTTACCTTCTTTGGGCTCATAAAATTATGCACTGGAGGACCTAGGTGAGTCCAATCTCCAGGACCCATATAGGACCGAACCCCTTCTTTAGGTTTGTTAAACATGTGACGAGGGACTCATCCGAAGGATGAGCTATACTGAGCATATCTTATCCTCCTCAAGCTCCTTAAAAAATAAATGGGTACTCATATATCTATATGGGGGGGAAATTGAAGGAAGTGGGTCAAGTTGTTTTGGAATCCTTTATGGAATGTATCATTCTCTCCCTTGAACATGGCACTTGTTTGCATCTCATCTTACAGTTGTATAATTTTCTTATTTCTGAGTCATATACCAATTCCATGTGTCATTATACTTTGTTGTTCTACTCGAAGAGTGCTCTTATTTGTCATCACATTATGTTCTTTGTACTCGTCAAGTCAAATGTTGCCAAGTCACTTGTCATGCCTCATCATGTTCAAGGGAAGTTTCACTTCAAACCATCCATCTCCAGTATTACCAGTTTCCATTTTCTATGTCAGTCCACACTCATTTAATCCACCATATTACATCACTTTATTGTGTCAGTTTCATGTCGATGATGGGGGATACATCATGGCCCTCCTTTGATGATTCTTTTCATGTTGACTTCAACACATTATCCAGGAATTGGAATTAGAAACTAGTTAGTACATTGGGACCTGCATGCCTCAATGGCAAGCCTCCTCGCTTTCGACAGTAGGTTTACATCATTGACCTTTGTTTGACTAATTCTATGGATGTTCAAACTTAACTCATTTATTCACATTCACTAGAATGTACTAAGGTACCTTTGGAATCATTATCATCAATGGTGATTTCCCTTGCACTTGTTAACTATTTACCTCAATGACCAATAATCAAGTGGTTTCTACCATGTTCGACATCAAATTATCTATTTACATGGATATATTTGTACCGCATCGGGATCGGTACAAATACCTTGGTTTGGGCACTCACTCTATTATGTGCTTTTCCTAGGCTATGATGGAGATCATTTGAGAATGTAAAAATATTTCAGTACAATCACCATAATGGTAATCTTACTGATATATATGTTGTCACATAGATCCACATTGTATTGATCTGTGGCTATGTTTTATCATCTCGTAGCTCCACTGTATATTTTTTGTCGCTGCAATAAGTTCATGTCATGGAGGCATGGTCCTGGATGGATCCACATTGTATCACTGGTGGCCATATCCTTATCAATATTTTCATGGATTTGCAGTGTATTGGTCAACGACCATGCTTTGATTCATCTCGTATTTTGAGCATAGGTATGCCTGCTTCAGAAATGGAACATATTTGTATACTGAATGATGATTATTTGTGCAAGCTTCTGTTATGTTCTCCTACTCCAGTACCCTTGCATTGAAGAATTTGTAAAGTGTTTCGACCATCAATTTCTCGTTTAACCTCACACTTTAGGGGGCATTTGTTACACACCAAAATGTCACACTTGAGTTTCTCACCCTGAGTGTCGCAAAGTGACGTATGCACCTTGTTAAGTGTCACATGCATTGTCGCAAGTGTCGTATGCACCTTACCAAGTGTCACATTCATTTTTATAAGTGTCACAACCCCTTGACATCATGAAAGTCATTTTCCATGACCCCTAAGTCATATTGGAGGAAGAAACCCATCATTTCAAGACCAAAAACACACCTTTTTCTTGGAAATCGACCATTTTTTGGGAATTCATGAAGGGTGGTGCCCCCCTAGCCATGCTGGGGAAGTGCCACTTCATGGGGTGGATCCCTCTTGCAATGATAGGGGAGTGCCACTTTATAGGATGGCGCCCTGTGTTCAACTCTTGGGGAGTGACAGTCTTGTTAGAGAGAAATTGGGGATCCTCCACCTTTTCTTAAGGGATAGCTCTCGATCGATGATATTTTTTGTGGTCGAATCCTACCCTATGGTCTCTATCCTAGGATAAAATACCAACTTATGGAGCCATATCCTCAACCATTTCTGTCATTATCTCATGGTGGTTAAGCCTGTCAAGCCTATATGTTGAAGGTATATCCAAGGTGAAGGGAGGAACAATTTAGGTATCAAACCTTTGATTTTGTAGAAAGCATCAACATTTTTATGTCAAGGTTCATGCAAGGGTTGGATGAGGAGATCTTGGAGAATATTGTTGCATCGTCAAGCATGCTTTGTAAGTGCCTTATTTTTCTTTCCAATTAATGATAACTTGGCTTATTCCCTTCAAGTTCATGTGTTCTACATTTGCTTGTCTATTGTCATTTTGGTCTTTATAGATAGATATTCTTTGTTTAATCATATAAAGTAGGAGGAAGAGGTATTTTACTAGTATTTGCAAGACTTCAATTTCATTGAGGATCTTAGAGATCAAGCCCAAGGATTGGAGCAGTGAGGACGAACATCGCAACAAGGTACACCACATTCTTCTTCTCTCTTGCTTGATTGATTGAGTTATATCTATAGGGACATTAGAAAATATTTCTTTACTTCTATCTTTGGATCAAAGATAGGGGTCTTGGTTCAAAGGGGAGCTTAGCATGTTCGCAGGGTAATATTTCTCACAACAAATCTTGGAAGGGAAGCTGGTGGGGGGAGAAAGAGAAGGTTATCATGGATTACCTAATCCACATCCATGCACTAAGCATGAAAAACAAAGTGGTTAAGAAGAACTAATTAGCTTAGAGATGACTTGGGTACACTAGGATGGGTGCATTTATTTGAGCACATGTTAGTTGGGCGTACTTAGTTGGGTGCACTTATATGGATGCACATTGGCTAGGCTCACTTGGATGCACCTTTTCGAGTGCACCTTTCCAAGTGCACTCCTAGGTGCACTTGAATGTGGTTGCACCTTTAGAAGTAAAGACCCATGGCACTTCCGACATGACATCATTGGATGCAACAATTGGCAGACAAGTCATGTGGGCATAGTTGAGTTGAACAAAAGGGAATTGGGGTCCAACTTAGAGTTGAAGGGGCTTGAAAGTGCAAGGAAAGTCTCATATAAAAAGGAGGATACCTCAAAAGTGATAAGGAGATTCAAAAAGTCATTGAAAAATAGTGTAAAGGAGCTTTACAATTTTTCTAAGTTCTAGGGTTGGTATAGTAGGGTGAATTGCACTCGATGAGAGAAAAGAAGAAGAAGATAGTGTTGGAAATACTAAAACAACTGAGAGGGGGGGGGGG
>JZKD02S1738438.1:0-13739 GCA_000966675.3 Picea glauca | reverse complement strand
ATTCCAAGATATTTGTATGAAGTCACTTCCTCCAAATTGTTGTTGTCATATACAAAGGTATCATAAGGGGTCTTATTGGATTTAATAATCATGACCTTAGTCTTATCAGTATTAAAAGTCATACACATATTGGAGAGAAATTCCTTGAGGATTCTTAGTTGGTTTTCAAGATCATGGGGACTCCTTGCCATAAGAACGATATCATCGGCATAAAGGAGAATATTGATGACTATACTTGTGAGAGTAGAGCCGACACAACCTGCTTTTTCCAAGCATTCTTCTAACTTGTCAATGTATATGCCAAAAAGGGTAGGGGACAAGGGACAACCTTGTTTGACTTTGATATTGCAGTTAATCTCTTTTGACCAGCCCTCAGTGTTTTTAAACTTAGCAATAACGTTCTCATACATCCTTATTGCAACAACCCTCAACTCGAGAGGTACTTTTATCTCTTCCAACCTATTCCAAAGGTTTTTCCTAGGAAGCATGTCAAAATCTTTTCTAAAGTCAACAAAACAACAAAAAAGATTAGTTTTAGTATTGCAGAACTCCTCTCCAATGATCCTAAAGGTAACAAAATGGTTCACAGTTGAATGATATCTCCTAAACCCAACTTGGCCTTTAGCTCTTTTACCGTGACTTTCTAGCCAAAAAAAACTCTAAAATCATAATTTATCTTTTTATTTTATAATTTTCATTATAATTTATTTTAATATTAATTCTTTTGATAAAAACTGAATTTTTTTACTTTGAATAGATTTCTTTGGTGATAACACAAAAATGTTTTTAATATTTAAATTTTTTAACTATTACACATCTTAAAGTAAATATATTAATTATATTATAATATAAAAATAATATGTCTCTTTGGTGACAACTCAGAAATGTTTTTAATATTTAAATTTTTTAACTATTACACATCTTAAAGTAGATATATTAATTATATTATAATATAAAAATAATATATTAAACATATTAAAGTGGATATATTAATTATATTATAATATAAAAAGAATAAAAATACTTAAAAGTGTTATAATTTTTATGAAGATAAGAAGGAAATTTCTTTCACACCCTAATGTTTGTATTTTGTATTTGTGACAACACAGAAATGTTTTTAATATTTAATTTTTTTAACTATTACACATTTTAACATCTTAAAGTAGATATATTAATTATATTATAATATAAAATTAATATAATAATAATAATCTATTTTTAAGGTTAAGATAAAGCCAGACACTAAATTGGTGTATAAGACCTCTTCTGCCCAACAATTTTACTAGTAAAGTCTACGGAGGTATACATACCCTACACATACCCTACCCGCTCTGGATTTGAACTTGTGACCTCTTAAGAGGAAACACATGTTCTTAATCATTACACATCTTAAAGTAGATATATCAATTATATTATAATATAAAAAGAATAAAAATACTTAAAAGTATTATATACATTTTTTATCCAGATAAAAAGAAAATTTCATTCACACCCTAATATTTATATTTATTCTAAAGTTAATGTTAAGATTTATGCAAATAGTGTATTCTAAAATGAACAATATATTACATAATTAAGGTAAGTAGTGGTAGAAGAGAATATATCAAATACTTTACAACCAATTCAAAATAGTATTATTAATAATTATTTGTAATTTGATTATAATTCAAATTTACTTAATTATTTGTTGTTGTTATTATTATTTTTAATTAGGTTGTAATTTAATTTTTTTTTTCTTAAAAATATTATTTTAAATAGTTTTAATTTTGTAATATTTATATTAAATATATATGCATTTACAAAATAATAGATATAAGTTATATTTTTATAAAACTACAAGTTAAAGGTTAATAAAATTAAATAAATAAATTCAAATGAAGGTCTACATCTAACTTATTTATTCACCATGTCAAATGGAACAAATTTCTAGAGGTTGCAATTGCATGGAACAAATGATTTGTAAGTTGTGATGAATGTGTCTCCATCATCAACAAAGGGCCACTTCCAACCAAAGTAAAGCAATTTGTTATATTGCTAATTGTCACAATGTGTATCATGCCCACAAGTTGAATTCACATCAAATTTGGAAAATATGACCATGCCCACAAGTTGAATTGAGATCAAACTTGTGAAATATGGTTGGGCACAAAACAAAATGTTTATCTAATCTCAATTCTTAATTTTAATTCTTATAAAATAGACCTGGAATGGGGAGCATCAAATGTAACAAAGTTTATACTTATTTTTTATATTATTTTAAAGAAACTTAATAATGGATTACTAAAATAAAAAAGATGATATCCATTAATGTTAATAACTTCTTATGGGCATGGTCATGAAAGAAGGATGGACAAGAGAGAAAACAAAAAATGAAAAGGAATTTTCAGCAATTCATAAATGATTATGTCAAATGGAAGAAGATTGCAAGAGTGAGAATGATGCCCTTTATTAAATAGAAAGAAAAAAAAATGACTGATGATATGAATGACATCATATTGGCATGGTGATAAAACAAAGTTGGAATGAAAATAAGTATAAATATCTAAAAAGTTATTTTCAGCAATTAAGACACACCATACATAGATGGAATAGAAAGTAGGAAGTGAGAGTGATACCAATAAATGAGACTTTATTTGAAAAAAAATCCACATTTATATTTTTTAATTTTTAATGATTTGTATCATGCACAAACTCAAAGATTAAATATTAATAATTTTTATTTATTATTTATATTAAAATTATTGAATGATATTTGATCTATTTAGAAATTAAAATTTAATTTGAAATTGAAATTTACACATTCAAAATTAAAAACAGCATTTTTAGATTCTAATATTCACATTTTGAAATAAAAATTACACTTTCCAAATAATAATAATAGTTTTACAAATTCAAACAGTTAACTTATTTCGTTTAACAAATCCTGCAAAATGCTATGTGTAAAGTCCATTTCATTTGTTATTTTATTTTCAAAGGAAATTGATGATGTTCTCTCGTCATATAAAAATTACGATTATTTCAAATATTCACTCACTCAAATATTGGTTACATTAACTTTCATTGTTTTATAGCAAAAAGTTAATTGTTTTATAGCAAATAATAAGCACGATATGATCCTACTAATACGACCATATGGTTTATTTACTCATAAAAGTTTTGTATCTATGCTTTAATGAAATCCTCAAAAGTATTTGGTCATACAACTATACAACTAAATTTTGTATAGTACAATTTCAAATCCATAAAGTCCAATGCCTTATAAAAGGGACGGTGTTCTTAGACTCACTCAAATATTGGTAACAATAACTCTAATATAACTTCACTTCTCATTGATGAAGTATTTAATTTATATTAAAATTATATAGTTCTTACAAGTATGATCATGATTATATGGTTTATTTTTAGATATGATTTAATATAACCGGTTTGTGACTTGGAACTATTGATTTGACATAACTGGCTCATGACTTGTTCTCAGCGCAGCTTTCTTTAATGCCAGGTGAATTAGTTTGGAAGAATATTAAGCATTAAGTCAATTGCTGGTTTATGGGATATATATTATTCATCTTCCAATGACAGCATGCACAAGATAGTGACTCTTCACGTTAACTGTTTGTTTGTGATAGGTCCTTCAATTCCAGTGAAGTATTACTACATTCATGCAATGTACTCTCACCAGCTGGAGCTGTAGTTTTATGGACCTGGAGTCGAAGATCCTTTTTGCAAAATTTTCTCCCTCACGGCTGACCTGTACTGTCACCAAAACCTTTTAAAGGATTGGTTGTTCTTTGCTGGCAGCTCTAAACAGAGCACTGTGCTTCTACCATCTGACTGGATAATTTTAACAGAATTTGAGGCCAACTGGATCGGTTGTGGGGATCAGGCAGTAACAGAAGTAGCACCGATAATGGGACTATTGATTTGACAGGTAGCCGGCTTATCACTTTCTCTCATGGCAGCCGCCTTTAATGCCTCTCTGATTGTGACCTGAAGTGAATGAGCTTGGAAGAATATTAAGTATTAAGGATCATGCAGTGAGCAAATTATTGGTTTAATGTCTTGTGCATCTTGACTGTTGAATACATATTATTCACCGTCTAACTATAGGATGTACAAGGTAGATAGTGAGTAAATCATTGACGATGTTTAATGTTAGTTCAATACATGCATAATGTTTAATGTTAAACGTTTATAATAAATCCTTCAATTATTCCATTACAGTATTACTACATTCTTGCAATGTGCTATCACCAACTGGACCTGTAGTTTTATGTACCTGAAGTGGAATATCCTTTTTGCAGAAATTTAGCCCTCATGGCTGACCTGTACTGGCACCAAAACCTTTTAAAGGATTGGTTGTTCTTTGCTGGCAGATCTGAACAGAGCACTGTGCTTCTACCATCTGGCTGGACAATTTAAACAAAATTTGAGACCAACTGGATCGGTTGTGGGGATCAGGCAGTAACAGAAGTAGCACCAATGGGGAGCAGAGTCAAAAGCAGGAGAGGTAAAGACATGGCTATAATACTAGCTGAATAAGACCCAGCTGAGTAA
This sequence comes from Picea glauca, assembly GCA_000966675.3. Taxonomy (NCBI): domain Eukaryota; kingdom Viridiplantae; phylum Streptophyta; class Pinopsida; order Pinales; family Pinaceae; genus Picea; species Picea glauca. The sequence goes on along the minus strand of JZKD02S1738438.1, from coordinate 9,185 downwards.
GATCTACAGCCCTTAGTAAATGATTCAATCTCACCAGGTGCATCAAAGTAAGCAGAGGATACGACTTACCTCGTTGACCCCACGACATTGATCATTTCACCACCATCTTGTCTGGAAGCATCTGACCCAGCCCTGTCGAGAACAGAGACGAAGTAAATTTACCTTTTATCATTCAACGGAGTAGATTCTGTCGATCCAGTAATGGAGTAGATTCTGTCGCAAAGCTGTTACAGTTTGTCAGGTGTGCATTTTAGTTTTACAATTTACAGTTTGGCAGGTGTGCGTTTTATGGTTACAATTTAAAGTTTGACAGATGTGCATTTTAGTGTTACAATTTACAGTTTGACAGGTGTGAATTTTAAGTTACAATTTAAAGTTCATGCATAACTGTTGTCAATATCCAACCTGCTAAGCAGTATTAAAGCATGCATAACAACTATAACAACAGGGTAGTTGTTGCTGTCATTACCTGCATTAAATATAAATATATATTTTAAAGAGTAATCTAAAAATTTCACATTTTGGGAGTTTTCTGGTCACTTTTTTTTTGTTTGATTTTGCCCTAAATCTGGTGAGGATTGGTTAGATCTGCAGATTTGTTTGGTTAAGTTTGTATAATCCAAATGCCTCACTGTTTTTCAGCACGCTGAATCCATTTATGCATCCAAAAATGCAATTTAAACAACAAAAAATTAGTGATTTTGTCCAAATTTGCATCCCCGGATTCCGACAAAAGATCTGCAGATTTGTTTGGCTAAGTTTGTATAATCCAAGTGCTTCACGGTTTTTTAGCAAGCTGAATCCATTTATGCATCCAAAAATACAATTTAAACAACAGAAAATGGCGATTCAAATTTACATTGCCAAATTCCAACAAAAACCCCAAAAATAAAACGTTTAGCGAACGTCTTTATTTAATTTAATGCAGCGCCGATACGTTTAACGGATATAATCCGTTGAGGCGATCAATAATGGCGTATTCTAGAAGGCCAACTATTTGGCCTTTTAGCCGAATCCCAACTACCGCCGATCAAGAATTCCGGCCACTACATCCTCCCGCCAGGCGCCAGCCATTCCTCTCTCCTTTCTCCGTTATCGTTCAGAAACTACTGCACCCCCCTTCCCGGTAACTACCTCGTTTGGAGCGTATTGCAGGCTTGTCGATGGAAATACGTGTACATGCAACTGGCACTAATTGGAGATTGGTGGAAGTTAATGCCGCATTGCCACCCCGCGGGCCGCGACCATTAGAATTACATCCCATTGCTCCTTCGTTGGGTCTCCAATCTTGCTTTCAGATGCCCTGTTCTGCGACTGTCTTGTGTTAGCGTACTACAGCTGAGGTAAATGAGATTGAACTCTTAGATATGCAATGAAGAATGTGATTTATTAATGGACAGAAGGTATGATTGTTATATGTTTTATATACAGACTATTTGATATCATTCATTTAGTTCCAAAATTACATTCATGGTTTGAATTCAATGTAATTTAGGGAAAGTTGCAAAACTAGAAGGGAAATTACAATTTCTATCCATTGATGTTTTTGATGTTAGATTTATAATGAAGAAAATATCAGAAATATAATGGAAATAACTTAAGCAATATGAACAGAGATAAATAGAATATTGGCATAAAAGGCATACTCTATAATCATCAATGATGAATGAGCAAATAATCATGTATATAAACATATATATATATATATATATATATATATATATATACAAATATACCATAACTCTCATGTAATTGTATAACAGTTAGGTAAACTAACGAACTATTATTAGATTTTTTAACATCCCCCTTAATCATAAGTTTGTTCTTGCCTGAAAATCTGTCACTACTTGACATTCATATGGGTCAAGCGAATATTTAGAGGGCTGGTTGAAGATGCTCTCCAAACCCTGAAAAAAATAGCAGAAGCTGATGTCTTCTACTAAATTGGTGGTTTAAGGGTGACCACAAACTCATTTGGTGGTTTCAGAATGACCACAAACCAATCTGATGGTTTCGGAATGACTACAAACCAAATGTCTAGCAGAAGATGATGTCTTATACTAAATGGCATGGTTTTAAGTTGACCATAAACTAACAAGAGCTCAAGGTTCAAAAATCTAAAAATGTAACAAGCAGAACTTCATGTCTTCTGCTTAATTGGTGGTTTTAAGTTGACCACAAACTATCAATTACCACAAACGATATCAACAACATGTTCAGGAACAAGACTACATACTTGATCATCTGTTCACATGCTCTAAATCAAACTTGGAACCTGACTAAAAACCTTTAGATTTCCCCCCTGTCAGGGACAAGTGGTTCAAATTCTCTTGATCGTCATTCACAAGCATGGCCAAGAAGAGATCCAACACCTGTATAAGCTACTGGAACAGGGGGTATATCTCATTATCTAGACTTCTCAATTTTTAGTTGACAGGGGGGGATTAGTGAGAAATGTCAAACTTGAAGTCTGACATTTCTCACTAATTTCCCCCTGTCAACTGAAAATTGAGAAGTCTAGATAATGAGATATACCCCCTTTTAAAGTGGAAAAAGGGTAATCAAACCGTCTTCCAACGGACTCTGAAGACTCGATCTTCAACTCAGAATACTACATCAACTGGGCCCCAATCATACCCTATATCATCCAATCCTGAAAAACACTCATGTCCGTCAACTGTAGAAATATCTCCAATCAAGTACGGTTGTACTTGTGTATAAATCCGACGATAAGAATGCTCCAATAAATTGGCTTCCAGACGCCAACTCCAATTCCCTAATCATTCAAAATGAATATGTTTATACTTGCTCTTATGACACCTTACTGAGAGGTGATTTGTCTTCCCACAAAATCTGCATGGGTGAAGATCAAAACAGTTTGAATTATCACGGCCAAACCGGTGACAATATTTGCACTGTATGGGTTCTTTATCCGACCGATACAAATATGGAATATCTGTAGCAACATCATCATCAACAATATCCTATACTTGTTCCTTACCAATATCCTCAAGCTCTACCTTTTTATCATTATTCAAAAAACCCCCACTCACAAAGAAAATATGTTTGTTATAATTAGGAATATGAAAAAGGTTGTCAACATCCTTTACATATCCTAGTCCATATCGATTTCGTTTAAAGCATAATTTTTCCCATGGTCGAACAATTCTAATTTCTTTGCCACATTTATCGGTAAGTTTTTCTGACATACAGACTTCATCCAATTCATCTTCATGTTTATGGGTGTCATCACTAGTCAACTGAGCGTCTTCATTATTTTCATCCTTGATGTCATTTTGTTTGTTGAAATCACATTGTTGGTGTCGAAGGAGATTTAAATCCTCAGATAACATTTTGTTTTGAAGTTTGAACATATCAATCTTCTTGTGTGTTGCTTGTAAACAAGTACAATCACTGTAGTGAGAGTGCGCTTGTTTATTGCAATTGTAGATTCTGTAGTTAAGTTAATTAATGTGTGCAATATTGTAAATATTTCTTCAATTCTTGCCATTATGCAGAATATGGAACAGAGATGACCAATGACTTAGATGCACACAAAGATCCTAAGACCCCCTTATTCAATTTCTAAGGGAGTCTTAGGATTCAAATTTTAATCATATGTTAAGCCCTAAATAGTAGCACATTACCCCTTAATTGGGGCATATTACATTAGTAATGTTATTTTATTTATGTCAGCTTGGGTCTATTAGCTGTAATTGTACCTCCTAGTCTCCTATATATACCAATACGACCTTTTCATTTAAAATCATCTTGTATTTGGAAATTTATGTGGTGTATAAGGAAGTTGCCCCCTAGAAGAGGCTTATTATATGAAATTCTCTATTTTTCAAGGCGTTGAGTACTTATTCTAAGGTTTTTCTATATGTTATCTTGATATTTGGTTCTTAACATCATATGTATAATTTATAACGCTACAAGGATAACTAATGATGAATTATCATAATAGATATTTGTGGATGGTAAGGATGAGATTACTAAATAAATTATTAATAACAAAGAAGTAGCAAGAGCATTTAGTTTGTTGTTGCTCGGTTAGAATCTATACATTTTAAAGTTTTTTCTATGACATAACACCTCTCTCCTAGTAACACTATGTAGGTGCCATGGGAGCTACCAGATGACTTTAAGGTGTAGAGAGAGCGACATAACACCCCTCTCTCAGTAACTCCATGAGGGCCACCATATGACCTTAAGGTATTGACATGCTAGAGAGAGTTGGTTGAAATGTTTGTTCATTATATTAGTGCTCATTAACCTCATAATATAGAATAAAGCTTAAATATTAAGATCAAATCAAGAAAGACTATAGAGATGATTTGTGAAAATGCTTCAGTGAAGAACAGCTCCACAAATATTTCCGTACACAAGAGCCAAGCAAATAAGGAGGCCTCGGCTAGTGAACATTAACGCGAATAAGCTAATTAACTTGATAGTTAAATTTATTTAGATTTGGCTAATAAAATTAGATTAATGAGAAAAAGATATACTATAAAGAAATCATTAATTTTTAAGGAAAAAATCAAAATCAATTTTTTTTTATTAATTTAAAGAAGAAAACCATTTTTACAATAAAATTTTATTGTGAAAACAATTTTAATAAACATAAAGTTTATAACTTAAATAATAATAATGATGATGATTTATTTCAATTTTAACTCTATAACTTAACCAATAATAACAACAACAACAACAACAACAATAATAATAATAATGAGTTATTTCTAAATAATTTGATATAATAATAATAATAATAATAATAGTAATAATAATAGTAATGAGTTATTTCTAAATAACTTGATAAAGAAGTAATAGTCATCATAAATAACACACTTAAAAAAAATAACTTAAAATATATTTGTTACTATTTTATTATAATGCTTATTTTTTATAAATTTTTCAATAATATTTATAAAATGTGTAATCAATTACAAATTAATAATAATAATAATAATTTTTTTTCACCCAAAAAAGTTTAATTTTATTCATTCGAAGATAACCAAATTACATTATGTAGGTGCCTTAATCACACTCATCCATGAACATGATGGTCAAAACTCATTAGGGTCTAAAACAAAGCCAGCAGAAAGTCGACAAAGAACCACACAAAAAATATATGAGCAAGGAACTAAAACACAACCCCAAGAGTTACAGGATAAATACCAAACCCCATGAGCATCACTCTACCAAACCAACAGTGCAAAACAAACCCCTAGAACCAGCTGTGAAAGAGCAATGGAAGAAAACCCCCATAAGATAACCAAGAGCCAGACGGACCACGCCAGAGCAGTATGCACACTTATCACACCAAGAACCAAAGAGGACAACACTCATGGCTCTGGAGAAAAAGATTCAAAACCCCGAATCTCAGCCTCAAAGGTACTATAACATGACACCAACACCCAAGCAACAGAGGATCTGAGACTCTGAACATACATCAAACCCTGAACATAATGGCAACAAAAGGAGAGCGAAATAGGAGATGACCCACAGCTGCAACCAAGGAGAGAAACACACCAAAAGAATAACACCCAAGAAGCAAAGCCACCTAGTAAAGAAGCCCACCGAAGATAAGAAACGCAAAACAAAACCCCTAATCCAAGCACAAAATCGACGATCTGTAAGAAAAACACCAAATCTAAGGAGAGGGCAATCTCCACACCCATCCCATACTCACAAAAGAAGAGTCCTCTCACATTAGAAACAAAACGCCAAGTAGAAGAACCATTGACGGCCCATCAGAAGCAAGATGATCCATACAAGATAGCACTAGACGAGAAACGAAAAATCCACGGAAGCGGACATGTGGGAGACATTGTTACACCTCAAAATTACTCACTTCGATAGTGTCGTCATTACAAGTGTTGTAAGTGTCGCATCTTGTCCACAAGTGTCGCATCTTAACTACAAGTGTTATAAGTGTCACAAACAGTATATTGCCATCTTGCCTATGTCGTGCCTCTAATGACATTATAAAGACACTTAAGTCACCTCAAAGGTTAGTTTGGAAGAAGAGAAATCACTTGACAGGAAGTACAAGCCTTTTGCCATTGGAAAAACCACTCAAAACTGAATTTTGGAGAGGAGCGCTCCCCTAACCACTGTCAAGGAGTGTTGGCACCCCCTGAGCCTCTTTGGGGGAGTTCTTGAGTGCCCTGTGCACCCTTTTGGGGGAGCGCTACCCTTTTTTTGGCAAATTCTGGGTTTGTTGAGGCAAATCAAGGAAGAATCCCTCAACTCTTGAAGGTAGTTGGATTCGAATAGATGGTCAAGGCATGATCTTAGGGAAGATCCTCGACTGAAGGAGAGGAATCATCAACTTATCCCAAAGATCTCTCAAGTGGTTGGACCTCTCCAAAGTTATATAAGGAGGCCTTCTCATGGTGAAAGGTACAAGGAAGATTGAGAATTATACCTAACTTATGATCTCATAAGAAGGTATTGACAATGGAGATTGAGAATTACATCAAACTTATGACCTCATGAGTGAGATTTCATCAAAGCAATTAGTGGAGATTATTTGAGCAAAGGGGTTGGACAAGGAGAACTGGAAGAGGCTGTTGCACCTTCATTCAAAGGATTGTAAGTATCTTTACATGTTCTCATTAATAATCAATGCTTGGCCTATTTCTTTCAAACTTATGCTTGTTCCATATGAGTTTGTTTGTAGTAGATGGATCTATGTTTGAGCTAATCTCAGTAGAGTAGGAAGTCTTTTGTACCTTTGTTTTTTCTATAAGATCTATCAGGGAGCTCAGGATCAAAGCTCAGCCATGACTTTGCAAGGACAAACGTCGCTAATAAGGTACATATCTTTCTCCTTCTCTTTCATTCATTAGCTTGATTAGATCTAAAAAGAAGTTAGTGTCCATGTTAAGCACTTTTCTATCTTGGTCTTAGGAGTCTAGAGGCCAAGAGGGAATCCACTTGTCCAGAGGGGGATTCACCTTCAACAGAAATTGGCGACTCCACTGGGGAGGAAGCTCTATTTTTGTTTCCATTCCCAGATCTTGTTTTTGGGGAGGAAGCTTTGTTGAAGGTGCAACATCCTCTTCCAGTTCTCCTTGTCCAACCCCTTTGCTCAAATAATTTCCATTGATTGCTTTGATGACATCTCATTCATTAGATCATAAGTTTGATGTAATTCTCAATCTCCATTGTCAATACCTAAAAAGTCTTTATCACTCAAGCATAGGTATGGCAACCATACCTAAAAAGTCTTCTGTAGGACAAACAAAGGTACAAAAGACTTCCTACTCTACTGAGATTAGCTCAAACATAGATCCATCTACTATAGACAAACTCATATGGAACAAGCACAAGCATAAGCATGACATCTCACTCATGAGATCATAAGTTTAATGTAATTGATGTAATTAAAATGAATCAATAATAACATATTTCATATTGTTTTTCGATAAATCATAGTTATATATTTCATATTGTTTTTCGATAAATCATAGTCATAGTAAGCTTCACTTATACGTTTCATAGTGTTGTTTTTTTCACTAAATCATAGTAAATTTCACTTATATATTCAATATTTTTTGAATAAATATGAGTTGTTGAATCATGAATACTATGATGAATACTATGGGGTGATGACTCATCAATTAAAATTTCACTTATATATTCAATATTTTTTTTTGAATAAATATGAGTTATTGACTCATGAATACTATGGGTGATGAATCATCAATTAAAATTGTTATTTAATAATTTAATGGATTTTTTAAACTAAGTTTAATCAAATGTTTAAAATTGTTTAACCTAAAAAGTTTAAAATTGTTTAAGGTAAAAAGTATATATATATATATATATATATATATATTACCAAATATGTAAATATGCTTTTAACAATTTCATGCATTAACTACCATAAAATTTGATATAAACAGGATTTATACATTGTTTATTTACTTAGCAATTCGTGTTTCATGTTCCTAAATATTTGAGGAATATAAATAGTAAACTGATATTATAGGAGAGTTGAAGAGAGTTGAATCGGTGGCAAATGCATAAAAGCGAGCTAATTGCGCACTTGATGTTATGAATTTCATAGAAGAGCTTAAATCCTTTACCAAATAATTTCATATAAGAGCTTAAGATCCTTCACCAACTGTGCAAAATGGGGGAGAAAGGTAAATGAAGTAATCGTGATCGTGCCCAAGCTCACCAATGATCCACAAAAGAATCTTGTGATGCTATGGGAAATTAGTTCAAATGATATGTTTGTGATGCTACAGGAAATGAGCTTAAATTATATGTTTGATGGAGGTTTGGATGAATTTGCATACGGATAGATGCACCAACAAAGGTACCCAATTCTTCAAGAATCGATATGCACCATATCATAAATGTTTCGATTGTTGAAAGCATCGGTGAGGGTCAATCAAAGCACTGAATGCGGTTAGTTAAATCTATCAAATTGGAAGGAGACAACTGAAAGGTGATAATGACGGCGAATACCAATTTTCCTACCAACACCTAGTAATATACAGTAAATATTTAAAGGATAGGTGACATGTGAGCAAAGAAAGTGGTTTTCAACAAAAGCTATCTCTAAGATATGTCTTTTGCATAATTACATCGATAGATGTCCCTCCTATTGGAATTGATGGATCAATCATCCTTTTAATTACAAAATTTAATCCGATGACCAGAAAGTGAAGAAGATGTTGACATATTTTTCGTCTTACATTCAAATCAATGAATAAGATAGCAAAAACTAACTCCCTTGCATTTATAAAATCATACGTTCATCATGTTTACTTTTTCACATTTACTAAACATGATTAAAAAATTACTGTAACAATATATGATTGCCACCACATTTTGTAATTTAAATTTTTTTATTTTATTTATATGAGATAAGTGAATGATTACAGGTGCCACATTTAAATTTATGGAAGACAGGTGCCTCATATACCTGAGGTTTTGGTGTTTGATGTCTGAACCATCACAGACGTTTAATATTCACCTGCTATCTGTAATATATTTTGATTCAGAGATTACCTAGCGATTAATAAAATCTAATGTGTAATTTGATGCAAATGATGAGGTCGCAGTATTCACATCATTTGGCATGGTTGTGTAATCTTTGACAGGTGACTCCTGACATTGGGCACATTGAGAAGTGGATCTTGCGGAAGGCATTCAACGAGGAG
>JZKD02S1738427.1:106002-116723 GCA_000966675.3 Picea glauca | reverse complement strand
TTAACCTTTTGGAAATTCTTTTGTGGTAATTTTGGTTCATGGGTGAACTCATAGCTGTTTGAAGATGCTAGATTCCTGTAACCATTTGCGGATAAAATTTTAGTGATAATAGATGCCCCCTGATGGATGAGGTTAGGAGAATACATATAGCCAAAATTCATCATTGTTTCTTCTACTGAGAGTACCGTTGTAAGGAAGAGCGATAGTGAGAGTATCAAGAGTGACCCGTTGGAGGGAGAAGGGAATCTGTAGGACCCAAACTTCCGCAAAAATAAAGTGTGTACAAATGAGGTGGGAATGCCCCATGCTCGTGTCATGTAACTCAAAAAGAAGGGTGTTGTATAGTAACTGAAACTGTGTGTTGATGTAGACAATTGCAACACCCTTGGGGGTAGTTTGTGATAAAGGCAAAGGACAATTCTGAGGAGGAACATACCTTGAACAATAGGCAATGACACCTGTAAGAAGTATCATGGATTCTGTAGACATTGATAGCCCGACCAAGTTTAGAGGTCTTTGAAAAATATAAGAAACAACTGCAATAGTCGCAAAGTAAGACCCATCGTAACATGAGAAAGTGTTGAAGTCAAATGTTATGGGGGTCAACGACAACAAGGAGAAATTATGTTTCTCCTTGTGCCGTTCGAGACCTCTCATTGGAAGGGAAAATGAGAATCAAGATATTGTCGCCCTTATGGAAACTGTGTTGATGTCGACAAAAGGGGGACGCAACTCCAAGAAGCAAAGGGCCTCATGAAATCTACTAGGTGAGGTTAGGAACTAAGGAGGTACATGGACAAAGTCAAGATGTGTAGAGACTCAAGACTGCCCTTGGTTGGGGGTATATGCGAAGTATAAGTGGCCACAACCATTCAACTAGGTCGAGTGTTAGGGGGACAACAAGATATGGGATAAGTTGTGCCAGAGGCGAGTCAAAGTGAACAAACTCAGAGAGAAGAGGTAGGTGGCCTGTGGGATACTCAGAGTATACAGATGATGTCAAGAGGAGGAGATGATAAAGAGTTCCCCAACCAAGGGAGACATGGGTTGCATTTGCCAAGAAGGTCACCAAAGGTGACGACAAAAAGCTATGTAACATGCTGTAAATAACGGTTTAATTACAAAAAGAATGAAAAAAACGATGGGGATAATAATGTAGGTACAAAAATGGGTGTCCCAGTGTAAGATGGCTTGGCCTGGGGATGGCGCAAGTTGGTAGGAAAAACAAGTGGAGGGTGGGGGCCCCATAGGATGGTTTCTATAGTAGGGTAATGTATGGAGGGCAATCTGAGGATGGGCAGACTGATGATGGGTGAGATGGATAGTAAATGATGTTGCGGGAGTGTAGTGAGAATAATCCGTGAGGAAATTCCCTGGGAGTCTAGTGAGTAGGCTAGCAAAATGAGGAGAAGGAATATGTGGCTGATCTGCAACATGATGTAAGACTATCTAGACTCCCATTCCTAAAGGGTTGAAAAAAACATGAGTGTCAAAGTGCCAAGGGGTCTATGAATGGGAAAACTCATGTGGGGGAGAGTGTTACCGGGTGACAGTACCAAAAATGCAATGGAGGTGGCGGAACTGAAGAGCCGGATATGGGGATCCTAAAGGCAAAATTTCAGAGGGGGTGACTGGAGATGCAATTTTGAGATTCAGAGGGAATGATTACATGCTAGTGTTGATTATATACCTGAAGGGGTTGCGTTGATGTATGATGACCAAGTACTTGCACACATGAAAACCAAATACTTGATGTGAACAATATCTGAAGAGAATTGAACATACAAACATTTATTTGATAAGTTTGAACATGAGCATAAGTACCTAGATAGGGTATGGAAAAAATGGCTCCCCGGGGGCTAAGGATGAAAAGTGGCCTAGGGACTATATTGATGTAGAGGATGGGGTATTGATCCCGTGGCTGAAGACGGATCGAAAAACAGACACCTGGAGCTCCCGGAATGGGGTCTGGAAGTTTAGCAAAAAGGACTATATATAGCTATAGGGCCCACATTGCCACCTCATTTGTACTTGATATCAGAGTGATTGGATGAGAGATATTTAGAGGAGATTTGGAGAGTCTGGGAGAATGAGGTAGCTGATTCAGGACCAGCGAGCTTCAGGTTAGTCATTTGTTCGTCCTGCATAGAATTAGGTTTTCTTTTTGTGGGTAGGGCCTATACAAAGGGTCGTATAGGGAGTTTTGTGGGTGTGGGCCCCCCAGTGCAGAGGTGAATCGAAAATATGCATGAATGGGTGCACACATGTTATCCAATAATCTATGCACAGATGCACCCTAAGGGGGGAGAAAGGCGCACATGGTATGCACACCTATTAGCTAGACAACTGCAATGGGTGCGCGACTGTATAGTGGACAGGCGCACTGTGATGCACGCTTGTGTCCATGACAGGGGTGCATGAAGGCATCTTTGTATGGCCAAAAGGCATGCATAGATGCGTGCCTATGGGATGAATAGGCGTGTATGTGTGTGCGCCTGTGCGGTGAACAGGTGCACACATGTGCGCGCCTATGGGTTTAAACAGTCGTGCCTTTGGGGCAAGGATGACGGGTGAAAAACTCATCTTTTTTGGAGATTGTAATGTGTTTATGTTCGAGATGGTTGATCTAGGACTGGATTTATGTGGTTGCGGGTGAGTATTGGGACGATGTTAGTTCATTGGCGAGAGCGTGACTGGTCACAGCTGAGGAAGGCTGTGACTATTGATGAGTCGATGATTCATGCTACTTTGGCAGCTTGTGGGCTGTTGAAGTTTTTTGAGTGCCCCTTGATCCGGGCCTAGGAGTACCTTCTACAGTTCTTGATCCGAATGTGAAGTCTAGATATTCATTATTTTGTGGTGCGGGGTGAGCAACTCACCTTCACTATGGTGTAGGATGTCTACTTTCTGACTGGGCTCCCTTTTTGGGGAACACCCCTACCAGCGAAGCCTGTATTACCTGGGGATGGGAAGTTGACTACCTTGGGCCGGAGGAATTGTTCGAGAGATGAATTTATATCAGGCTTCGTAGTGAGTATTGAGGCGATGGATGCTTTGGTTCACCACTATGTAGAAGCGATGGTTGTCAGGGTTTATGGGTCCCTTGCGACTCAGCATATCAGCAGTGGTCAGCTGAGGATTATGGGGAGGGTATTGGTGGGAGAGCACTTTTCCTGGGGATTGATGTTGCATGACAAGATGGTAGGGTAGCTCGACAGGTGTCAGGTTTCAGACTCAAGGGACTTTTCCTTTGGGTCCATCTTGGTGGCATGGTTCTTGGAGAGGGTGTCGATGTTGCACCCTAGAGTTTTATTGGGCACACCTGGTGCGCGAGAGTCGCGACTGATGCGGTGGTCATGGATGCTGATTCACCACGGTGGTGGTGGGGGTAGCCATTTTTTCACGGTCGAGGTTGCACAGGTGTGGTGGTAGATGTCGCAGATCCTACCACAGTATCCATACTGTGGGGTGGACTTTTGGAGTGACCCGGATATGGTGTTACCTCCAGGGGAGGTGTTCGACCACCGAGGTATGATGTGATGTTTTATGTTTTGATATTTAGATAGTATAGCATGTGTATTTATGTATAGATGGATGTTGATGCTATCCTTTGTTTGTTTGTATGCGCAGATGTTGGACCTCGTGGGCATGAGGTTGAGTGGGTTAGAGCACCAGCTCGTCAAGGGCCTGTGAGGCCTCCACGAGTAGAGCCATGGGTGGGAGAGAGAAGACAGCATGATGATGTTGAGGAGAGACACGTTGGCAAGGAGAGAGCGGCTAGGAGACACCGTTTCGATGATCCCGGTGCAGGGCCATCACATTCTCCTCCAGCTGAGGCCAAGGGAGATTTTGAGAATATTTACCACTACTTGGAAGCGGTGCTAGAGGGGGTGTCTGAGGGCATGTGGTCATGCATCCAGGATGAGGGAGTCCTGGAGAAGTGTGTGGGAGTTTCATTGATGTGGTGGATTGTGGTTCGGCGAGCAGCAGTAGCAGGTGCTGCGATTATCAGGCAGTTACCTCCAGGTCTAGAGGGATTGATAGTGGGTGGGGCACCACTGCCTGAGGGAGGGCCAGGAGGTGGTGCTCTAGAGGCACCATGAGTGTCTCTCTGTGTATTTTTGTATATTATATATAGGCTGGTGAGCCCATTTTGGTGTAGTGACACCAGTTTTGTACCGAGGTGCTTTATTGGCTTGCAGATGTTGTATACGATGTATTCTATGTGTATGTAAACATTTTGATGGCACCGGTGACCGATTTATATAGATATATGGATATAAATTTTGGGGTCTTTGTGATGTTCACATGTATCAGAGAATTTTTGTTTGTTAATGTTATTTATGATGTCTAATCTATATATGCTGTGACAGACTCTTGATGGTTTATGTGTGTGTAAAGGTATCTTGATGTGATATATGCCAATCGAGTACAATGTTATCTAGGTTATCTATAATTTGATTAAATTTTCTTGGAATATGTGTAATTGTAATGAAATCAAAATGTCGAGATAAAAGTCTAACTTGCAGGTATTTGCGAAAGAGGCAAGGATCACAGACACGGTACACATTGTTGAGTTGGAGGATGACTAGTTGGGAGTCAAGTAAGACACTAAGGTGACGAATAAGATGATGGCTGGCATCGACGAGGAGGCTTGTAACACACCCACTATCATAGTTTAAAAATTTCGGGGTTAATCTCTCACAAATGAGAAATCCCCAGCAGCCTACATTAGCGAAATGTCGAATCCATGGTTCTATATCAGGATTCGAGGTTTCTTCCATCAGGTTTTTGACACCCATGATGTCTTGGTGACTATAATCATCAAGCTCCTATCTCTGATTCACTCCTTGGTTGCCTCAGCCCCACTTGGCTAAGCCTTTGATCCACACGACCGGTTCCTATATGACCATACGACAGCTTCTCGTCGGGGTTTCGGAGTTTGCGGTGCTGAGGTGCATATGTACTCGGAACTCCCGATCCTCCGATCCTCGATGTGCTCCTAGCGTATTGGATTTATAGGCTAAGTCCTGGTCAATACGACCACAACGTTCACAAGACCACAGTATTAATTCTTGTCGGGGTTTGGCACCTTTCAATGTCATGGCGCACAAGTCCCCTGGACTCTCGACGCGCCTTTACACTAGCTAGCCCCCTTGGCTATACCATGGTCCATGTGACCACTTACCATACGACTGCAGCCGTATAACCTTCCATCAGGGTTTCGTCATTTGCGATGACACAAAACACATATACCCGGGGCTCGCGATATCCCGATTCCCGATTCTCTCCGAATGCTCGACATGTGTCCCTTGGATCAATGGCTTATGATGGTGTCGGAAATTCGCATATAGCGGTTTCATAATGCAAGGGTTTCATGTCCTTGAAATCCCCGATATGCCGAACTCCGACTCTCTAGGATCTCTCACCACGCGTCCTCGTTGATGGACGGTGTTGATCCTGTTGGGAAATCGTGGATCTCGATTTCCTGTTACGAGCATTCCATGTCCTCGGAAACTTCGATTTTCCGATGCATCAAACTCTGATAGTGCCTTGATCTTCGACACTTGTCCCTCATATGGACGACTCAGATCTTGTCGGTAAATCGCGGATCGTGATTCCGGGGGGGGCAAGAGTTCTATGTATTCGAAAACCTCGATATGCTGAACTCCGACTCTCTGGGATCTCTTGCCGCGTGTCTCTGCTATTTGGATAGCTCAGATCCTATCCGGAATTCGCAAATCGCAACTTCCTATTGCAACGGTTCTACACTCCTAAATTATCCGATGGGTGAAATCTCGACGACTCCCCAGAACGCTGACACATGTCCAGCCGAGATCAACGGCTAGGACTCTTCCTCTGCACACTAGAGTTTAACTCCGACGCATCTTCTCGAGATCTGACGGTTGTCGGGACTATGATCTAAGATCCGACGATTCAGATCATTTCTCCTGCACACTCTCCTTCCAGAAGTTATACTCCGTGAAACTCCTCTTGATCCAACGGCTTATGGGATTTCTTCTCCAGATCTGATGGCTCAGATCTCTTCCTCGCATGCCTACCCATGCGCTTAACCCCTGCACAGCTTCTCCAGACCCAACGGCTGACGGGTAATTGGACCAAGATCTAACAGTCTAGATTCGTTCTTTTGGGTCTTGGAGTTTACGATCCCAATTTCTCATTGCTCACGATGGTAGAGGACAAAGGGGAAAGGTATGTAACACCTTCATTACTTCCGTCAATCTAATGGTCATGAATGACTATGGGTCTTACGACGAGATCTCATCCGTCGACTTATTACATCTCACAACACTACTATCTTGGAACATTAATAGGATCATTCCTCCTCGTACAGGATTAATAAGGCCTGTGCATTCGAGTCCTTGTTCTGGGTTCTTAGTGAACCTTTCCAAGGAGGAAATCTCTATGCAGAGATCCCTACCGGGGCATTCCCGGAAGAAGATAAAGGGAGACATCTTCCCGAGAAAAATTGGGCATGATTAGATCCATTTATCAACATAAGTCGAGCACAGTTTCCTCGGTGTTAAGCATATATCAACTCATTCATATCAAGCACTACACGGTCATTCTCATACTGAAATCATTTACAATTTCATAAGTTCTATGAGTTAACATCTATTCCATATTAACAATTGTTGTATAGACAATTCCTTCACAAGAAACATTTACAATTCCACAAGTCCATGAACATATGTGATAGCATATAAATTTCAAAATGCAGTATAAGCAAAACACTTATCAGAAATAACTTCAGCAATGGAAGCAACTGCTGAGAGGGGTGCTCATTTCCACCCAACCGTAGGCATAGTGACTCCTAATGGATTTACCACTAGCCACCCCCGAACTGAGACCACGATGTCATGAGACCTACGTCTCTCTGTCTGTCAGTGCCCAGGAGTGAAGGTTGCAATCCCCTCCTCTCTGCGGTCACTCACTCTGCATCTAACTGCCAGAGTTCCCCTCGCGTCTACCCTTTTCAATCGCTTCTGCCATACGCCTTATCCTCTCGCGAGGTTGCGTGTGGCACGATTACCCTTGCGTCGGTCATTCATGATAGCTCTATGGATAGGCAGTTCACCTCCCCATCCCTCATCAAGCCATCAACCTACCAGCCTGCAAGGCATTAATTTTAGGGCTAGCGAGCCGCTTTTGGTTCTCTAGTCCAATGGAGTCCAAATACGGTATTTAATTCTTGGTGGAAGTTAATGCCCCTTTTCCAGGTGCCCTCCACCACCATCGTGGTCTCTTTTCTGCACATCCCCTCTCAGCAGTTTTGCAATAAATTCCAACTGTTATTTACATTCATTGACCTCTTCCTACAGGTCCATTTACATCACATATTCATACTAATGAGTTTTTCCATAGTCCTTGTCCAGTTCAATTATATTTACAATCTGGGGGAAACAGGGTGTTACAAGGCCAATGATGGCAGTGTACTTGGCTTGGTTGTTGGTTGCTAAACCCAAACATATGCCATGAGAGTGGAGCAATTCATGTAAGGGGGAATCAAGGGTCCAAGCTGCCAAAGTGAGATTTTGTGTCCAACAGCTGGCGCCGTCGGCGTAACCAATGTGGTAGGCTGGTGGAGGAAGCATCTGTCAATAACACAAATGATAGTTTAGACGTGAGGTATGGAAAAAAGATTAAAAACACTATAAAAGAAATAACCTAATGTAGAATGGCTACACTTAGGCATAAAAATTCTTTAAGTATAACCCGTTGATGGGTTCTTTAAGAGAGAGGCCTTCGGGGGAAGCCAGGATGTATGCACCTTTGGTGACGCAATGTTGGATAATGTAGGGGCCATTCCACAGTGACTCGAATTTGCCATGACTGAGGGTATCGTGAGCGATAACGTAAGCAAGGACGAGGTCACCTTCATAAAATTAGTGAAGGTTGACATGGCGATCAAAGGTGGCCTTTGACTATTTTTTAGTTGCCTCATTGTTTTGTAATGAAGATCGACGATCTTCATCTAGGGACTCTAAGTTCAACAAACGCTGCTCCATTGGAGCAATGTTGGGTAATAGCTCAATTCTGGTGCGTAAGGAGGGAATTTCAAACTTGATAGGAAGAGTGGCCTCGACCCCGTGGACTAGATGAAATGGTGTGAAACCAGTGGTCGTTTTCACGCCCATACGGTAAGCCCATAGCATGAAAAATAACATATGATGCCAATTCGTCTTATGTTTGTTAACTGTGCGCTATAACATGGTCTTGAGGACCTTGTTAACTGCTTCGACCTATTCGTTGGATTGAGGGTAATATGGTGAGGAAAATTCATGGGAGAATCCTAACTAGGATGAGAGTTCGATGAAAATCTCATTCTCGAAATGTTTGTCGTGGTCAAAGACTAGTTGGAGTGGTAATCCAAAGTGGGATATGATGTGATTAAAGAAAAAACGTGCTGTGGTGTCAGCGGTGTTGTTGAAGGTAGGCATGGCTTCAACCCACTTTGTGAAGTAATCAACTTTGACAATGATGTATTTGTGTCCATTGTTGGATGGTGGGTTACAAGTCATGAAGTTGATGCCCCATTTACAAAAGGGGCCTGCAGTAATGACTGGGTGGAGAAGAGCAGGTGGTGCTTGTGCTTTGTTGGCGTAAATCTGACATTTATCGCATCACTTCACGGTATGAATGCAATCGTGAAACAATGTAGGCCAAAAGTAACTTGCATGGATTATTTTCTGAGTAGTGGACATCCCCAAGAGATGGCCCCCACATGTGCCTCTATGGTAATCATTCAAGACTCTATCGGCCTCGTCAATAGTCAAGCATCGACGGAGTATGGTGTTGATCCCTCATCGATATAAGATATCTCTGATGAGGAGATAGTGGGGGACCTAGTGGAAAATATGATGGTGATCATCTCGTGAGAAGTGGTTACTGAAATTTTGGGTTCGGAGGTATATGAGGAGGTCATCGTACCAAGGATCATCTGAAGTGATGTAAAAGAGATGTTCATCGGGGAAGTCAGTATTGACGGGGGCACTGGTAATATCGTAGGGGAAGGCTATGACAAGTTTGGCGAGGATGAGAGATTTCTTCGGTGTTGAAAATTTGATATCGTACTCCTGAAGGATAATGATCCATCGGGCAAATTTGCCATTAATTTGTTGACGATTGAGCATGTATTGCATGGGGTTGGAATCCGCTATGACTTTGGTTGTGCGAAGCAGAATGTAGTGGCCCAGTTTCTGGACTGCGAGGATGACTGCAAGAGATAGTTTCTCTTCATGTTTATACTTCAAGGGTGGCCCTGAGAGATTTTTACTAATGTAGTAAATGACATGCTTGCGATCGTGATCAGCGATTTGAACGAGAACTCCTGCTACTGAGACAGCTAATGTTGATATGTAGAGGATATAGTTGCGAATGTAGTCAGGTGAACTGATTAAAGGGGCGTTGGAGAGCGCCATTTTAAGATCATCAAATTCTTTCTGGGCATGTTCATCCCAGTGGAATGGGATGTTGTGGTGTAGTAAGCAAAGGAAACCGTGTGCTCAGGTGGCATAGTCCGGGACAAATCATCTTAAAAAGTTAGCTTTTCCTTGTAGGTTCTGGAGTTGGCATAAATTCTGGGGGGGTGGAATTTTTGTGTTGGCTTAGACTTTGAGGGGGTCTACGGTAATACTACTTTGGGAAATGATGAATCTAAGGAGGTGCTTGACATTGATGCAGAATACGCACTTGAGGGGTTTCAAGTGGATGTTGTACTGAATACACTGTTGGAAGATGATCCGTAAATCATCAAGATGTTGGGTGCATTTCTTGGATCGAGCTGTGAGGTCATCTAGGTATGCGAGAATGATATGAGCTATATCATAAAAAATGTATGTCATAGCCCGTTGGAAAGTTTCACCATCATTTTTGAGGCCAAATAACATGACACGATATGCAAAAGTACCCCAAGGGGTCTTGAATGCGGTTTTGTATCGATCGGTTGGGTGGATTTGGATCTAGTTATAGCCAGAGAAATCGTCCGTGAAGGATAAATCCTCGTGGCCTGCACAATCATCGATAATTTGATCAATGAAAGGCATTAGAAAGTTGTCTTTGGGACATGCGTGATTGAGATCGTGAAAGTTTGTGCATACACGGATAGTGCCCTATTTTTTGTTAACAGGTATAGGGTTGGAAACCCATGAGGTATAGGCAATGGGGTAGATGAACCCCGTAATGCGTAATTTGTTTGTCTCGACTTTGAGATCTGCTTCTTTGGACGGGTGTAGCGGTCATTGTTTTTGGCGAAGTAGTGTTATATCAGTCCAGGTGTCTATGCGATGTTCGACAATAGAGGGATCAAGGCTAGGAATATCTGTGTATGACCAGGCAAAAATATCCTTGTATTCTTGGAAGAGGGATGTATAGGTGGTGATGTCTTGAGGAGTGCATGTGGCACCAATGGTGATTTCCTCGACGACTCCATTTTTTATGGAAATATCGACTTTGATGGTGGGGGAAATGTTGGCCATATTGCCTTCTTCAAAAGCATTAGGGGCAGGGATGGGGTTGTTGAACCAGTCGATATGCCTTGATGGGATAAAATCCTTGGTTTCGACTATGTATATGGGGTGTTGGTTAGGAGGCATGAAGGCTTCCTATGAAAAGAAGAGTGCTCTATGGTGTAGCGCATCCCATGGGTAGTCAGGAGTGGTTAATTCCTCGAGTATGTCCTCGTCACAGTAGAATTGTCG
>JZKD02S1738427.1:24118-37103 GCA_000966675.3 Picea glauca | reverse complement strand
GTTTCTCTAGCACCAACTAGAAGGAAGCACCAACTCCCTAGTTTCTCTAGCACCAACTAGAAGGAAGCACCAACTCCCTATGTTCAAGCACCCACCTGAACCTTTGAGGACACCATTCCTCCCTAGCTCCTCCCAACCACCCTGAAATATAAATCTTTGCTACTGTATTTATTACAGTGATATAATGTTCGACGATGGGTTACCTGACTTATCACTATTCTGTTGCATTTCGTTTCTCTGTCTGCCTCATTGACTTTCTGCTCACATCACTTGCACTGTCTGTTCTTCCACTTTTTATGCCCTGTGCGCCATGTCCATTCACTGCACAGTTTCTCTTCTGTGTTATTCAGCTACAACAATCTCCTACTTCTTTACACATAAATCACCTTCACCAACAACAACCACAACAACCTCCTACAGCAACAACAACCCCATCTCTTCTCTGTACCATGTATTTATAGCTTCTGTGCACTTTGTGCATGCAGTGTTTGCAATGCCTCTGCATGATGACTCTGCGCTGTTATCCTCCACCTCTCGAGTGATCTGTCTGATCATCATCCTGACTCTTCATCTTCTCTGGTGATTCACCCCACGTGTCCAACATCACTGTATGTTATACTGAGATTCCTCAGCCTCTTTGGTAGTTTGAGACTCTTCGTCTTCTCTGTGACAGTCGAACTCACCTTCTCTATTTCAGTTACAGGCCTCAATGCTCATCAACTGTGGATCGCCTCCATGAACATATTCATCCCTCTCAGAGACTCTTCACCTCCTCTGTCAATCATCCCGTAGTGTCTTCGAGTCCTCTGGCAGACCCCATCGGTGGTTTCTGGCAGTTACACTGTATCGTGCTACACTTTCCCTCCGATCTTGTTCAAATTCATATGCATCGTTGGATTGAATCCATGGGATCTTGCATTCATTTCAGCATTTCGGCACTATGCTTCATTGACCCCAAGTTAGAAAAATTTTGATCACTTGCCACATGTCCTATGATTCCATGGTCTAGATCTGGTCTTGATTCGACGACTAAGATTGTATCGTGATTTCGCGATTTGAAGCATTGGGTTCTTTTCTTCTCCATGTCGTGATTTGTGAAACTCCGATATGGAGTATGCTCAATGGTCCATATCTGATCTCTATTTAACGGCTCCGATTGAATCACGATTTCGCATATCGCGAAATCGACATTCTTGATGTCAAGTGTTTTTGTCACTTCAAAGTTTCGATCCCCGACACTCCATAAAGAGGTCATATCAACGGTCCAGGTCACTTCTTAACTTTAACGGCTGCGATTAAATCGCGATTTCGTATATCACAAAATCGACATTCTTGATGCATTGGGTTCTCTGCCTCTCCAAGTCGCGATCCCCGATACTTTGAAATGGCATGGGATCAACGGTCCTGACCAACACTTGATCTGACGACTCAGATCATTTCGCGATTTCGCATATCGCAAATTCTGATTTGTTTCTTTTGTCTCTCCATATTGCGATTCGCGAAACTCTGACACGGAGTTGAACCAACGGTCCAGATATGAACTTGTTTCAATGGCTACGATTGGATCGTGATATCGAATATCGCGAAATAGGGATTCTTGTTGCATTGTGTTCTTTCCCTTTTGAATTTGCGATCCCCAAAACTCCAATATGGAGTTACATCTATGGTCTAGATCCAAGCTTGATTTTAATGGCTTAGATTAAGTCATGATTTTGCATATCGTGATTACACCCGCTTCTCCTTGTTATACTTTAAAAGGTGTGCAGGTTCTCCTTGATCCAACGATGGTCGGGTCATGTGCTTGGATCTAACGTCTGAGATCTGTCCTCCTGTTCAATGCTCTTCTTGTCTATATTTTGATCTGACGACCCTTGTTCTTTCGATAATTTTGAATGAGATCCAACGATCAGAAATGCTTCTCAAGCCTTCGATCATTCTATCAATGTTGTGTTGCCTTTGATCATTCGATCTTCCTGGAATTATCTTCTATTTTCCTATTGATCATCGCTGTTGTACTCAAGCCATCATCACTACTGTACTTTCCATCAATGACAAGCATACGCTACCTGTTAAACATTTTCCAACATTGAGCACAAGCCAAACGCGATTTGAACAGGGGAAAAAATGTCAAAGGCTGAGCGCGATTTTGTAAAATAGGGGCAAGGAAATTAGCAAGGGTGAAGTGGGATAATAGGTTACCCAGCCTGTATTTGAATGTGCCTATGGTGGAATTGGTTGCACACATGCGTGCATGAGTTTCCATGTGTGGGAAATTTCGAATTCAAAGGCATGTTTTTGGGGGTAAGCTTAATGATGTGCAGTTAGATCAATGTCCAAATCTTTTGACTTCGAGATTTGATCATGAACATGTCTAAATTTTGCATCCTAACTCTCAATTGCCTGCAACCAATTCAATTAAATGTCATTGAATCCTTGTTACCTGAAATTGTTGACAATTAATGGTGTGTAAATTCATATGGCACTTCATTCGACATCTCATACGACACTTCATACGAGACTTCATACAACACCTCTATGTTAAATACATTTTTTCCGCCTGTAATGGATATCCTGCAATATTGAAATGTTTTTTACAGTCACAGTGGTCAAGAGCAGAGGTAGAATGCTCCATTGTTGTTGATTTTTCCACCATGCTCACTCAATCCACTTGCATAGGACATGTAATGTCAAACCTACAATGTANTCTCTAGCACCAACTAGAAGGAAGCACCAACTCCCTATGTTCAAGCACCCACCTGAACCTTTGAGGACACCAGTCCTCCCTAGCTCCTCCCAACCACCCTAAAATATAAATCTTTTCTACTGTATTTATTACAGTGATATAATGTTCGACGATGGGTTACCTGACTTATCATTGTTCTGTTGCATTTCGTTTCTCTGTCTGCCTCGTTGCCTTTCTGCTCACATCACTTGCATTGTCTGTTCTTCCACTTTTTATGCCCTGTGCGCCATGTCCATTCACTGCACAGTTTCTCTTCTGTGTTATTCAGCTGCAACAATCTCCTACTTCTTTACACATAAATCACCTTCACCAACAACAACCACAGCAACCTCTTACAGCAACAACAACACCATCTCTTCTCTGTACCATGTATTTATAGCTTCTGTGCACTTTGTGCATGCAGTGTTTGCAATGCCTCTGCGTCGTTATCCTCCACCTCTCAAGTGATCAACATCACTGTATGTTATACTGAGATTCCTCAGCCTCTCTGGTAGTTTGAGACTCTTCGTCTTCTCTGTGACAGTTGAACTCACCTTCTCTATTTCAGTTACAAGCCTTAATGCTCATCAACTGTCAATCACCTCCATGAACATATTCATTCCTCTCAGAGACTCTTCACCTCCTCTGTCAGTCATCCCATAGTGTTTTCGAGTCCTCTGGCAGACCCCATCAGTGGTTTCTGGCAGTTACATTGTATCGTGCTATAGTTGCCCTCCGATCTTGTTCAAATTCATATGTATCGTTGGATTGAATCCATGGGATCTTGCATTCATTTCGGCCTTTCGACACTATGCTTCATTGACCCCAAGTTAGAAAAATTTTGATCACTTGCCACATGTCCTATGATTCCATGGTCTAGATATGGTCTTGATTCGACGGCTAAGATTGTATCGTGATTTCGCGATTTGAAGCATTGGGTTCTTTGCTTCTCCATGTCGTGATTCGTGAAACTCCGATATGGAGTATGCTCAATGGTCCATATCTGATCTCTATTTAATGGCTGCGATTGAATCACGATTTCGCATATCGCGAAATCGACATTCTTGATGTCAAGTGTTTTTGTCACTTCAAAGTTCCGATCCCCGACACTCCATAAAGAGGTCATATCAACGGTCCAGGTCACTTCTTAACTTTAACGGATGCGATTAAATCGCGATTTCGTATATCACAAAATCGACATTCTTGATGCATTGGGTTCTCTGCCTCTCCAAGTCGCGATCCCCGATACTTTGAAATGGCATGGGATCAACGGTCCTGACCAACACTTGATCTGACGACTCAGATCATTTCGCGATTTCGCATATCGCAAATTCTGATTTGTTTCTTTTGTCTCTCCATATTGCGATTCGCGAAACTCTGACACGGAGTTGAACCAACGGTCCAGATATGAACTT
Organism: Picea glauca; assembly: GCA_000966675.3. Lineage (NCBI taxonomy): Eukaryota > Viridiplantae > Streptophyta > Pinopsida > Pinales > Pinaceae > Picea > Picea glauca. The sequence goes on along the minus strand of JZKD02S1738427.1, from coordinate 32,966 downwards.
GTTTCAATGGCTACGATTGGATCGTGATATCGAATATCGCGAAATAGGGATTCTTGTTGCATTGTGTTCTTTCCCTTTTGAATTTGCGATCCCCAAAACTCCAATATGGAGTTACATCTATGGTCTAGATCCAAGCTTGATTTTAATGGCTTAGATTAAGTCATGATTTTGCATATCGTGATTACACCCGCTTCTCCTTGTTATACTTTAAAAGGTGTGCAGGTTCTCCTTGATCCAACGATGGTCGGGTCATGTGCTTGGATCTAACGTCTGAGATCTGTCCTCCTGTTCAATGCTCTTCTTGTCTATATTTTGATCTGACGACCCTTGTTCTTTCGATAATTTTGAATGAGATCCAACGATCAGAAATGCTTCTCAAGCCTTCGATCATTCTATCAATGTTGTGTTGCCTTTGATCATTCGATCTTCCTGGAATTATCTTCTATTTTCCTATTGATCATCGCTGTTGTACTCAAGCCATCATCACTACTGTACTTTCCATCAATGACAAGCATACGCTACCTGTTAAACATTTTCCAACATTGAGCACAAGCCAAACGCGATTTGAACAGGGGAAAAAATGTCAAAGGCTGAGCGCGATTTTGTAAAATAGGGGCAAGGAAATTAGCAAGGGTGAAGTGGGATAATAGGTTACCCAGCCTGTATTTGAATGTGCCTATGGTGGAATTGGTTGCACACATGCGTGCATGAGTTTCCATGTGTGGGAAATTTCGAATTCAAAGGCATGTTTTTGGGGGTAAGCTTAATGATGTGCAGTTAGATCAATGTCCAAATCTTTTGACTTCGAGATTTGATCATGAACATGTCTAAATTTTGCATCCTAACTCTCAATTGCCTGCAACCAATTCAATTAAATGTCATTGAATCCTTGTTACCTGAAATTGTTGACAATTAATGGTGTGTAAATTCATATGGCACTTCATTCGACATCTCATACGACACTTCATACGAGACTTCATACAACACCTCTATGTTAAATACATTTTTTCCGCCTGTAATGGATATCCTGCAATATTGAAATGTTTTTTACAGTCACAGTGGTCAAGAGCAGAGGTAGAATGCTCCATTGTTGTTGATTTTTCCACCATGCTCACTCAATCCACTTGCATAGGACATGTAATGTCAAACCTACAATGTATAACTTGTAACAAAAAATAAACCGATAGAGTGGTCTGTTAAGTATATGTTCAACAATGTATAGCACACATGAGTTTAGCACTTCAAAAATAAGATGAATGTTGATGTAATAACCTATATCATGAAAATAATACAAAAATTCTTACAAAGATTTATTTCTCTCGGCAATGATCATTTGTCAACTCATGAACCCCTCCCCCACACCTAAGTATTGTGACACCTCACAATCAAAAGTATAGGAAACCAGTCAGTTCCCCCAATAGCCAAAGATTTATAGTATGTCAAGTGTAAAGATAAAGTTCACAGATAGGTCTAACGAGACGATTAGAGGATGGCCCCACCTATAGGATAAGATATCCTATATATAAATAAGAAGAGGTAGGCAAGAGAGTTTCAAGATAGTCTTAGAGTTAGTTCCCAATGGAAAGTTAATGGAGTTCATTAACCTTAGCTTGACCATACATACTTCATGTCATCTTTGTTTGCAAGTATTGTTGTACATCAGGACAAGTTTAAATTTATTATTTATTTTTTTCAGATTACCATCATCGCTAGGTAGAATGCCTCACTGCCAACAAGCCTATTCAATACTCCGACGGGTTTACCTAGTCATGCCACAGGTCGGTACCTGCTGCTAGTAGACATGTTCATTATCCCAGTGGGTTAGCCTCTTACACCCTCGGAGACTGGCCCTCCATATTTTAAGATTTTAGTATAAGATTTCTTTATGCAAGAAGATGGGGGGACAACTCTGAAAACAACTTTTTCCTTCTTTTTCAATTGGGATGGTATTTATGTTAGCAGATGAATTTCGATTATATTAATTAGTGATTGTCTCGATGTAAGGGGTACTTAAGAGAATGTGGCCTATATAAAGATATGATATAATCAAGTTATTTAGTGTGTAGCGGATGGTACCATTCAGAAAGAACAAAAAGGTATGTCTATGCACAACTCACTTTCTTCTTTTGTAGTTATTGTAATGTTTCCATGACTAACCGCTAATTAGACCTTGTTACTCTTTAATAAAGACACTTCACTCACTTACTCAGGTTTCTTGGAAAAAATTGTACGGGATACCTCTAAGCTTGATGGTTATGGTATCACTTCCTTATATAGTGGTGAAGAGTTTCAAGAGAAACTGCTTTGGAATGCCTTAAGAAAATGATTTTTTTTGCAAAAATATGGCTAATTACAGTAAGGCAATATTCATTTGATGCTTAGAAGACAACAAAATTCAAGTGTAACAATGTTTTGAAATATTTCCTTGAAACTGTCTACTCCTGGTGAAATAAATACTTACAGAAATCTCTAGAATTGCCTTATTAACAAAATTCAAAAACTATTTACATATGTACAATAGAAAATTCAAAAAAAAATTTGAGAACAAGGGGGGACTTCCCCATCTACTAAGGCCAATGCCTTGTCAGTTGACATGACCTGTAGAAAATCCTCTTTGGAAATGGGCTTATGATAAAACTTGAGTCGGTTTCCATTTACTATAAAGGAGACTTGTCCATCGTCAATTGTTTTAATTTTTACAGCTCCATTGTCATATACAGTGTCTACCTCATAAGGGCCCAACCACTAGGTGGTGAGTTTGCCTTTGAAGGTTTTAAATCGGGAATCAAACAATAGAGCTCAATCACCAGGTTGGAAGTGTTTCTTCTTAATAAACTTATCATGCCACTTTCTCCTCTAGTTTTGGACTAATATTGTTTGTTGGATGACATCTTGCCTGATTTCATCCAACTCATTCAATTGTAGGGATCGTTTCTTCTGAGCCTCATCTAAGTTTAATCCCAAATCTGCAGCAATACAGAAGTTCCTTACTTGGAATTCTATTGGTAGAAGTACTTGTTTCCTATACACTAGATCATAAGGGGTATGCCTAGTGGTGTTCCTCCAGGTGGTCTGATATGCCCACAAAGCCTCTGGAAGCCTATCATCCCAATCTCGATGATGTAATTGAATAGTCTTTGTCAAGATAGCTTCCATGAATTTTTTTTTTAGATTCTACCTGACCATTATCTTGTGAGTGGTATGGAGAATATTTATAGTGTTTAATCCCATATTTCTCTGTTAGCTCTCTCATCAACTTGGAATTGAATTGAGTGCCTTGGTCTGTAACAATTTCACAAGGGACAACTAAGTAGGAAAATATGTCTTCATATATGAATTCGACAACAAACTTTTCTATATCCCTGAATAGGGATTTTTCCTCTACCCACTTGGTGACATAGTCTGTACAAACCAAAATATAGTTCTTTTTACGGGACATGGGTGAAATTGGTCCTACAACGTTAAGGGCCCATTTTGCGAAGGGATCTATCATAACTTGGGAACACAAAGGAATTTCATCGGCTAACGTAGGTCTTCCTATCCTTTGGAAACTATCACAACTTCTCACATATTTGGTAGCATCTTTGAAAATGCTAGGCCAATAGTAACCCGAATGTAGCACCTTATGTGTTGTGCGTTTGTCAGAAAAATGACCACCACATGGTCCATCATGACAACTTCATAGTATTTCTAGTACCTCATCCTCTTGGACACATCTACGAATAATCAAATCAGGACCTCTGCGAAAAAGGTCATGACCAACCCAAGAGTAATTAGCGCTCTGTGTAATATTTTTATGCTTTTCATGAGGTGAAAAATGAGACGGTAACTTACTAGTAGCTAGATAGTTTTCCATATCCGCAAACCATGGGGTATTGACAGAAAGGGAAAAGAAGTGCTCGTATGGGAAACTATCATCTATAGGGATATCATCATCCTCATTTTTTATTCGGGAAATAAAATCAGCTACCACATTATCCTTTCCAGGTCAGTCAAGCACAATGATATTAAATTCTTGTAATAATAGGAGCCACCTAGTCACTCGTCCATTAGTTATGGGTTTATTCATGAGAAATATAATGGAGGAATGATCTGTATGTACAAATACTTCGTAACCTGTAATGTAATGACGAAACTTGTTAATATCATGAACAACTGCCAATAATTCCTTCTCAGTATCTGTGTAGTTTAACTCGACAGGGGACAAGTTCTTGCTCAAAAAATAAATGGCATAGGATTGTTGGTCCTCTTTCATCCCTAATACTCATCCTATTGTGGTGTCAAAGGCATCAGTAGATATATGAAATGGGAGAGTCCAATTGGGACCTCTAAGGATTGGAGGCACTGACAACTTAGCTTTCAGGGTTTGAAAGGCAGTTTGACACCGCTCAGTCCAAACAAAATCAAAATCTTTTATTAGTAATCCAAACATAGGTGAAACAATATTTGTAAAATTTTCAATAAACCATCAGTAGTATCGGGGATGTCCAAGAAATATTCTCACCTCTTTCTGAGTCTTAGAGGTGGAAGTCTGACTATGACCTGAATCTTTGCAGGATTGAATTTTATCCCTTCAGATGAAATATGATGTCATAGAACCACTCCTTCAGTTAACAACATTTTACATTTTTCATGACTTAGAGATAGGTTCATTTATTGGCATCTGATGAGGAATTTTCTAAGTTTTCTAAGGCTTCCTAGTAAGTGTTTCCATAAACTGTGAAGTCATCCATGTAGACCTCCACACAATCATGAATAAGATCGGTGAATATCCCTAGTACTTCTCGTTGAAATGTAGCAGGAGTCTTACATAATCCAAATGGTAAGACCCTATAGGCATAGGTGCCCCAAGGAAAAGTAAAGGTAGTCTTGTCCTGGTCCTCAGGGGCTATAAGAATCTGATTGTACCCATTGTACCCATTTAAAAAGGAAAAATTACTTATTTCCAGATAAGGTATCTAGAACTTTGTCAATGAAAGGAAGAGGAAAGTAGTCTTTCAGAGTGGCTTTGTTGAGTTCCCAGAAATCAACACAAATTATCCATTTCTCGGTCATTTTCTTTTGAACCAATACAAGAAGGGATACCCACTTACTATCAGAGATGGGATAAATAAATCCGACATTTAACAACTTTTGGATTTCCTCCTTGACTATATATTTGAGTGCTGGGTTCATCCTTCTTTGGGGTTTCCTAACAGGTTTTACTTCCCCTTGGGTATATATGTGATGGATGCCACTGTCAGGGTGTATACCCTTCATGTTAGTGTATTCCTAAGAGAATTCTTCTGATTGTTCTTTAAGGATACTTACTAATTGTTTATGTTGGTCTGCATCTAGCACGAAGTTTATATGTAAAAATTTCCTTAGACTAATATCGTAGGGCATAGTATAAGACATGTCAAACTCATCTATCTTGAAGATAAAATATTTTGAAGACAAAATGGATGGGTCCATTTGTTCCTGAAATTATTCCTCAAACATGTACCCAAATTGGGGAAAATACTGTGGAAAATCCACACATGTGATAACATAAATAAACTAGTTTAGAACATTTTCCATTGTGTGCTCCTGAAGTGCCCATGCATGGTCACTTGGAAATACAGGTTCTTCCCATTCCTCATTATCATATGGACACTCAAGCCACCATATATTTTCCATGATAGGTTGAGCTGGAGGGTAGATGGTGAGCTTCGGGATAGAAAGCCCATTTGAGATGATCATTTCTCCCTCTCTACATCCAATAAATGCATTGGTTGTGGCTAACCAAGGTATTCCCAAAATTACATGATGGCCTTTGGTAGGGTCCTTTGAGTGAATGATAAGAAAATCTACTGGTTATTCCCATGAGGCTAAAGTAACCATGATATCATCTAAAATTCCTTCAGGTATAACCCTAGTCTTATCTTCTAATTCCAAAATGGTTGGGGTAGGCCTAAGAAGAGGTTGTAACTATAATTTCTCCAAGGTAGTAGCGGTCATAACATTGGTGGTTTCCCCTAAGTCTATGAGAGTATTCCCAATGGATACCTAATTAATGGTGGTCACTATGGGGTTTCCAGGGTTCCCATATTATTCTAGCTTTGGCTTCTCTGATATGTATTCAGAAAGATCTCCTATCAAGTGTACTATAGGAGGGTCCTTCTACTTTCTACCTAGCTTCTTAATACACAATTCTTTCACTACCTTATTGTAGATTGGAATCTCTTCAATGACTTGAAGCAAGGGAATCTTGACACAAATATTCTTCAATTCATTCAAGATGTCAAATTCTGGTTGAGTGGTAGGTTTCTCTATTACCAATATGTCTGGATAAGGAGGGGACTCCCTGCTTTGTGAAGGATTATTTTGTGGAAGCTTAGGTTCTTGGGTCTTCGGGATAATAACATAGTCCCACCTAGTGTCATCCATGGGTTGTTTGGTGGTTTCTTCTTCTTCTTCTTCCTAGATGACTACTGAAGGTCTCTACCTATCCAGAAATTTTCTCGATCTTGGTTGAATATCCTGTAATGGAACAGGAGTGATAAAATATGTCAGGAAGGCCCACATATCAACATTATGAAGAGGTTGAGGGGGCTTATTATTGGGATTGGGCACTAGTTGTGCCAATAATAGTGTTGGTCTCGGGGAGCTTGAATTATGATATTTTAGTGGTTTTTGTTGTGGAATAGGAGGTAAAGGTGGTGGAACAAAACCTGACAGAAGCTGTGGAGTGTTTGGTGGGAACTGAGGATAAGGATGGTTGTACATAGGGACAGGTGGAGCTTGAGGGTTTCCTTGGTTATTCCCTACTCTCCATCCTTGAGGACAAAACTTTTGGTGCTGAGTAGACCAGTTTTTCCAACTTGGTAAGTTCCACTGTTGTTGTTTTTAGTAATAGGGTGGAAATTGATATTGTAGATCTGGGTATGTGGGTTGGTTCCTAGGCTTCCATGGCCTCCTAGGTGCATAAAATGACTCCCCAGGATCTCCACTCCTATATATGGCTAATAAACTAGGAAATGATGGACATTTCTTAGTTGAATGGTCTTCCGTGCAAAAACAAAAAAATGAAATGTTATCTAATGGGCATTCCCTTGAGGAATGATTCCTTCTGCATCTTGGGCAATATATGCTCATTGTGGCATTTTCCTCCTCTTGTTTCTTTTTAATTTTGAGGGTGTCCAACTAGGAACCTATTGTGATTAATATATATGTATTGAAGTTTTATAAAAGGTTCCCTATATCTTCTCTCGTGATACCACCTAAACTGACTAGTTTTAATCTTCTATTATAAGGGTCCCACACATTCTTTCCTGTTTTGGCTCTACTCCTTGAGTAATTTTTACACATTTCACATATTTCGGCAAATGGTTTATGGGAGATGTCACCTGATGCCATCAGGTTAAGCATCTTTAGATATTCTTATGAAATTCCCTTAAGAAAAAAAATCCATAATTGCATCCTCTGGAAGGTCATGGTATTTTGACTTCTTAGAGATATAACCAAATCTTTCCATATAATATTCAAGGGTATCATCTTCTAACTGTTGGATTTTAAAGATGTCATTACGAGACTCTTTAGTTTTGTAGTAGTCTTGGTACTTCTTAAGAAATATGTCTTTCATGGCTTCCCAAGACCTAATAATGGATTCTCCCAACACCATGAACCATCTTAGTGCAGAGTCTTTGAGGGTGGAAGGAAATAGTTTTAGTTTCTGGGCATATTGTACATAGTTGTAGCTCCTGCACAAGATGTCGAATTCAAATAGGAAGGTGTATGGATCTTCACTATTTTTACCATAAAATGTGGGCAGTGCTGAGAGAGGAATATTCTTCATGTTGACATTTGGGGTGGTGTCCAAAATTGGAAACCTGAAGGTAGTTTTGGTTTGGTTTCTAGTTTCTTATTCCTCCTCGTGTCTTACATTGTTATGATACTCCTAATCATCTGTGTTGGTTTGATTTCCAAAAATAGAGTACCTAGGTGGTTTTATCTTTGAAGAGAACAAGGTTTCTCTTTGATGGAAACATCTTCCTACTGATTGGATATCTGGGACTCTACTCGAGTCGGTTGAGATTATTGGTGCCAAATTTTCTATGTCAGTTTGAGAGATAATTACATTGGTTGAACTACCAAAAAAAATATTCACTTGTTCAAGGTCTATGATGTCCTCAAAGTTAGGATATCCTAGTGGTGGTGTAAAAGCAAAGGTTGTATTGTTTGGTTCTGCGGAAGGCTTGAGTGGTCTTGCCTCCTATCCCAATATGATTGGTGCTTCAATTTCTTGTTCTATAGTGCTCCCTGTGTTAGTCTCTTCAAAGACTACTTTAGTGCTTTGAGTTGAGCCAGCTCCTATTTTTCGGTATCGGTCTACGGAGCTTATGAGTGGAACATTCCTTCCCCTGAAAAGATTGGAAGGAACTTTGGTTGAAAGGTCTAATTTAGATTTAATGTATCTCCCTTTTGGGTCTCTAAGTCTATTCATGAAAGTAAACAAAAGAAAAAAGAAAAAGCTACCATTGGGTTTCTAGTTCTATTCATGAAAGTAAACAAAAACAAAAGGAAAAAACTACCATTGGGTTTGAAAGAGCCTGCAATAGCAAATGCATAGGTTCTTACCTCTCATCTTAAAGTTCCCCCACCACCAATTTAATGCTAAGGTTTAAAAATGATCTATTTCCTACCTATTTCCTACCTTGAGACAACTCCCTGACAATGACACCAAAAATCATGGGTGTTATATATGCACTAAAAAAACACTAAAAACCCTCAATTAAATTGTCAACCCGGGGTAAGTAAACTTAGAGTTGTAGAAAAATATATGCCAAGGTAGAAGGATTGGTAGTAGTATAGTCTAACTAAGGAAGTG
>JZKD02S1738416.1:65482-78151 GCA_000966675.3 Picea glauca | reverse complement strand
CTCCTGTCAAGGTGACAGTGTGGGCAGGGGCTTAGACATTGTGTCTCCGAGGGCACACTAAGTGAGCAGGACTTAGCTCACGTCTGCAAGTGTGCATTAGGACGTCAACAGGTTCTTTAAAAAACGTTGTAGCAGAAAAGTTATAGCGAAAATTCCAAGGTGTCTCATATGTAGCAGCGAAACCCCAAGACCTTGAGCTCTGATACCAAATGTTAAGATCCGAATACTCAAAATATCATAAAATTACAGAAGTACACACCATGTACAAAATGTCAACACGGAGCACAACTCCAATATAGATAAGTTACACAATAACTCCTTAAAGAATAGGGGAACCCCATCCCAATGACCCAATACCATTCATACTTCACAATTCACATGTCAATAATGAATACATGATCTCTTATATTTAACTATTCACACTTGCACATGAGGCCCCTTTATCACTAGGCCGACCCTATTACATATGTATTTACACATTACATGTACTTTTAGGCCCATATATGCCCCCCCCTTGGGGTCATATCATATACATTTAGCCATATATATGCCCTCCTTGGGTCATAACACAGAAAGGTGAAGGGAAGAAAGACATGAGCAAAGTCAAGTGCTTTGCTTGTCAGAAGTTTGGGCACTATGTTGGACAATGTCCTAATAAGAAGAAGAAGCATGTTGCAGCTTCAACTAATGTGGAGGAGTTTACCCACAGGTTCAAGAAGGAGTATTCATTGTTGGTGTGTCTTTCCTGTAGAGTATCATCTACCAATATTTGGTACATTGATAGCGGTGCCTCCTGCCATATGATAGGTGTTCGTGAGTACTTCACTGATCTTACGAAGATTGGAGATCTTGAAGTGGTGCTTGGAGATGACTTAGTGGTCAAGGTAGTTGGTAGTGGGACAATATCATTTCAGAGGGAGTCTCTACCTCCCATGTTGTTGAGGGATGTACTATATGTTCCAGGCTTGAAGAAGAACTTGGTGTAGGTTTCCACTATTAAGGATAGGGGATATGAGGTAGCGTTCCGTGATGGGCATGTGCTCTTGTATGCTAAGGGATCTAGTATCACTTCAACCAAAGTGATTGGGATCCAGCATGAGAAGCTGTACAAGATCATGTTTCAGCCTACTAGAGCATTGATGCATAGTACCAGTAGCAATGACTTGTGTAACTTATGGCATAGGAGGATGGCCGTTTTGCACCATGGGGCTCTGAGGATCTCGAGAGAGATTGTGATTGGAGTGCCAGAGTTCAGTATAGAGCATCATGAGGTGTGCAAGGGGTGTGCTCTTGGGAAGTACGCCAAGACTGCTTTTCCAAGTAGTGACAACAGAGTAGTAGGTATTCTTGATCTGATTCATACTGGTGTATGTGGTCCTATGTCTTCTGCCTCTTTGACTAATTTTTTGTATTATGTCACATTCATTGATGACTTCTCTTGGAAGTCTTGGATTTTCTTCATGAAGACCAAAGGACAAGTCTTCCAGCGGTTGCAAGAGTTCAAAGTTCTTGTGGAAAACCAAATTGGGAAGAAGATCAAAGTGTTGAGATTTGATAATGGGGGTGAGTTTACCTCTAATGAGTTCAGTGACTTTTGTGCTAGGGAGGGCATTAGGAGAGAAGTGACAGTTCCTTACAACCCACAACAAAATGGGGTTGCTGAGAGGAAGAACAAGGCTATTGTTGGGGTTGCGAGAGCCATGTTACATGATCAGGGTCTACCACTGTTTCTTTGGGCTGAGGCGTGAGTCCACACGGAGTATTGGGGGACAAGACTCTTGAGGAGGCTTTTTCTGTGAAGAAGCCTGAGGTGGGGCACTTTAGGATCTTTGGATGCCTTATTCACATGTCCTTTCTGAGAAGGGAATCTTTGTTGGGTATAGTGAGACCTTTAAGGCTCTCTGCATATATATCCCCTCTTCAAGGAAGACAATTGTGCGACGGGATGTGAGATTTGAGGAGGATAGAGCCTTCCAAAGGTCACGAGATATGGAGCAGGGGGAGCAGTCATCTCCTCAGACATAGGTGAGTCCTTCACAAAGCATATTGACATAGAGTTCAAGAATCAAGACCACCTACTTCAGGGACTATTGGTCCACAGTTGACTGGGTCACATGTTACTGGTTCACGGGGTACTATTTCTCAGTCTACTGGTTCACAGATGATCTCAGGATCATCTTCTGGTACACTGTCTTCAGGTGGTGGGATTGAGGAGAGTCCCCCCCACATGATGCTACTTAAGAGAAGAGGAAGCCCAAGTGGTTTCAAGACACTTTGAAGGAAGCACATGGTTCAATGGGGAATCCCATGCAGGTTGTGAGGGAGAGTAAACCTCCTGAGAGATTTTGCAACTACCTTGTGATGGTGAGAAGCATCAGAGAGTCTGAGCCTTCCACTTTTGAGGAGGCAACAGGTTAGCAGGTTTGGAAGGATGCCATGGTGGAAGAGTACAATTCCATCATGAAGAATGATGTTTTGGAGGTGGTTTCGAGACATGAGGGGAAGTCAGTGGTGACTTCCAGGTGGCTCTAGAAGATCAAGTATGCAATTGATGGCAACATTGACAAGTTCAAAGCTCGGTTTGTGGCTCGGGGGTTCTCACAGGTAGAGGGAGTTGACTATGAGGAGACCTTCACTCCGATTGCCAGATATACCTCAATTAGGGTAGTGATCTCCATTGCAGTAGAGATGGGTTGGAAGATCCATCAGATGGATGTGAAGACTGCATTTTTGAATGGTCTTATAGAGGACGAGGTGTACATTGAGAAGCCTTAGGGCTTTGAGGTGCATGGGAGAGATTCTCATGTGTGTAGACTGAAGAAGGAATTGTATGGGCTGAAGCAAGCTCTGCAAGCTTGGTATTCTAGGATATATACATACTTGTAGCAGATGGGTTTCGAGAAGAGTGTGGCGGATTCCAACTTGTATTACATTGTGGTTGGGGAGGATCCTCTCATTCTTGTGCTATATGTGGATGATCTCTTCATTACAGGGGCTGAGAGACTCATAGTTGGTTGCAAGGAGACCCTTGCTTTAGAGTTCAAGATGAAAGAGATTGGTCTGATGCACTACTTCTTGGGATTGAAGGTTTGGCAGGAGCCTGGACACATCTTTCTGGGACAGGGAAGATATGTTGTTGATATTTTGAGGAGATTCCAGATGGAGGACTGTAGTCCCATGTCCAGTCCTATGATAACCAACTGAAAGAAGCTTCATTCTTCTGAGTTAGAGTTGGTTGATCCCACATTGTATCGTCAGTTGATTGGTTTGCTGATGTATTTGGTCAACACCAGACCAGATCTTTGTTCTACTGTCAACTCACTTAGTCAGTTCATGGTGGAGCCTCAGAAAGTACACTGGGTGGCAACAAAACATGTGCTTAGGTACCTTATGGGTACGATGTATTATGGCCTGAACTATGAGAAAGGGGATAGAGTTAGATTGATTGGCTACACTGATTTAGATTGGGCAGAATGTGTAGTGACTTGAAGAGTACCTCAAGTTGTTGCTTTGGATTGGGCTCAATAGTGGTGTCTTGGTTCAGTCGGAAGCAAACATCAGTGGCTTTGAGTTTTGCAGAGGTTGAGTATATGGTAGCTAGTCAGGTCAGTTGTGAGGCCATTTGGCTTCACAAGTTGTTGGTTGGGATATTTGGTGTGCAGACGAGGCCCACACCAAATAGATTGATTGGCTACACTGATTTAGATTGGGCAGGATGTGTAGTGACTTGAAGAGTACCTCAAGTTGTTGCTTTGGATTGGGTTCAATAGTGGTGTCTTGGTTCAGTCGGAAGCAAAAATCAGCGGCTTTGAGTTCTGCAGAGTTTGAGTATATGGTAGCTAGTTAGGTCAGATGTGAGGCCATTTGGCTTCACAAGTTGTTGGTTGGGATATTTGGTGTGCAGACGAGGCCCACAATGATCTACTGTGACAACCAGAGTTGCATTAAACTCTCAGAGAATCCAGTTTTTCATGACAAGCGTAAGCACAACGAGGTTAGATATCACTTCATTCGGGATTATGTTTAGACTCTAGAGAGGAGCAATTGAACTACCATATATTTCCACAGATGAGCAAGTGGCAGACATCCTCACACAAGCTTTGGGGAGAGGGAAGTTTGTGCCTTTCAGAGATAAGCTTGGGGTGGTGAGCAACACTTTCCTCGGTAAGAGGGAGTGTTGAATTAAAATTAATAAAGTACCAAGGACAAGTGTTTCTCATCACCTAGGTGCCTAGGGGTGAGAAAGTGTCCAATGTGGTCCCWAGTGCATTAATTTCATGTGAGGTGAAATTAAAAGTGACTTTATGAAACTTAAGTGAAGTGGGTGAATGAAGAGAAATTTCATCACAGCCATCCATCTAGTCTATTCTCCACTGTCAGATTAGATGCCCCTTCACCTTCCTTCATGAGGTCGAGTTAGGGAAAGAGGCGCCCATTCTATTGGCATTCTTCATGAGCTTTGAAGTGCAAGAGGAAGAGAGAGTCCAGCTGAGAAAGAGAACATTTGCAGCTAAGGGCATGCAAACCAAGGCAGATTCTAGCATGCAAATCGAGGAGAGTACAGCAACATAGAGAGGCCATACAGTATGGATTCTGGGCTGGCCATACAGCTGTAACTTGGCACAGAAATCGAGATAAAGGACTACAATTTTCTGGGTGAGGTTGGCACAAAAATCGAGGCAGCAGTCTTTAATTTCTGTAAATTCATTTCAGCAAGATGGTATGCATTTTGAGGCAGACTGTACAGCATTTATTGCTGTGACATCCGTACTGTGTATGGATTTCTGAGCACAGAAATCGAGGATCTGTTGGCACGGTTTTCCAGGCTGTGTTTTGGGCACAAAAATCAAGATAAGTCTGTGTATTAATTACTGAAGATGACTGCTGTAAAAAAATCTTTTTCAGAGCTTTGAAAATAATAAAAAGCCCCTCTCTCACTGGTTTTCCCCTTATGGGTTTTTCCAGGGTCTAAGTTTGACCAAAAATATCTGTGTTAATTTCTGGGTGCATTTATTTCTGAGTTATATTGCTGTAGTAGACTTCATGTGTTTCTGTTCTTGAGCATTTAATTTTCTGCTTACTAATTTGCAGCCTAAATTTGCAATGTGGGTTGGGCATTAAACTATGTGTCTCAGTCAGACTTGAAACCGGGTTGGGGTCTGAAATTTCTACATTATGAAGTCTTTAGATTCTTTTTTTTTTCAAGTTGTTATCTACCCTCTATTGGCAAGTAATTTAAGAAGTTATAGAACTTGGATACTTATGTCTAATTTGATTATGATAAATCACATGTATGCTTTTTATCAATTGTCTTTGGGTTTTATTTGTGAAAATAAAAATCCGTGTGGTCATCTGCATATTACTTTTCTCTAATTTCTAACTGTACAGTTACATGAGATCGGGCAGACCTGGTAGTATGTTAGATTGTATAAGTCTTCTGGTTTTCAAATCTGAGAATTCTAGCTATTTGGTATGAATTTCCGGACAGTAATGAAATGTTGCATTGAAGGGAAACTCGTGGTTTATATGTTGAAATATAAATAAGTATAGAGATGTGGCTGATTAAATATATTGGGCATTTTCCAGTTTTTAATTGGGTGGAGTTACATTATGTTTTTAGTGACATACTGTGAGCCTTTACAGCAATATTTTAGTGAAATGATTTCTGCGATTATATGCCTTTAGAAAGGTTTTATGGGTAGTTTGTTGAAGTTTCTTCATCATCATTATCAAATAATTGTTTTTGCAATTAAATACATAAGGGAGATCTCCTAAGTTTGTATGTAAGGCTGTGTTAATGCAAACACTTCGAAATAAACCCCCTGCAGAAAGCATAGTTTTCTGAGATTTACATTGATGGCCATCTTCATTGGAAAAGCGTACAATGATTCTTCCCAATCTGGGCAATATCCATAAGATGCTAAATTGAACTAGTTACAATCAATAACCTTTTCATTTTACCATAATGAACTCCACATCAGATTGAAAGATAGAATATTTTATGGTCCTGCAATTTAATCTGCGAAACTGGATTGTTAATAGGTAGCAAAAATAACATTTTATTTTCTTAAATTTATTTGGTTTATTTCCACGAACTCCATGTTGGATAGTAATGAGTGGTTGTTGAGTTTCCATGTTGTTTGATGAATATAAGTGAAAGCGAAGTTCCGTGTTTGTGTTTAGGAGGTGGCAACCTTGGCTAAGAAAGCAGCAGAAACTGTTGTTATGGTTATTGATGAAGAAGGTCTTTACTCTTTGATAGCAGAGCTTCTAAAAAGCCTGGGAGACACTCAGGTTTGGCCATAATTGAAGCATATTTTATATTTTTCATTTGAATTAGAATTATGTATATTCCTAGTTGTATGCTACCTTACCAATGTTATTTGATCCTCAGGCTTCTGTTAGAAGGGGATCTGCATACCTGTCAGGTTTCTTCTTTAAGAACAGTAAACTAGACTTACTTGATGAATCTCCAAACCTGGTTACAACACTGATTGTTATGTTGACAGATCCAGATTCTGCGACTGTTCAGGTAAAGATACAGTGGCTGTTATATGGTGTCTGTTTCTTTAATTTAGTGATTTATCATGTCCCTGAGTGTGAATGGGTTTCTTGGTTGGATTAGTATTACTATATCAAGCTGCAGATAATTATTTTGATATGTTCATATTTATTCGATATAATCTATCATGTCAAGACTTGCACATAATTTGATGAGGCTAAAATTCTGTTTTTCAATGAATAGTCCTCTTGGGAGGCATTAGGATGTGTAATAGGATCTCTACCAAAAGAAATTCTCCCAACATATGTTAAAGTAGTCCGTGATGCGGTTTCAACAGCAAGAGATAAGGAACGGAGAAAGAGAAAAGTAAGTGAAGAATCTTCGTAGAGTGAAATAACTTGTTGAATATCTTATTAAGTTTCATGTTGTCCGTGGAATGTAGATATATTTTTCTATGTTTAAGGTTTACCTTTTTTAGTAATATATTTTATCACTCACTCTGCAGGGTGGACCTATATTAATTCCTGGCTTTTGTCTGCCCAAAGCTCTTCAGCCTGTTCTTCCTGTCTTTCTCCAAGTATGACAATCCTAACTCATAAAACTCAGTAACAATCAAGTGATTTTGATAGTTTGTATTTATTAAGGTATTTCATATCTTAAAATACCAGAAGGTATTTATTATCTTAAATGTTCTGAATAACTATACACATGGTAGCAATCTTATATTTTCCCACATACCATACCATTGTGTCTAAAACCTGGTAGTTGAGGGAAGCGGGGGAGACTCAATTTTCATAGTCTCAGTGTTAGAATTTGAGAAATAAAGCAGAGCAGAACTGTCTTTTTAATTTTTGAGTTAGCTAGAAAACAATAGAACAGTTAACCAAAGCTATACTGAACTGTTGAACAATGTAAATCAGATCAGAGAAGAGACAATTAAAAACTTTGAGTCTTTAAACAAAAATCTGAGTGTGTACAACACTCAGATCTAACCYAGCAGTGACTAGATTCAACTAAASYCAAAGAACACTCAGATCTAATCTAACAGTAACTAAAATCAAAGACAAGATCATAGATTGATCATAAATTAAAATCCAGATCTAATCTACAAGACTGAAATAGATCTATTCAGATCAAAACTAAAACCAATTTCCAGATCTGATATAGATCTAAATAATGAGCAGACTATAAAACAACTTCAAACCCAAGGAACAACAGATCTAAATGATGAACAGATCATTTACCTTGTAGTCTTACCTGAGAAGGAATCCATGCCACACACAAGAGATGTAAAGCCACTTGTATTTATGCTCAGAAAAAGTTCAGGATCATAGATCTACCATGAAGGTTAGATCTCTTGCCTAGAGATGAATAGACTTGCTTGCCACCAATGAAGAGAAACCATTTAAGCACCACACAGAAATTTCTGTGATTAAACCCTCACATACACAGCAGTTTCAAGGACTCAAACCCTCAAACATGCTGAATACAACAAAGACTCAAACCCTTGTTCCAGTCCAACGTGGTCAATCTGCAAGGAGAATATAGGTGACGGCTGCCAAGGGTGAAGGACCAGCATCCCTACAAAGAAGCCGTAGCCCTAAAGGGTTTCAGAACAGCCCAAGGAATGGGACGGCAACCACTTAGGAGCTATGTTACCGGATCCGCCTGCTCTGAATGCTGGATCCGTGGATCCGCGTTTCAGATTCGGATCCGGATCCGGATCCACTCGGAAACACCAAAGAACTGCCACCTGTCGATTCCTCTCAAACTGGAAACGGATCCCGGTAGAAGGAGACGGATCCCGAGCTCCCGACCCTGCACATGCGTGGATCTGAGCAAAAATTATAGTTAATTTTTAGGTATTTGGTATCTTTTAGGGTTTTTCCATGTATTTGTTTTAAATACGGACAAGTCACGGGGGCTTTAAATTTTAGTTTAGCTGTTCAGTATTATTTAGATTAAAATTTAGAATTTTAGTATTTACTATTTAGTTTAGTTTACTCAGTTGTTAGTTTAGTTTTAAATTTTTAGTTTAGTTTAGTATTGAACTTTATATTAACATAAATTTATAATCATAAAAGGTGTAATGTTTATAATAAGATAAACTATTATGTAGATGTAACAATTAGTTAATTTTATAATATCTAATAATATAGATACATATAAAGTAATTATTACCAACCAGGGTACTATGAAGTAAATAAATTTTGCATAATGTAAAGGGAATGATATTTAAGTACCAATTAATAATCTTTTGTATTTATATTATTGCTTAATTATTACTTTTATTACTTGGTACTTTATTACTTAATTATATACAACTTAAGTGGGTCTAATAGTGAAGAACATGTGCTTCCTCCTAACAGGTCACAACTTTAAAGGGGGTCAGGGTATGTATACCTCTTTAGACTTTACCTTGAATATATATTTTTTAAATTAAAAAAATATTATTATATTTTTGTACTTGACGTATCCTCGTCGTATCTGGATCCTGGCTTTTCAAAAATCTAACGGATCCGTATCCGGATCCGAATCCGTATCTGAATCCTGGTAACATAGCTTAGGAATGGTCCAGTGAAGCCTTCAACACACAACAGACCCTTCGCAACAATTAAAACTTCAGTGAAAGAGACTACAAACACTTGGCAACAGTGATACCTTTAACACACAATAAAACCTCCACTCAGCAACAGAGGGACCATACAAAACAACAATGACAAGAGGCCGCAACTGACTGTCACAAGGAAGGCCGCATCAAGCTATTACAAAGGAAGCCACAACATGCTGTCACAAGGGAGGCTGCAGCAAGCTGTCACAAGGGAGGCCGCAACAACAATCATCAAGGGAAGCTGCACCATACATAGAGAAATAAGTGAGTGTGTAAAATGTAGAGGGATAGGACTCTATTTATACTTTAGGCTAGGTTAGGTTAAATAAAAATAATAATTAAAATAACATGTTTAATTAATATAAATATTAATTAAGCATGTTATAGTTAAAACAATTAATTAATATTTTCACATTAACCCCTAAAGCAAAAACAAAACCCCAAAAACACAAGCAAGGGTGAAGGGGGTTTAGGAAGGGTGACTTTGTGGCAATACTTGTCCATTCATTCTCAAGGTGACCTTATTAACTTTATCATCATTGCATATGGGATACATCCCTCATGTGGTCATGCCCACCTTCAAGGAAGACATATACCAACAAACACCTGATCAAAGACCAGGTGGCCCCAGAACATCTCTGGGGTCTTATCCACCAAGGTATAAGACCAAGGATCAACCCATGCCCCAGGCATGGGTACCCTGGACATTTCCAGGGGCCCTAGACATATCTAGGGACTTTAACTACTTGGTCCCAGACCAAGAACCCCAGTCATATACTGGGGGCCCTCTCAGGGGTCTTTACTGCTTGGTCCGAGACCAAGAACCCCAATCATCTATTGGGGGCCCTCTCAGGGGTCTTTACTGCTTGGTCCTAGACCAAGAACCCCAGTCATCTACTGGGGGCCCTTACGAGGGTCTTTTGCCATGGCACTGATTGTTTGGTCCCAGACCAAGAACCTCAGGAGTGCACTGGGGGCCCGAGATCTCGGCTAGGGTCTTTGCCATCCTCCCGGAGAATGGCTCTTGCAGCTGCTTTAAATTTAACACTCCCTCTCAGCAAGAGAGGCATTCTCAAGTATACCAAGCTTGTGACGAAAGTATACAAACTTTGTCAGAGATAGTGGCTTGGTAAAAATATCTGTTGTCTGTTCTTCCGTCGAAACACACTGAATGATGAGAACGTTCTTCTGAACCATGTCCCAGACATAGTGGTATCTCATCTCAATGTATTTTGATCTGTCGTGAAACACAGGATTTTCGGTGAGCTGTATACAACTCTGATTTTCACAGTGAATGACTGTGGGTTCAAGCTCTGAACTGAACAAGTCTGAAAGTAGCTTCCTAAGCCACACTGCTTCTCTGCTAGCAACACTTGCAACAATGTATTCTGCTTTTGCAGTGCTTTGGGCTATGGAGCCCTGTTTCCTACTGGACCAAAAAATCATTGCTGAACCCAGACTGAAGCAATATCCGGAAGTGCTCTTCCGATCCACTGTACTGCCCATCCAATCTGAATCTGTAAAACCATGGAGCATTACACCTCCACTGGAAGTGTATCTGAGATCATAAGCTATAGTTCCCCGAACATATCTCAGAATATGCTTCACAACAACCATATGTATATGTTTCGGTTCACACATGAACTGGCTGAGAGCATTTACCGCATAACAGATGTCTGGTCTCGTTAGTACGAGATACATCAAGAACCCAATGATCTGCCGATATAAGGTGGGATCTTCTGGATTTGAACCTGTGACCTGATCTCGTAGTTAGAGATCATTGGTGTGGTCATGGATTTGCAGTCCATCATGCCAAATCTGCGAAGCACATCAACTACATATTTACCCTGTGAGAGAAATATCTCTCCTGATTTCTACCAAACCTCCAAGCTCAGAAAGTAATTTAAAAGATCCAAGTCTTTCATTTCAACTTCTGTTGAAGAGCTCCCTCTTAGTCTGAGCTATATATATATATATAAAAATTTCCTTTCCTGTAAGGAACAGATCATCCTAAGATAACATGAAGATTTTGGACAATCTTTATATACGGATGAATCCAAGACTCTGTCAATACTTTCATACTGAGCTCTCGGAGCTTGTTATAATCCATGGGATTCTTTCCCATGGATAGCCTCTTGTTTAACTTCACTGTTAAGAGGAAAACTTAACATCTATTAGATGAAGTATCCAAAGTAAGGATCTTGTCATAGATAATCCCTTCTTTCACGAGTCACAAATATACCCTCAATACAACTATCTGTGATAGGCTTTATCTTATAAGGCCATTGGAGGTTACCACTGATTTGTTATGAGGTTTTTGAAACACTGACCATACATCATTCTTCAATATTCTTCTATCACAACATCTTCCCACACTTCAAATGTGGAAGGTTCTGAATCAATCACAAGATTCAATTTAGCTATAAGGCCAGAGTACTTATCTGGTTTCTGCTTTCTTTGAAAGTGCCCTTAGGTTTTCTGCTTCCTTTAATATTTCCCGACACCAGGCTGGTTTCCCTTTGATAGAAAACATTCTTTAAAAGAAAACCGATAGTATCTCTTGATTCTGCTAAGCTGCGAATCCTTTGCTGTAGATCATGGACTAACTCATATGCAGGGACTGCTCTCTCTGAGTCTCATAAGATGTCTGCCTCCCTATGATGTGCAAACTGGCTCCCTCTGAACCTATAAGATCCTTTGACTTTGTTCTGGTGTCATATCTCTTCAAGATGTACTTGGTGCGAGCACGAAGTTTAATATGAAAAACTGAGTCAGACTTCTTGAGCTTCTGTGCCAAGGATAATGGCTCAACTACAATCTAAGGATTCTCGAAAAGAGATATTTGTGGGGTTCCCAAAAAATACCCCAACTATCAAGATAAAATTGATGGACTCTTTAACCAAGAAATTAACCCAAGGTCACATGTTGTCTTTCATATTAGAGAAAAAAAGGACCAACATACAGCTGGGTTTCTGAACCAGGGAGAAAGACCTAGCTTACATCAATTTAAAACAATATGTGCTGAGATCACAGCTTCCTTGGTCATGTAACCTAAAACAATTTAGGTTTTGACAGTACTCCTTTAAGATACGGTTCATAAACATGATAGAGGGATGATCACAGTTCTTCTTATTGCTTTTAACAGTCACATACTTATTTCAAATTTAGTGATTAAATGCAAATGGTACATATCTAGGCTTACCTTGAACTTGCTTTGGACTGAGGACACACATGTACTTTGCAGCATGCTACCAACTGTAGCTACTTGAGACCTCTCCTGTGTATGCATATGTTTGACATGAATCTGTTAGTTCAAGTAATTTCATATCCTCAAGAGATCAACCCACTGTCCTATTGTAATACTTGATGATCCAGTTAGAAGAGAGACTGTTACACAAGTATTTATAAAGGAGAACCAAAGGGATTTTCAAATACTGAAGCAAGGATGAGGACTTGAAATAATTATCCATTTGTCGTTTAAATGAAGTCTGAGTCTCCACCCACTTAACTGAGTATGTGAAAACAATCTCTTTGTCCTCAGTAATGTCAAAATAAA
>JZKD02S1738416.1:44858-65472 GCA_000966675.3 Picea glauca | reverse complement strand
TGAGATCATGTGGTTAATCTTCACTTGAGGTCACATGTCGATCCATCTTATTGTATTTTCTATTTTTGACTAGGTTGGCCTAGCCACACTCTTGGGGTTAGCTACCCACACCTAAAGGATGTGTATAAATACAAGGCTACGCTCATTTGCAATCATCTCATTCAAGTGAATTCATTTGTTCTTCTTTGCCTAAGGCACTTCTGAATAATTCGATCTACTTGTGTTATTTTGTTTATTTGTGTGGTTGACTGTCAGTTGTTATGGTTGATCTCTCTTGGATAAATGTATGGTATGTGAACATCTTTCTTGTGATCTATGTTGGTTTGATGATTGGATTGAGATATTTTGAAGAGGTCATTGTAGAGCTCCTGTCTTATTATGGTCTCATTAGAGACATACTATTTATTATCTTCCCAGGGAGAGTTGTAAATGTAATTCTTTTTGAAAAATACATCTTATATTTACAGAAAAAATATTTACAATAAAAAAACCAAAAGCTGGAAGGGTATATACAACGACCATTGAAACCTCTTCTGAAGTGCTACTAAGGAAGAAATAAATGAAGAGTACTCAGTGTGATCCAAAGATTGAGCATCTCTAATAAGCAAAACTCAGTTTGCCCACAATTGATGATGAACCTCATCCTTCTAGACCGAACTGAAGGTAGATAAGGAGCTAGGTTCATGATCAAAAACAATTTTACACTGTAGCTTCCATAAAAGAAAAAGCATCAGTATCCTCAAACAATGCCAAAGCCCATAAAAAGCAGTATGAACAAAAGCTTGCCCATCGCCAAACAATGCTGCCCGCCGGTGAACCCTGCCTCGGAAAAGCTCTGAGTGATGATCCTCAAACCAACTCCAACATCCCCTGGCAAATCGACAGTCCTAGAAAATATGACTAATTATCTCCGGGCACTAACAAACAGGACAAAGGCCATTCGAAAAACCAGTGTTGGCCAACCTAGCCATCGAGTGTTAAGAACTGGGGAGAGAGGATGTCTCAGATGAAGAATTGAATACAAATGGAGGGAATCATACTGCAGCAATGGCTGTCCAAAACTCCATTCCTAACCACTTTAGAAGGGCCCCGACATACCAATATTCATCTTTAAATAATTCAGAATGCGGAATAAGGGCATGCAACTCTGTAATCAAGAGGTGGTTAGAAGAAACAAGTCTATGTTCTTAAGGAAGAAGTCTCCACTCCTTCCAGGCATGAGCACCTAGATCTCATAGATCATGCCATAAAAAAATGCCTTTTTGGCTCTGTTATCACATGATTTGTACTTGTGCAAGGCCCTCCACAACATCCTAATCTTCTGTAACAATCCGAAGTTTCTATCAATATCACTTAAGCAGAGACTTCCCTTGTTCTAGTGATGGAAGAAAGTCCACCACAAGGGAGGCTCCCTTAGTGACCTCAAGGGATCAAATAAGCAAGATTAGCCGGGCCTACAGCCCCTTATCTTGGTCACCTGAAGGTTGGGTTTAGACTAGGAGAGATAAGAAAGATAACAAGGTAATTGGTTCACCTGTATGAGACGATAACCAATTTGGAGCATAATATAAACAATCACCAAGTTATATAGCTCATAAATGAACTCTTAGACACTAGATAATTAATAAATTCAATGGATGTGGCAAAATTACAACAGTAAACCAATGTACAACAACAATTAATGTTTTGGAACAGCAGCAAGAAATAGTACTCAGAAACGTAGCGATTTAACATATAAAACAAGCCTTCAACATGTACAATAATATCCAATTGCTAGATCTGAATTGAAGAATTTTGTGGTTCCTATAGACTGCCCAAGTTCCAACAGGCCTGTCTTTGACTTCTTGTTAGGCACTAAGTTCAAGGTAATTTCAAACTGTTTTTCTTGCTGTTTGTGACAGCCAACAAGTCTGATATTTCTTCCCTTTGATCCTGCCCCTTAGGGAGTGATTTGCTGCCCCTTTGTAGATGCTGTTTTAAGGATTTAAATAGGAGGTTTTTGCTGTCCAAATTAGCACACATAAAACTCCACAAAAGCAGTAAATACCCTCTAGGACCTTGAACACCTACAGCTGATAAGTAAATAAGCAAACCATGACAAATGAACACAAGTGTTTTTGCTCAACAAGACCATGGAAAAAACCCCATGGGGAAAACCAGTAAGAGAGTAGATGTATTATGGGGATCTCAAAGCAAATGCTACAACAAGTAAATGTACAAAGGAACCTAATACAATGGGAAGCTCTTTTCAAGCTTGCTTTGGAGTTCCTTGGTAAATGTGCCTTTTTCCTTGGCCTTTGCGCCCTTGCTTGTTGTGCCTGCTAGCTTTGGAGAATGCGCCCTCCTTTGCTCCCTTTGCTTCCACTCAAGTGCACCCTCACTTGCTTTGCTAGATGCACCCCAACAGTCTCCACAAGTGCGCCCTCAAGCATGCATGCGCCTCTCCTCTCAAGATGCACCCACACACTCTAGCTAGCTTTCTTCCTCAAGCATTGTGCCCCTCCTTCTCAAAGGTGCACCTCTCTTCTCCAAACCCTCATTTCTCCTCTTTTCACAGTCACTCTAATCTCCAAGTGAACAATTGAATCTCACTTTTGCCCCTTTGCCTCCTTTAGCCTCACCCTTAGGCTAACCTTGGAAACCAATGGCCCAAATTAGATATAGGCCAATCTCCAAAATAAATGGATGAGATTAGATCTCATTTTTCACTTAAATTTCCATGGTTTGCTTTTTCGTCATTAATGACTTTATAAAATCAAAGTGACTTTATAACTTAAAGTACTTTGTCATTAATGATGTTATAAAGTTAAAGTGACTTTATAACATAAAGTAAAGTGGTGAGGGTCAAATATTTCTCCCTTTGTGTTTAGAGAATCACAAACACAAGTGGACCACTTTCCAAGGTATCCAAATCTCAACATGAATTATGAATGTCTTAAGCCACTTTTCCAAGTATGTATGCAACAAATTGAAGTAAAAATCAATGGTTGTAGCAAACTTTTGTAACAACAGCAGTGAATAATATTAGTTTGCCAGAGTTAGAGAATTTAGTAATATTGTTGAGAGAGAGAGTACTAATTCTAAATGCAATTTTCACCATAGGAAGAGCTTTAGACTAGTGTTGTTGCCTTTTAGGGCTTATGGAGTCAAACATGCAACAACTTGAAGATTGATCTAGATGATAAAGAAGAAAGAGGTTTAAATCCTAATGTGCAAAGCTTCTTGGGCCTTAGGACTAAACCTTCAAGAAAAAGTTCACCAGGGTGTGTTGCGGCCTTTATACACACCTAGGTAACATGGAAGAAATTTTCAATCCACTCGGTGTGTCCTTTGAGGCAAGTTAGAGTTAAGGTGCTACCACCTAATTCTCAACTCCTCCGTCTAGGCCAACTCCTAGCGAAGCCAAGGGGGGCAATCCCTAAAGAAAATAATTTAAGGCTTGAACTAATCTAAGTACAAGATATAAATCTAGGAGTTTATTATAAAAGACAATACATAAAGTAAATCTACTCTAAGAGCACATATCAATCAACCACCACAAGATACATAAAGAAATAGTTGCAAAAAATGATACTTCAAGATAACAAGATGCAAGTAAATTAGTAAATGCTTCAAGATAAATAACAAACAAGTGCTTGAGAAATAAAGGTACTTGAAGCAAATGGCTTTGTATAATGTAAAATGAGACCAGTGCCTTAAAGGTATCGTGTGCAGTTGTAGATCGTGTATTTTATTAGATTTATTGATAGTAGGTTAATAAGATAAATTTTATTTGCAGGAAAATAAATTGTTTGAAGCTAATCTAGATTTGGCCTCTAGAAAGGTTATCCATTTAGCTCAAATATTTGTTGAGAACTTGTCGAAACCCAATGGTTTCACCAACAAGCCCACTAGAGGTGTTAGAGGTCCAACAATGAGGGGAACAAGCCCTAGGTATTCAGTGAAACTTCGCACAGTCCCCCTAGGCGGTTCTTAAAGCCAAACAATAGTCCTCTTTTGAGATTTTCCTATTAATACTACACACGGACCAACCCAACATGTATGAAACTTACTCCTAGCAGATCAAGAAAAGCTCACAACTGGAAGGGTCAGGAATAACACTGGGAGCTGAGGGGAAATGTTTATTTTAAACAATAAAACAAATTATTGAAAATGAATGTTTTCTAATTACCAAGTCTTCACCGACCAACGTTTTGCAAGGAGCCGATTTATTTCCAACTTTGAAATTGCATAAAAAAGAAATCTGAACTAGCAATTAGTGTTCTACTTTTTCAAAAAAAGGAAACTAAACTAGTTTGTTGTGCTTTGTGATGAGTTTTAAGGTTACTTTTAGTTTATCTTTAGATGTGAAAAATGAACTTAAGACAAAATGCAAAAATTGGCACAATTACCAAAAACATCGTTCCCCCCTTGGGGGATGAAGAGTGGAAGCTTGTAGCCCCACTAATTTTATTAATGAAAACTACACAACTCTTTATTGGAGTGACTTGAGACCATTCATTAGGGGGGTCACAAGTCTTTACAATGTTTTACAAGTGTTTATTGAAGAAATGGGTGCTCTTGGGGGTCCTGGATGCTCCAAATCCGCCCAAAATGGACATAGTTTCCTCTTTTCTGTTTGCCAACCTGCATAAAACAACAAGCTAACACTGACAAAAGATGGCCAAAAACAATTTGGAAGTGTCTTTGGTTATTAGTATGAAAACCCCAAAATTTGACTAGGTAAAACTAGTGAAAATGAACAAAAGGAACTAAGAAGAGCAAGCTAAAAAGTTTGTCTCCTTAGGGTATTTGATTGCTATTTTAAAATAGCAATATAAAGGCACTAAATTTGCCAAATATGAAAGTGAAAGCCTTTAGAAAAGTACTACCTTTTAACCTCAAAAAATTTTGAAAGAAAAATCATGCTAAAAGGAGACTTTTCCTATGCTAGATCTAAGCATTAGATGAAACTTGAAAGTACAAAATTAGATCTAGTTTATCTTATGCATGCAAACTTAGATATTCAGAATTTAAAATGAAAAATAGATCAAAGCACTTGCATGCAACAAAGTAACCAAAAAAGTAGAGTTTCTTTTGAGAAAGAGAGAAGGAAGAAACTTGTAGCCTTGGAACCCTTGGGAAATGGAGTCTTTAGATGAATTAAGGAGGGACTAAGTCTTTAGATCCTTGAAGTTGTGAAGAAACAACCGAGTTTTGTCAACACTCCAAGCTATGAGAACCTGTAAGTTTTAAAATCTTGCAATACAATTTGTTAACAAAAATTGGTTTCACCTACAAAAGAGACTTGAAGAGTATGTTAGTTAACCAAAACATGCATACAAATCAAAACCTCTAAATATAAATAAACAATAGGATTAACAACAAACTAGATAAAATCCTATCCTATAGAGTGATGAAACCCTACAAAAGGCCAAATTAACAAATCAAAAGAAGAAATTAGGCAGGTATTACCTCATAGATTAAGCACAAATGACATCAAGCATCCACACACATGTTTAACACACCTTCTTGACATCCAAAGTCTCTTTATTCCAAATGAAAGTATTATAATAGTATACAACCACAAGCATGACTGCCCAACTCCAACTAGCTTGCAATGGGAGAATATGCTTTATTTATAGCAAAAGAGGGAGAAGCCCAAGAGAGGAGGGTGCACCAAGTGGAGGAGAGGGGCGCACCAAGTGGAGGGGATTTACTTGACAAGTGTAGAGGTAAAGGTTTCCACCTTTCCCAAAGCTCTCTCAAACCTCCACATGTGAGAATTAGGTGGAGCAAGAGGTTCCACCTTTCCATACTAAGATTTGCTTACTCAAGGGTGCGCCACCTCTTTCAAGGAGGGCGTACTTCTCTTTACCCACCTGTTTGAATCCACCCAAGTCTTGGTTTAACTCAAGAATTTGACCAAGGATGGTGCCTCTATGGGTGCCACCTACCCTTTTACTCTTTATTTGACTTGAAACATGTCAAAACACGTTTTCGATAATTTTGCTAAAAATTAGCATTGCTGATTTTGCCTGATTTTTTATGTCTTTTTTGGGTTTTGTGAGTAAAATTAACTTTTTAGTGGTTAAAATCACTAATTTTACTCACAAAAATGGGTGCTCTAGGTTCAAAAATGAGCACCCCCAAGGTATATGATGCTCCCTAGTACAACTTTTTTAATACAACTTCAAATGACAATTAAAAATTTCTGTTTTACAAGAAATCTTTTATTAAATGAAAAATTAAAAAATCCTAAGGAGCACATTTCCATAAAACTCTAGGAAGATGTTTAGCATGGTAATATACATTAGACACTAGGCTTGGATGGCCATTCTAAGGCTTAACCATGAGTATATACTCCATCTTTGGAGAAATTAAGTGAAAAAACTTGGAAATTATAAATTGCTTGGACACCAGAATATAATTAACAAGTAAAAAAAACACTCCAGAGTAACAACTCATGTCTAAGTCTTAGGTGGCTAAACCTTTTACAAAGTTTATCATGCAACATCTCTTATTACAATTCCCCGCAGGGTATGGAAACGTGGTAAAAGTTTAAAAAGGCGCCATGATGTCTGGTTGGACTTCTGAATTTTGAACAAGTGATTATTCAATCTTTGGCGGCTCAACTGCAAGTCCATCCTAGTGCAACTTGGTGGATAATAGAATGCAAAGCCTCTTGTGCCCTAGGTGCCGTTTTCTCTCTTCTAGATAACCTAGGTGAAGGATCAAAGACGAGGATCAATACCCTAAGGTGCAAAGCCTCTTTGGCCTTATTCTTCAATTCAGATCTAACAATTGGATATTATTGTACATGTTGAAGGCTTGTTTTATATGCTAAATCACTACATTTCTGAGTACTATTTCTTGCTTCTATTGCAAAACATTAATTGTTGTTGTACATTGATTTACTGCTGTAATTTTGCAACAACCATTGAATTTATTAATTTTCTATTGTCTAAGAGGTCATTTATGAGCTATATAATTTGGTGATTGCCTATATTATGCTCCAAATTGTTTATTGTCACGTACAAGTGAACCAGTTACCTTGTTATCTTTGTTACCTCTCCTAGATCTAGACCAAACCTTTAGGTGACCAAGATAGGGTGATGTAGGCTCGACTAGTCTTGTTATTTGATCCCTTAAGGTCACCAAGGAAGCCTCCCTTGTGGTGGACCTTCTTCCATCAGTAAGACAAGGGAAGTCTTTTCTTAGGTGACAGTGATAGAAACTTTCAATTGTTACATTAAATTGGGATCTTGTGGAGGGCTTTGCACAAGTACAAATCATGTGATAAACTTTTGGCGCTATTTTTGGGGAAGATTGAGTCATTCTCCATACGAGATTTTTCTAGTAAACTTATCCCAAAGCCCTTATCCTTAAGTTTACCTGGTGACTTCACTGAAGGTCGAATCCCTCACTTACTTTTGATGATCCTAGAGGGACCATCTGGTGACTCCACTAAGCTCAAGGGTTGAGAGCATCAATTGAAGTCCTAATAGGAGGTTTTTTGACCCTCCTAAGACTTACAAGAGAAAGCTTCCTCACAACTCTCTTATAGTCAAATCTTTGTTCGATGGAAAGATTTCTCTGTCTTCAATGGATCAAAAGCCATGTGTGGCCAATGTCTTCAGGCCTCTAGACATGTCTGCAATTCCAGGATACCCTTGTAACATGCCACAGAATTTCAAAAAGTGGTTGCCCAAATTTTCTGGTAATAATGTCACTACTGCTGAAGAACACTTAGATAATTTATGGTCTTGTTTCCAAACCCATTACATAAGTGATGATGTTGAAGATGTAGTGATGAAACTCTTTTCTTCTACTTTTGTTGAAGATGGTAGGAGATGGTATAATAGTCTTCCCAGCGAGAGTATAAAAAACTGGGATTCCTTCGAGGAGGCCTTCATTAAAAGGTGGGGCACTAGGGAAGACCCTAAAATGTTGTTGCGATATAATGAAATAAGAAAGAAAGAGAATGAAACTGTCTCAGAGTCTGATACGAAACTTGAGAAGTTGCTTCAACAAATCCCTAGCAACCTTTGCCCCAAAAGAGAACAATTTCTTTTCCTCTACACCAACTCCTATCCAAGACATTTTGGGTTCATGCTCAAAGACAATCTCCCTAAGACTTCTGAAGAAGCCAAAGCGTTAGCTGCAACGATTGAGGATAAACTTTCCTATAGTAAGGTTGAACCTTTCTATGCCCTTAGGTCCAAGGCTCAACCAACCCAAAACACAAATTCTTCATAGGATAAAAAACTGGATGAAGCCATAAAGGACCTTTCNCATCGCCAAACAATGCTGCCCGCCGGTGAACCCTGCCTCGGAAAAGCTCTGAGTGATGATCCTCAAACCAACTCCAACATCCCCTGGCAAATCGACAGTCCTAGAAAATATGACTAATTATCTCCGGGCACTAACAAACAGGACAAAGGCCATTCGAAAAACCAGTGTTGGCCAACCTAGCCATCGAGTGTTAAGAACTGGGGAGAGAGGATGTCTCAGATGAAGAATTGAATACAAATGGAGGGAATCATACTGCAGCAATGGCTGTCCAAAACTCCATTCCTAACCACTTTAGAAGGGCCCCGACATACCAATATTCATCTTTAAATAATTCAGAATGCGGAATAAGGGCATGCAACTCTGTAATCAAGAGGTGGTTAGAAGAAACAAGTCTATGTTCTTAAGGAAGAAGTCTCCACTCCTTCCAGGCATGAGCACCTAGATCTCATAGATCATGCCATAAAAAAATGCCTTTTTGGCTCTGTTATCACATGATTTGTACTTGTGCAAGGCCCTCCACAACATCCTAATCTTCTGTAACAATCCGAAGTTTCTATCAATATCACTTAAGCAGAGACTTCCCTTGTTCTAGTGATGGAAGAAAGTCCACCACAAGGGAGGCTCCCTTAGTGACCTCAAGGGATCAAATAAGCAAGATTAGCCGGGCCTACAGCCCCTTATCTTGGTCACCTGAAGGTTGGGTTTAGACTAGGAGAGATAAGAAAGATAACAAGGTAATTGGTTCACCTGTATGAGACGATAACCAATTTGGAGCATAATATAAACAATCACCAAGTTATATAGCTCATAAATGAACTCTTAGACACTAGATAATTAATAAATTCAATGGATGTGGCAAAATTACAACAGTAAACCAATGTACAACAACAATTAATGTTTTGGAACAGCAGCAAGAAATAGTACTCAGAAACGTAGCGATTTAACATATAAAACAAGCCTTCAACATGTACAATAATATCCAATTGCTAGATCTGAATTGAAGAATTTTGTGGTTCCTATAGACTGCCCAAGTTCCAACAGGCCTGTCTTTGACTTCTTGTTAGGCACTAAGTTCAAGGTAATTTCAAACTGTTTTTCTTGCTGTTTGTGACAGCCAACAAGTCTGATATTTCTTCCCTTTGATCCTGCCCCTTAGGGAGTGATTTGCTGCCCCTTTGTAGATGCTGTTTTAAGGATTTAAATAGGAGGTTTTTGCTGTCCAAATTAGCACACATAAAACTCCACAAAAGCAGTAAATACCCTCTAGGACCTTGAACACCTACAGCTGATAAGTAAATAAGCAAACCATGACAAATGAACACAAGTGTTTTTGCTCAACAAGACCATGGAAAAAACCCCATGGGGAAAACCAGTAAGAGAGTAGATGTATTATGGGGATCTCAAAGCAAATGCTACAAGAAGTAAATGTACAAAGGAACCTAATACAATGGGAAGCTCTTTTCAAGCTTGTTTTGGAGTTCCTTGGTAAATGTGCCCCTTTCCTTGGCCTTTGCGCCCTTGCTTGTTGTGCCTGCTAGCTTTGGAGAATGCGCCCTCCTTTGCTCCCTCTGCTTCCACTCAAGTGCGCCCTCACTTGCTTTGCTAGATGCACCCCAACAGTCTCCACAAGTGCGCCCTCAGGCATGCATGCGCCTCTCCTCTCAAGATGCACCCACACACTCTAGCTAACTTTCTTCCTCAAGCATTGTGCCCCTCCTTCTCAAAGGTGCGCCTCTCTTCTCCAAACCCTCATTTCTTCTCTTTTCACAGTCACTCTAATCTCCAAGTGAACAATTGAATCTCAGTTTTGCCCCTTTGCCTCCTTTAGCCTCATCCTTATGCTAACCTTGGAAACCAATGGCCCAAATTAGATATAGGCCAATCTCCAAAATAAATGGATGTGATTAGATCTCATTTTTCACTTAAGTTTCCATGGTTTACGTTTTCGTCATTAATGACTTTATAAAATCAAAGTGACTTTATAACTTAAAGTACTTTGTCATTAATGATGTTATAAAGTTAAAGTGACTTTATAACATAAAGTAAAGTGGCGAGGGTCAAATATTTCTCCCTTTGTGTTTAGAGAATCACAAACACAAGTGGACCACTTTCCAAGGTACCCAAATCTCAACATGAATTATGAGTGTCTTAAGCCACTTTTCCAAGTATGTATGCAACAAATTGAAGTAAAAATCAGTGGTTGTAGCAAACTTTTGTAACAACAGCAGTGAATAATATTAGTTTGCCAAAATTAGAGTCAGAGAATTTAGTAAGATTGTTGAGAGAGAGAGTACTAATTCTAAATGCAATTTTCACCATAGGAAGAGCTTTAGACTAGTGTCGTTGCCTTTTAGGGCTTATGGAGTCAAACATGCAACAACTTGAAGATTGATCTAGATGATAAAGAAGAAAGAGGTTTAAACCCTAATGTGCAAAGCTTCTTGGGCCTTAGGACTAAACCTTCAAGAAAAAGTTCACCAGGGTGTGTTGCGGCCTTTATACACACCTAGGTAACGTGGAAATTTTTTTCAATCCACTCGGTGTGTCCTTAGGGGCAAGTTAGAGTTAAGGTGCTACCACCTAATCCTCAACTCCTCCGTCTAGGCCAACTCCTAGCGAAGCCAAGGGGGGCAGTCCCTAAAGAAAATAATCTAAGGCTTGAACTAATTTAAGTACAAGATATAAATCTAGGAGTTTATTATAAAAGACAATACATAAAGTAAATCTACTCTAAGAGCACATATCAATCAACCACCACAAGATACATAAAGAAATACTTGCAAAAAATGATACTTCAAGATAACAAGATGCAAGTAAATTAGTAAATGCTTCAAGATAAATAACAAACAAGTGCTTGAGAAATAAAGGTACTTGAAGCAAATGGCTTTGTATAATGTAAAATGAGACCAGTGCCTTAAAGGTATCGTGTGCAGTTGTAGATCGTGTATTTTATTAGATTTATTGATAGTAGGTTAATAAGATAAATTTTATTTGCAGGAAAATAAATTGTTTGAAGCTAATCTAGATTTGGCCTCTAGAAAGGTTATCCATTTAGCTCAAATATTTGTTGAGAACTTGTCGAAACCCAATGGTTTCACCAACAAGCCCACTAGAGGTGTTAGAGGTCCAACAATGAGGGGAACAAGCCCTAGGTATTCAGTGAAACTTCGCACAGTCCCCCTAGGCGGTTCTTAAAGCCAAACAATAGTCCTCTTTTGAGATTTTCCTATTAATACTACACACGGACCAACCCAACATGTATGAAACTTACTCCTAGCAGATCAAGAAAAGCTCACAACTGGAAGGGTCAGGAATAACACTGGGAGCTGAGGGGAAATGTTTATTTTAAACAATAAAACAAATTATTGAAAATGAATGTTTTCTAATTACCAAGTCTTCACCGACCAACGTTTTGCAAGGAGCCGATTTATTTCCAACTTTGAAATTGCATAAAAAAGAAATCTGAACTAGCAATTAGTGTTCTACTTTTTCAAAAAAAGGAAACTAAACTAGTTTGTTGTGCTTTGTGATGAGTTTTAAGGTTACTTTTAGTTTATCTTTAGATGTGAAAAATGAACTTAAGACAAAATGCAAAAATTGGCACAATTACCAAAAACATCGTTCCCCCCTTGGGGGATGAAGAGTGGAAGCTTGTAGCCCCACTAATTTTATTAATGAAAACTACACAACTCTTTATTGGAGTGACTTGAGACCATTCATTAGGGGGGTCACAAGTCTTTACAATGTTTTACAAGTGTTTATTGAAGAAATGGGTGCTCTTGGGGGTCCTGGATGCTCCAAATCCGCCCAAAATGGACATAGTTTCCTCTTTTCTGTTTGCCAACCTGCATAAAACAACAAGCTAACACTGACAAAAGATGGCCAAAAACAATTTGGAAGTGTCTTTGGTTATTAGTATGAAAACCCCAAAATTTGACTAGGTAAAACTAGTGAAAATGAACAAAAGGAACTAAGAAGAGCAAGCTAAAAAGTTTGTCTCCTTAGGGTATTTGATTGCTATTTTAAAATAGCAATATAAAGGCACTAAATTTGCCAAATATGAAAGTGAAAGCCTTTAGAAAAGTACTACCTTTTAACCTCAAAAAATTTTGAAAGAAAAATCATGCTAAAAGGAGACTTTTCCTATGCTAGATCTAAGCATTAGATGAAACTTGAAAGTACAAAATTAGATCTAGTTTATCTTATGCATGCAAACTTAGATATTCAGAATTTAAAATGAAAAATAGATCAAAGCACTTGCATGCAACAAAGTAACCAAAAAAGTAGAGTTTCTTTTGAGAAAGAGAGAAGGAAGAAACTTGTAGCCTTGGAACCCTTGGGAAATGGAGTCTTTAGATGAATTAAGGAGGGACTAAGTCTTTAGATCCTTGAAGTTGTGAAGAAACAACCGAGTTTTGTCAACACTCCAAGCTATGAGAACCTGTAAGTTTTAAAATCTTGCAATACAATTTGTTAACAAAAATTGGTTTCACCTACAAAAGAGACTTGAAGAGTATGTTAGTTAACCAAAACATGCATACAAATCAAAACCTCTAAATATAAATAAACAATAGGATTAACAACAAACTAGATAAAATCCTATCCTATAGAGTGATGAAACCCTACAAAAGGCCAAATTAACAAATCAAAAGAAGAAATTAGGCAGGTATTACCTCATAGATTAAGCACAAATGACATCAAGCATCCACACACATGTTTAACACACCTTCTTGACATCCAAAGTCTCTTTATTCCAAATGAAAGTATTATAATAGTATACAACCACAAGCATGACTGCCCAACTCCAACTAGCTTGCAATGGGAGAATATGCTTTATTTATAGCAAAAGAGGGAGAAGCCCAAGAGAGGAGGGTGCACCAAGTGGAGGAGAGGGGCGCACCAAGTGGAGGGGATTTACTTGACAAGTGTAGAGGTAAAGGTTTCCACCTTTCCCAAAGCTCTCTCAAACCTCCACATGTGAGAATTAGGTGGAGCAAGAGGTTCCACCTTTCCATACTAAGATTTGCTTACTCAAGGGTGCGCCACCTCTTTCAAGGAGGGCGTACTTCTCTTTACCCACCTGTTTGAATCCACCCAAGTCTTGGTTTAACTCAAGAATTTGACCAAGGATGGTGCCTCTATGGGTGCCACCTACCCTTTTACTCTTTATTTGACTTGAAACATGTCAAAACACGTTTTCGATAATTTTGCTAAAAATTAGCATTGCTGATTTTGCCTGATTTTTTATGTCTTTTTTGGGTTTTGTGAGTAAAATTAACTTTTTAGTGGTTAAAATCACTAATTTTACTCACAAAAATGGGTGCTCTAGGTTCAAAAATGAGCACCCCCAAGGTATATGATGCTCCCTAGTACAACTTTTTTAATACAACTTCAAATGACAATTAAAAATTTCTGTTTTACAAGAAATCTTTTATTAAATGAAAAATTAAAAAATCCTAAGGAGCACATTTCCATAAAACTCTAGGAAGATGTTTAGCATGGTAATATACATTAGACACTAGGCTTGGATGGCCATTCTAAGGCTTAACCATGAGTATATACTCCATCTTTGGAGAAATTAAGTGAAAAAACTTGGAAATTATAAATTGCTTGGACACCAGAATATAATTAACAAGTAAAAAAAACACTCCAGAGTAACAACTCATGTCTAAGTCTTAGGTGGCTAAACCTTTTACAAAGTTTATCATGCAACATCTCTTATTACAATTCCCCGCAGGGTATGGAAACGTGGTAAAAGTTTAAAAAGGCGCCATGATGTCTGGTTGGACTTCTGAATTTTGAACAAGTGATTATTCAATCTTTGGCGGCTCAACTGCAAGTCCATCCTAGTGCAACTTGGTGGATAATAGAATGCAAAGCCTCTTGTGCCCTAGGTGCCGTTTTCTCTCTTCTAGATAACCTAGGTGAAGGATCAAAGACGAGGATCAATACCCTAAGGTGCAAAGCCTCTTTGGCCTTATTCTTCAATTCAGATCTAACAATTGGATATTATTGTACATGTTGAAGGCTTGTTTTATATGCTAAATCACTACATTTCTGAGTACTATTTCTTGCTTCTATTGCAAAACATTAATTGTTGTTGTACATTGATTTACTGCTGTAATTTTGCAACAACCATTGAATTTATTAATTTTCTATTGTCTAAGAGGTCATTTATGAGCTATATAATTTGGTGATTGCCTATATTATGCTCCAAATTGTTTATTGTCACGTACAAGTGAACCAGTTACCTTGTTATCTTTGTTACCTCTCCTAGATCTAGACCAAACCTTTAGGTGACCAAGATAGGGTGATGTAGGCTCGACTAGTCTTGTTATTTGATCCCTTAAGGTCACCAAGGAAGCCTCCCTTGTGGTGGACCTTCTTCCATCAGTAAGACAAGGGAAGTCTTTTCTTAGGTGACAGTGATAGAAACTTTCAATTGTTACATTAAATTGGGATCTTGTGGAGGGCTTTGCACAAGTACAAATCATGTGATAAACTTTTGGCGCTATTTTTGGGGAAGATTGAGTCATTCTCCATACGAGATTTTTCTAGTAAACTTATCCCAAAGCCCTTATCCTTAAGTTTACCTGGTGACTTCACTGAAGGTCGAATCCCTCACTTACTTTTGATGATCCTAGAGGGACCATCTGGTGACTCCACTAAGCTCAAGGGTTGAGAGCATCAATTGAAGTCCTAATAGGAGGTTTTTTGACCCTCCTAAGACTTACAAGAGAAAGCTTCCTCACAACTCTCTTATAGTCAAATCTTTGTTCGATGGAAAGATTTCTCTGTCTTCAATGGATCAAAAGCCATGTGTGGCCAATGTCTTCAGGCCTCTAGACATGTCTGCAATTCCAGGATACCCTTGTAACATGCCACAGAATTTCAAAAAGTGGTTGCCCAAATTTTCTGGTAATAATGTCACTACTGCTGAAGAACACTTAGATAATTTATGGTCTTGTTTCCAAACCCATTACATAAGTGATGATGTTGAAGATGTAGTGATGAAACTCTTTTCTTCTACTTTTGTTGAAGATGGTAGGAGATGGTATAATAGTCTTCCCAGCGAGAGTATAAAAAACTGGGATTCCTTCGAGGAGGCCTTCATTAAAAGGTGGGGCACTAGGGAAGACCCTAAAATGTTGTTGCGATATAATGAAATAAGAAAGAAAGAGAATGAAACTGTCTCAGAGTCTGATACGAAACTTGAGAAGTTGCTTCAACAAATCCCTAGCAACCTTTGCCCCAAAAGAGAACAATTTCTTTTCCTCTACACCAACTCCTATCCAAGACATTTTGGGTTCATGCTCAAAGACAATCTCCCTAAGACTTCTGAAGAAGCCAAAGCGTTAGCTGCAACGATTGAGGATAAACTTTCCTATAGTAAGGTTGAACCTTTCTATGCCCTTAGGTCCAAGGCTCAACCAACCCAAAACACAAATTCTTCATAGGATAAAAAACTGGATGAAGCCATAAAGGACCTTTCCCAAACTCAAACCTTGCTAATGAACAAAGTCACCGACTTGGAAAAGTTTCAACTACAAATCTTGATGCCAACAAATGAGCAAAGGATCCCTAATACTTCAACGTTTATAAATGTCATGGACCAA
The DNA here is from genome assembly GCA_000966675.3 of Picea glauca. NCBI lineage: Eukaryota > Viridiplantae > Streptophyta > Pinopsida > Pinales > Pinaceae > Picea > Picea glauca. The sequence continues at coordinate 49,582 of JZKD02S1738416.1, read as the reverse complement.
GAAGAGGCCTTTTGGTGTTTTCCTTGTGGGGATACACATTGGGATCATGTGACAAACAAACTTATTTGACAACTATAAGAATATCGAATTTAAGTAGGATAGAATAAGGTGATTCATTTAGGATGAAGTAATATTATATCGAGCTATATGTATAAGAATGAGATATGATATTACAATGACAATGAGGGCCATATATACCGACACAGGTGTAACCTTTCAGTAATAGACATGTCTTTTCATTATGATGTATTAATTATTATTATTATTATTTAATGATTATTTATTTATATCTATTTGTTTTATATATTTATGTTTGTTACAGAGGTAGAACAATCTTTTCTAAGTATCTCTCCCACAAATGTGAGAGTGAATGATGATCCAAATGAATGTAGTGCTAGCCTTCTAAATAAGGAAACCCTAGCACTCCAAAAGTCACAAAAATGAAAAGTCATGTCTCTTTAAGTGGGGTCAACCCCCCAGATTTTCCTTTACAAATGAGAAAGAATGACAAAACAATGCAAAAATGCCATCCTAGGTCACATGTGTGGTGATGTCATGCTCCAAGAGGGTGTGTGAGAGACTCCTAAGGCCATGTGTCATCATGTCATGGTGTAGGCACGACGAAAGGTGCATCTCATTGTCTATGGTCATGTCACATCATCAATGGTACCTCAAGTGGTCATCAAACCCCATCATCGTCAAACCTTAAAATGTGACGTCATCATCAATGGAGGGCCAACGTCTAGGGTGTAGGGCACTGCATCCAAGGTGGAAAGGGGTGTATCTCATCTCTGCAAGGCATCCACCTGTCCACTGGTGCAACGTCCTCATTCCAATGAGCAATAATCCCGGGGGTACACTACCTAGCATGTGGGCTTTTATCCCGTTTGTGTGCCACCATGACCAAATCTTTCAAAATCAAGCCCATCTATCCATCATCCAAGGTCCTAAAGATGTGAGAACCACCATCTGAATGTGTCAAGTAACCAGGTGACTCATTAGTCTGCATCACACGTGCCCTATCCTGCAGTAAAGGAACATTGTCTGGGTGAAAGCTTGGTGCGTCCTTGAAAGAACCATGTTAGGGGCATCAAAATTAAAATAGAATATGAAATCAAGTAAACCAATGTTCATAAGATATACCAGTCGTTAAATCATGCAAAGTAAGTTGTTACTTAAGATATAAGCCACATGAACATTTCACTTCAACATCCCCTTCAAATATCACACCAACTCAAGACTTTATGTAAGTTGGCAAGTTTGAGGGTGGTGAGTCACTGGATGACCCACTGCTCTCCATCACACGTGCCAAAGTCCTGCAATAAAGGCACAACGTCCTGGGTACAAGCCTAGGACATCTCTCAAGAACCATGTCAGGGGCATTCCAAACAAGCCAAAGTATAAAATATGGTTAGCCAAAGTTCATAAGAAACATCAGTGTTTAAAACATGCGAAGTAGGCTGCAACTTAAAACATAAGCCATGTAAAATGATTCACCCCACTAGTAGAGCTCAAGTTAGACTGACTTTTGGTTGTCCTTATTTGCTTTGTTCACTTTCCTTTTAGTATCATTTTCTTATTATTTTATAGTAGCTGTGAAACAACCTCTGGGCCTTTAGCCCCTTCTTCTCATGAGAGAATGATCCATAGCCGAAGTTTAGGATACGTGAGAGGCTTTAAGATTGAAGGTGTCAAGTATGGTTGGGAGCGGAATGTTACCCTTCAGAGGGTCCCCCAGTATTACCGCTTTTCCCTGGGCGGTGACAACACGGGACTAGGGCATAGAAGCTGACCACTAAGGTGAAACAAGGCAACTGACACAATTTCCCAAACCATTGATCCATTATCTGACTTCAGCTAAAGATCATCATCAACATGCTCGGCAAATTAAGCACAACACTCTGCATGAAAGAAGGACTAACATACATGATGGTGACAAGGGATTACCATCTCCCATCCTCTGGGTCGCTTGAATGTGATGAGCCTTGGTTCATCTGTGCTTGGAGGCAAATAAGGGGGGCTGCTGGGCTGCCATCTGTGGACATGCTGGCCATCATCATTGGTGTAGATCATGTTCTCCATTGCGGACCTCGAGACATGATCTCCTCTAGTTACCCCTAGGCATGGGGGGGTAATAGGACCAAGGACATCTAGCTTTGTTCCTTAATGAGATGCTTCATTTCTGACAGATTGCTATGAGAGATAGGGCTTCCTACATTCATGTCTTAATTGTAGCCTTTAGATGGCTTTTGCTCCAAGTGGCCTCATATCCAAAGTGTCCACTACAAGATCTGTCAGATAGTGTAGAGTCTAGAGTCCCCAGCAAATTGCCTGTATGAATATCATCACTAACAACATTATTGGTTTAGGTTTTCTACCTTGGCACCCTTCTTTGGATGCTTGTGTATCGTTATTCTTTTGGGTTTTCTGATTCCTCTTTGTATGTCTTAAAACTGTTCATCTCATGCTCACTTTCTGCTTCTTCTCTTGCAGCATTCCAAACATACACTCTTATTTTTGTTCTTTTGCAGTTTATCAGGATATGCTTTTGGAAATAGCTTTGTTCACATATATTAATTTTCCTTCTAAAGTTCTCCAGTGACTTTGGCCATTAGTGGGCATTAATATCTTAATTTAAAACTAAAAATGTCAGAGGGAGACAATTTTAGTTACTTATCCGAAATTTCCGACAATGATTAGTTATGAAAATTCTGGACAATTTAGTCATATACTAGTAATTGAAAAATATTGGATATCAACTGTTGATGAAGGAAAGTTGCTTATCCAGAGTTTTAGTACATGTTTCTTCCATGAAAAACTAACCATAGGTTTGGTTGAAAATATTATTTTTGGGCTTTACATATCTGTATATCTGTATGCAAATAAATTATGATATCTATAAAATTACATTTTAGAGAGATGTTATGTAAACCAATCCCAATTTTAGAATTTCTTGCCCTCGGTTTAAAAAGAGAAGAATCCAAAAGATACAGGATACCTCCAGATTGGTTCAGGAGAAATTTGATAACTCAGAATGCAGAAGCTATGTTTTTTATCAGTATATGCCCCAGTTGGAATTACAGGTTGTGTCTCTCCTTTTTGAGGTCCTTGTTTCTTATATTTTGTAATGTCCTTGCTTTAATAAATTGCTTTTCCCTACTTGAAGCCTTCACTTTGCTCATGTACCATCTTAAAACAGGGTCTGATGAGTGGTTCAGCTGAATTGAGAGAACAAGCAGCAGAGGGCCTAGGGGAACTAATAGACGTGACCAGTGAAAATGCGTTGAAGCCTTTTGTTGTTCCAATAACTGGGTATATACCTTACACACTTTTATTCGCAATTTATTATTGTATTTTCATATTTTATAGTACAAGTCAGGCCTCCAAGGAAATTAATTTTTCTTTTTGTGTTTGACCCTTGCTTTTTATGAATGGCTGCAGGCCTCTTATACGAATAATAGGAGACAGGTTTCCTTGGCAGGTCAAAAGTGCCATTTTATCTACTTTGGGTATTCTAATAAGCAAGGGTGGAATATCTCTCAAACCTTTTCTTCCACAGCTTCAAACAACTTTTGTCAAGTGTTTGCAGGACAATACAAGGTTCAAGATCTTTCCCAATGGGAATTTATGGAAGTTCTGTAATTTATTGTAGTTTCCTAAGTTCTAAAGCCATTTTATTAATAATACTTCACAATTTTTTCTGCAAACTTTTAGGGTTGTGCGTTCAAGTTCAGCACTGGCACTGGGGAAGCTTAGTGCTCTAAGCACCCGGGTTGATCCTTTAGTTAATGATCTTCTTTCAAATTTGCAGGTAAGATGGGTTTTCAATCTAACTAGATTTCACAAGATTGAGTCTAGAATCTGGCATTTTACTAGATAGGAAGGATGCTACTTGTGAGTCGATAGAATGTATTTCAGTTCTGATAAATGATGGACTGTTGTGCAGGTGGCATCTGAGGGTGGAGTTAAGGAGGCTATTCTAGTTGCTCTTCAGGGAGTCTTGAAGTATGCTGGGAAAAGTGTCACTGCTTCTGTAATAAGCCGTGTACTCGTTGTGCTCCAGGATCTTTTACAGTCTGATGATGATCAAATCAGGTGTTCGGCTGCAAGAGCAATGGGCATAGTTTCCCAGGTGGAAAATTATTTTCCTCATCTATGTTCTAATATAATTTAGGTTTGCAGGGAAATTTAATCCTGTACTTCGAGCGTGGAGACACTAAGAGGATTTGTCTTTTACAGTATGTGGAAGATGCAGAACTTGCTAGCTTATTGCATGCGCTGTCAGTTCCAGTTTCATCAGAGTCTCTGGCTGTTCGGCATGGAACAATTCTTGCTCTATCGTCAATATTTAGACATGGTGCTTCCCATATATGCGCTTCATCAGCATTCCCCACGGTTGTTGATTGCCTTAAAAGTAGATTGAAAGATGATAAGGTATGATTATTTTGTTTCCTGTCAAAATCATGAAGTTCATATTTTTGACTCCTTGTTGCAACATCCAAACAATTGTGTCTTTGTGCATTGGCATTCATCAAGGCATCAAAAGTGGGATGTATATTTTTTTAATAACTTCACAACAACATTGGTGGTTGCAACTAGGTTCCTGTTCGTGAAACTGCAACAAAGGCTTTAGGATGTCTTCTAGTCTATCAAGCCCAGTCTCACTATTCGGGGCCTTACAAATTTTCAGAGCTTTTGCCTTTTCTGTCATCTTCTTTGCGTGA
>JZKD02S1738416.1:27757-37918 GCA_000966675.3 Picea glauca | reverse complement strand
CGAGTTGAGAGTCAGTAGTGAGGAGGATGCAGAGACATAGATTGATGTTTCAGAGGGAGCACAACCTCATGTGTCGAGTACACTAGTTTCAGGGGTGATAGGGTCACCTTGCACAACTTCAGGTTCACAGTTGCAGAGGGCTCAGGCAGATGGTGCAGACACTTCAAGATCTTAGAGTGTTGGCATGAGATCTGAGGCAGAGACTCACGGGAGAGGAGATCTTACTTCTCCTTTGGTTACTGCAGGGAAGAGGAAACTGAGATGGTTTTAGGAGACCCTGAAGGAAGCTAAGGAGAATTTTGGAGAGCCCAGGGGGTTGTTCAGAGAGAGTAGAGCACCAGATAGGCGTGGGTCCTACTTGGCGATGGTGATGAGCATCACAAATTCAGAGCCTGAGACATTTGCGTAGGTAGTTGACCAGCAGGTTTGGCGAGATGCCATGCTGGAGGAGTATGACTCCATTATGCACAATGCTGTTTGGGAGGTGGTGCCGAGGCCAGTGGGGAAGTCGGTTGTGACTTCCAGATGGTTGTATAAGACCAAGTATGTTGCAGATGGCAGCATAGATAAACACAAGGCTTGGTTTGTGGCGCGAGGATTCTCTCAGGTAGAGGGAGTTGACTATGATGAGACATTCACACCAGTTGCGAGATACATGTCCATTCAGAGCATTATTGCCATAGCGACAAAGATGGGTTGGAGGATACATCAGATGGATGTAAAGACTGCATTTCTAAATGGCTTTATTCAGGAGGAGGTGTATATTGAGCAGCCACATGGGTTTGAAGTGATGGAAAGAGATTCTCATGTGTTCCTTCTGAGAAAGGCACTGTATGGTCTGAAGCAAGCTCCAAGAGCTTGGTATTCACGTATTGATGCTTATTTGCTTTAGATGGGGTTTGAGAAGAGTGAGGCAGATCCTAACCTCTACTACATCATTCGAGGTGAGGATACACTCATTCTCATACTGTATGTTGATGATTTGTTCATCATAGGAGCAGAGCTTCTCATAGTTGATTGCAATCTGGGACTTGCATCAAAGTTTGAGATGACAGACATTGGTTTGATGCACTATTTCTTGGGCATGGAGGTTTGGCAAGAGGAGGGTCATATCTTTCTGGGGCAGGGGAAGTATGCTGCAGACATCTTGAGCAAGTTTCAGATGGAGGACTGTAAGCCCATCTACACCTATGGTCACCAATTGGAAGAAGCTTAGTGATTCAGATTCCTAGTTGGTGGATGTTACGAGATATAGGAAACTGATAGGTTCTTTGATGTATCTGGTCAAGACCAGACTAGATATTTGTTTTGTTGTGAACACTCTCAACCAGTTTATGGTGGAGCCTAGGAGTGTTCACTGGATTGGGGCAAAACATATTTTGAGGTACATAACAGGTTCAATGGATTTTGGTTTGGACTACGTTAGAAGGAATGGAGTCAGTTTGGTTGGCTACATAGACTCAGATTGGGAAGGATGTGCTATTGATAAGAAATGCACCTCAAGGTGTTGCTTTGCCTTGGGATCAGGAGTTGTTTCTTGGTTAGCCGGAAGCAAAAGTCAGTTGCTTTGAGTTTGGCCGAGGCAGAGTACATGGCAGCTAGTCAAGCCAATTGCGATGCCATTTGGCTTCGTATGTTGTTGGTTGGTTTATTTGGTCACGAGTTGTCTCCGACGGTCATTCATTGCGATAATCAGAGTTGTATCAAACTCTCTGAGAATCCAGTGTTTCATGACAGGTCGAAGCATATTGAGATCAGATACCACTTCATTAGAGATTGGGTTCAACTTTGGGCAGTGAAGCTCCAGTATATTCCGACTGATCAGCAGGTGGCATATATTCTCACAAGGCCTTGCCAAGGGGGCAACCATGTCTACTTTAGAGACAAGATAGGCTTGGTGAGAAACACTTTCCTCATTTAGAGGGAGTGTTGAGTTTTGGTGTACCTTGGGAAGTGGTCCCCTTGTGGTTGTGGGTCTCTAACCACAAGAGGGAAATATTTGACCCGTTGTGCCTTATACTTTGTGTCTAATTTCGCTTTGACATTTTTCTAAGTCAAAAGGGTGAAATTTGTCACTTGAGTGAAAATTGACTATTAATTCACTTTGTGGGTGAATTGAGGGACATAAAGTGAACTATGGAAACTTAACCCAAAGTGGGTTTTGAGTTGAGATTCTTTTTGAGATATCTCAACCATGGATTAGATATGGCTTGGAGTGCTCCTAGCCATTGATCTTTAAGGTTTCCTTATGATTCCTTAAGAGGGGCACATAGGGAAAAAGGAGGCTCATTCCTTCATTTGTTCACTTGGAGAGTTTGGAGAGGACCAAGAGGATGAGAATGGAAGCATTGGGAGAGGAGAGCTTAGGCACCATCTTTCATGGAGGTGCAAGGAGGCTTAGGGCCTATTTATTTTGTGGTGACAATTCTTGCTTGGATGAGGGCACACTCTTGGAGGAGGGCACAAGCTTAGTAGGCACTAGTGGTTGTTGTGCTTTTGCAGATCTGATTGGTGGAGGTTTGTGACAACATACAAACAAAGATTTGCATGCAAGGGTTTCTCAAACAACCAAGAGAATATCAAGGGCGCATCAGTTCAGTGGACGAGGCAACAAAGGAAGGGGGCACACTCGTTTGAGCTCATCCTTCTTGGAACCTTCTAGCAAAGCTTGAGAGGAGCTTGCAATTTTTACAGGTTCCATTGTATTTACTTACTTGTTGTTTTCCATGCTTGAGACATCACATATATACACTTTCATTCTAAACTGGTTTTCCTTGGGGCGTTTTTATCCAGGGTTTTATCTAGGGTCATGTTGACCAAATATACTTGTTTTCAAATTTCATGTATGTTTAGTGTTTAAATCAGCAGTAGACTGTAGGAGCTTGTAAAGATCCTAGAGGAGTGCTATATGTTTTAATGTTTGCATGTGCTAACATTCAGTGAGTAAAACACTTGCAAGGGCACCTTCAAAGAGCATATAACCGTCAGTTTGAAGGCAGATTTATTGGCAGAAAATTTCAGACCTGTTTACTGTCCTAAAACAACAACAAGGACAGATTTGATTGAGTAAACTTAGAGCCTATTATCGTACAATCTGTACTTGCCCAAAGCCTAAAGGCAAGTAGGCCGAGATTGACGTAACACGAGGGTAATCCTGTCACTGTCACCTCAACAGGATACCCTTTTCTATTTAGGAGGAAAAACCTTCTCCAAGGGAAACGTCCCTAGACCTAGTGGGTTAATGAAAGGAAATAAATGATAAGCGAACTACCCCTCTCTCTAGGTCGCTCAAGTCAAGTTTAAGTCTTAAAGGATGAAGCAAAAGAAAGATAAAGTGTACCTGCCCCTTACCAATACAACAAGCAGCGTTAAAGGCAATAACCAATGATAATGATGCTTCAACAAGACAATAAACTTGTGAATATATGCTGTTTGTCTATGTATGTAGCAAATGACAAGTAGATGATAGCGATAAGTAAATGATAACAACTGCAATTTGTATCAACAAGAAGACACTTGTGCAGACAATGTGAACAAGCATTTAAAGCATCAATGATAATACTTTGTCTTATGTGATTTCTCTAAATATATCAACCAACAATTGGATTTAAATAGGTTGTCTAAGTTAAATGTAACAGCAGTAGAATAGAAGTAATGATAGCAGTAAACAAGCTTAAAAAATGTACGCTGCTAAGGCAATTGAACAAACACTTGAGCATATATTGATAGTAACTTGCCTTGTACAAATTCTGGGCTGTTCTAAGGTGGTTGGTAGGATGATATAGACTACAAACAATGGCTGTAATAGTGAATTATCAGCAGTAATTACATGGCTGTTAGTATCTCTAAGCTAGGTTAGTTAACTAGTTAAAGTTAGCAGGGTAACCAAGTAGGAAATAGTTTGGAGTTTGAGTTTGAAAATACTTGTCAAAGAGTGAGGTTTGACTAGTGCCTTTCTAAGGGTAGTGGAGTCAAGTAGGTGGCTTCCTTCAAGGCTGCTAACAAGTGATTTTACACATAATCCAAGAGGGAGAAAGATCTAGTAGGAGTAGCACCTTAAGTCCTCCTAGGTTTGACCTCAAGAATTGAGGAAACTAGGGTGTAGGCACTTCTAGGCTCTAGCACCTCCTCCTTCTTGGATTTTATGGCTAAAAAGTACTTTTCACAATAAATAAGTATAAACCTCTAGAGAGCTAGCACTTTAGGGCCCTAGGGTTTCACTAGTTACTAGATCAATTCAATAAAGCTAGGCAAATGAAAAGCAAGAAAGTTAGCACTTTAAGTTTCTTACTTCAAGCATTAATTAAAACGTGCAATTTCATAATCTTGTATGAGCAAACAAACCATTACCATAACCGTTTACAATGACAAAGTCAAAATGTACTTGCACCAAAAATAATCATGTAAAACCATAAAACTTTTGTCCAAGTGCCAAAAAAACAAGCCTTAAAAGAGTAGCACCCTCCTTATTTCTGCCAATAACCCTTAGTAGGGAGAAAATCTCAAACCTCCACTCTCCCAAGTGAGAGTTATGATAAAATGAATGTCACTTTTTGTTTATTTATACTAAAATTTGACCTGTAATTATTTTAGGTCAAAATATCAGGGCCGACCTGGCCAGTTTCTTACAAAATTAAATTATGGACAAAATAAAATAAATTTTCATGTAAAGACCCTCCTAGGGGTGCAGTCATGCCCTTCTAGGGTGACGTTGGACCTCTATCATGGAATGTTAGGCTCAGGGAGTGAAACGTTGGGCCTCCAAAGGCCAAAACCCTACCCACACGTGCCAATAACCTCAGGATTACCCCCAAGGTGAAAACCACTGCATGTAGAAACGTCCAAGGCTGTATGGGTGACGTCCAAGGCCTCCAAAGGCCAACGTTCAGGTGGGAAAGACACCGCCGCCTGGGTCTAGGTCCACGAAAGTGCCTCCAAAGGCAACGCCCTTCTTCTTCTTGGAAAACCCCCTTCATCTTCATCCTGCCCCTTGGCTGGGGTCTCAAAATCCATCAAATGGACTTTGAGCCCTCGTGAAGGTCCGAGCTAGTCATCTCTCCATGTACTTGTTCACCGGGCAAAGTCCTGCAGAGACAACAACTACACCCTCTAGGGGTCCATAAGTCATAGGCATCATAATATGTAAATCACATCTAATAATTAAAACGCCCAAAAATGTGCATTAAATCCCCCTACACCCAAACAAATTCTCAAAATGTTATGCAACTTGACAAGTCTAGGGTTTGGAATGGTTTTGGGGTGCCCTATTGGGCCAATCTCCCTTAAGTAAAGGTCGTTTCCTTAGTGGAGCTTGATTCAAATCATGCAAACATATGAAGTGGTGAGGGGAAAAACTTTGGGCATGGGGTGCATGTGATAATAGGGAAATGTAACACTCACCTATGGGTGCCTTTGTTGAGGGTGAGTTGCACCTTGTCATGGATGCAAATGTTTCCAAGCCCACTAATTGCCATTTATTTTTATCTTTGCTTTCTTCTTTTAGCTTTCTTTTTTCATGCTGCAAGGAAAGAGTTCATGGCCATCGCCCTAGCTTGGTGACCAACTAGTGGTAGTGTCACCCACAAACATTTCATGGAGATTAGAAAGTTGGCTCGTGATGAGACCCCCTTTCTCTTGGCCATGCAACGAAAAGCCACTATTCTGGCTTGGTGACCAGTTGGGTGGTAGTGTCATACCGCTACATGTTCATGGTCATGATAGGTCGACTCATGAGGAGACCTCCTATCCACCAACAGTTGCCTCCAGTGTTTTATTCATATGTGGGCCCCCTTTTCTTGCTGAGAAATGTTTCAGTGCTTTCATGGCTTATATTGCACTATATTGTCTTGTTTTGGTGTTCTAACTTTGTGTTGCAGGGATACAACCTTGGCAACCATCTTCCACCTGCCAAGACCTCTTTTTCAAGTCTCAAAGCCTCTCTTGACTTTGGCCATAGGGATGTCCTTCTAATTTCCTCATTATCTCGTTGCATTCCTCCTAGGGTCACCTAGGATTCCCCCCTTGTGTAGGATTTCTCCTTCACTAAAGAGAAGGGATGGTTTATCTAAGGTGACAATGGGTAGACTCTCCCATACTTGTCACACTATTGTGGATTGGTTCAGGCTTTGGCTAACCTACACTTTGTGCGATAACAAGCCCAAGAGTGTTTGCACCCTAGGGACCATTTTCTTTAAGGTTAAATCCCAAGGCTCAAGAGGGTTTGCACCTTAGGGTTTAGATCTCATTCTTCTAATTCATCTAGCTCAATCTTAAAGGTATTGCATGCTGGACTTCATAAGCCCTAAAACATGACGACACTAGTCTAGACCTATTCTTGTGGTGAAAATTGCATTTAGATTTAATATCCTCTCTCTCTCAACAATCCTACTAACTTTCCTAACCCTAATTTTAGCGAACAAATGTTATTATTTGTTGTCGTTACAAATGTTTTCTACAACCACTAATTTTTACTTTAATTTGTTGCATACATACATGGAAAAGTGGCTTAAGACACTCGAAAATTTCATCTAGCAATTGGATAATATTGTACATGTTGAAGGCTTGTTTTTCACGCTAAATTGCTACATTTCTGAGTACTATTTCTTCTTGTTGTTGCAAAATATTAATTGTTGTTGTACACCACTTATTTACTGCTGTAATTTGCAACAACCATTGCATTTATTCATCATCTAGTGTCTAAGAGATCATCTTAAGCTTTATAAATTGGCAATTGTCTATATTATGCTTCAAATTGTTTATTGTCTTGTATAGGTGAAAATTGAAATAATTGCCTTGTTACGTTCATTTTCCCTCCTAAACCTAGACCTAACCATCATGTAACCAAGATAGGGGATTGTAGGCTCGACTAATCTTGTTATTTGATCCCTTGAGGTCACCAAGGAAGCCTCCCTTGTGGTGGACCTCCTTCCATCCCTAAAACGAGGGAAGTCTCTACTTAGGTGACAATGGTGGGCACTTCCAATTGTTACACAAGATTGGGATCTTGTGGAGGGATTTGCACAAATACAAATCCTGTGATAATAGGCCCAAAGGGATAAAAGTGAATAATTATTTTCAGCTCAATGACAAAGTACACTGTATAACCCCACTATTCGACTATTTATTATAGTGATATATATTATTGGTGTTATTATTATTGTCGTATGCTACACGAACTTAGTAGGTCTTGTATAAGTCAAGGTTAGTAAGCATATACAATGTAGGACCTAGTATCAAAATCAATGTAGGGACTATAAGTAATGTTGCATTGCCCCTGACTCCAAAATAGTATTTGTGTTTGAATGAGTAAACATTTATTCTCAAGTTTCTTTCTATCAATATTTTTTCTAATATTTGTTGTAGATTATCTTGGTATTGCTCGAGGGAGCAATAAGCATTTCCCTAGGAATAACATCAATGTTATGTGTAGGACTATAATTGAAAAATTGTTGCGACTTTAGAGAACCAATCTACCTGAATTTGCCTTAAATTAAAAATGGGCGTCATGGTTCATTAGAATTGTGTTGGGAATATCATTAATGTGATGTATAAGACCATAATTGAATAATTATTGTGACATTCAAGAACTCCGTGTATAAGATTTTATTTAGATAATTGGTCTGACCTTCAAGAAGCCATCTTCCCTGATTAATATGTACACTTCTAATTGGCCCATGCCTTATGATTAACAATAAGCATCATTAGACTATTATTTGAGGAATTGTTTGGCAATGCATATTGAAATTTCTTAATTGTGTGTGTATTCGATAATGAAAATTTTATTTTATTTTATTCATTTATTGTTTCCCATTTACTAGAAACTCATTTTTGGCCTAATTTTGTTCAAGACATGCTCATTTGGAGCATATGCGAATGAACGATATGTTAAGGCTAAGTGACCTCATAAATCCATTTCATTTGTAGGTAGAGAAGTGTAATATGACATTCCAATCGTCACTGATTGTTGTGCAAAGTAATGGAAGTACATGTTTGTGAATGTGGGAAAGTTTATTTCTCTAGTTTTGGTGTTACCAACTTCTGAGAATATTTGTAGTTTTAATTCATACTCTAGGAGATGTAGTCTTGTTTTTTTCTTCTTCTTATAGACGATTGGTTTAGAAGGGTTTAGTTTGAATTACTTTACAATGACTTTTTGGGTTGACTTAAACTTTATATTGAATGTATAACCTTATTCAAAAAATGACAGGGGTGGAGAATGTCCAAGCTGCGCAAAAATACATTACTGGTCTTGATGCCAGACGCATCGCGAAGCAACCAGAACTAAGGTACGAGCTTCTAACTTTATGGTTTTTGGTTGGCGGTATAATTTATGTTAAATTATAAGCAAAATTGAGGTAAAAACAATGGGAGGAATACTTAGGAAAAGAAAGAGAGAATTTTATTCATTATGATCCATGGCAAAACTCATATATAAATAGTACAAAGTCTGCGAAAAAATATCTTACAAATTTTATCTTCGAGGGGCTCGCTTCGCTCAACAGAATCCCCCCCTCATCGCAGGGTCGGTGAAGTTAAGGGCTTTCATTGATGAAGTTAAGGATGTGAAGTAACTGTCTCCTTCGTAATTTTAAAGTTAGCCAGCCTTCCCACCAGTGTTGTGACTGTATCCTTCCTTCCTACAGTTGAAGGGTGCTTCCTTTTATCCTCTTAAACCAGATTGTTGTCTTTTCATATTTATCCCATATTTTTAATTTCTTTGATATTTATCCTTATTAAATTGTCCTTATGGCCATCAATATTGTAGCCTTCTCCTTAGTGATGTTTTTGTATTCATTCATTTCAGCGATGTCTGTATCTTCTTTGACATGTATCCTTGTTAAATTGACTTTATTGCAACATAGATATTTAATACAATATGAACTTTAATTTTCTAATGCCCTACTTCAATTTCTTTGATTTCAATCTTGTTTCAAAATATCTCATTTTGCCCAATGGTTTTGTGAAGATATCTGCTAATTGATCTTATGTGGAATATGTCAATTTAATTTGTCTTTTTGCCTCATGGTTTCTGATATAATGATGGTGGACTTCTATGCTTTTTCTTCTTGTATGAAAAGCATGGTTCTTTGTTTGTGCAGTCATACTCAAGTTATATCAATCTAAGGGTGTTTTGGCATCTATGACAAGCTTAAATCCTCAATAACTCTTTTGGGCCAAACACCTACACATGTTACATTAGTACTTGCTTTATATTCTACTTCTACAAATGATAAAGCAACACTTGGGTTCTTCCTAGTGATCCAAGGAATTGTTGCTAAGCCCATGTGAAGAGTAACTTGTTATAGATTTCCTCTCCTCTGTGCATCCTCCTCAGTCTACATTGGAAGAACCAACTGACCCAAAAATTTCATTCATCACATATTCAAGTCCATTAAGTACGCTTGACATATATTAAAATCCTCAAAGTTGTTTCATGTTTTCAATCTTAGTTTTTGACATAATATTGAAACTACAACTGGGTAATTGATATCTTGTCTAGTTGTGGTAGGGTGGATTGGATTACCCACCTATTTTTTATGTAGAGTAGCATTTACTAACTTAAAATTTTCATGCATTTGTATTTTACTACTTGTTTCAATAGTTGTTGATGTTGGTTTGGGAATCTTCCAGTCTAAAGATTTTTGAGGTTTCATTTGCATTTCTTCACTATCATAAAAATGCTACCTTCCTTTTGGCACACCCTAGAGCCTAAACAATAATTTAGAAGATCCAAGTCAATCATCCCAAAATTTCAATGCAAATTATGCAATAGATCTTTGATTAGATATACATTACTAGTTGATTGGATGGTGTCAGAGCCCATGCGTTACTCATGTTAGGTTTTGGAGTTACTCTGAAAGTGTTTACACCATGTTTGGGGTGCTTCATGAGATTTGTACATGGTGTATGTTGAGCCCTTGGATGGTCTGAGATGGATTGTCACATGAGGAATTGTTTGTGATGGATTTGCACAGTGGAGACAACTTACTCAATGATTGCTTGACCTTAGTTAGGTGCTAGCTGGGTATTCTTCCCTTATGTGTTGGAGTTCTCTTGATAGTTTTGTGTACGCGCTTCATTGTGGCCACATGGAGAGGTTCACTTACTTGGAAAACACCCTACTTAGGAGGAGCATTGTGCATCTTGGAGGAGGGCATCAGG
>JZKD02S1738405.1:93323-116729 GCA_000966675.3 Picea glauca | reverse complement strand
GTAAGAGAAGCATGTCGAACAAAGACAAGTCATCACATGAGCAACCATTTTTTCTAGTAAGCTTGGTGATGGTCCCAATAATAACAATGATGATTTACTGTACCCTTGGTTTCCTACTTTACTTTTCGACTGAGGGTTCATACAAAATTAAGAGGTGTTATGCACTGTATGTGCAGTATGCAATTGTCAGTAGAAAAGGTTTGAGATTGATCAAAGGTTGAAAATGTGTAGAAAAATTAAATGATGAAAAACAACTCTAAACTAATTGATGGAAGGAAACACACCAATATGAAAGTTTAGTTAATATAGATTTCATGAAAATAACTTATTCTAATTGCATTAAAGAATATTGAATCAAGAATATTAAACTGAAGAAAAAAAATGAATTCAATCTAAGCTATGATATAAATCAGTAATAGAATTAAAGCTACATTAATGCATGAATAAAAAAAGCTAACCCTTTGGTCAATATCAATATAAATGTTGGTTTATTTTTTATTTATTCTTTCAATAAAAGAATATCAATCTAAGTCAAAATATGAAGCTAAAACAAACCTACAGGATATTTCTACAAGAACTGTGCAGTTCTACAGGAAACTCTACAAGAAGCAAAACAAAGTCTAAAAAGGAAGTGCAAGTCTTTAAAATCATGAACAAATCTAGACTATAAATTAATAAAGTGAATATGAGGTTCTTGGCCTTGGGAGGAACCTAGGAGTGCTCCAAGAGGCTATTGAACATTTCTACAAGATGGTTGTTATGACTAGATAACCTGTGATAACCTTGAAAAAAATTATAATTAATTCTACAAAGCTATATTAAACTTCAAAAGAGAATAAACACTATCTAAGAATGCATGAAAACTACAGAACTGATAGCAGGGTCCTTGAGCCTTCTTGGATGGGCCCTACCTAGGAAGCACAAGGAGCATAAAAGAAACTTTAATAGACTGAAAGAAAAACCATATTTATTTCATAAATATTAGTAATACATTAAGAGTGGGAAATCTCTGAGTTCTCAACACAAGTCTTCACAAAATCTCCACATAATAATTCTCCAAAATTCTTTATCTCGCTCTCCTAGACTAAAGGTCTATGTATAGCTAGAGAGTTCGACCTCCTTTCCTAAATCAATGAGATAAATAGGTAAATGAGGGATCTAATCCCTTTACACCTGTATATTCAACTATTGTTGATCATAAGTGGTCATTAATGCATAGGGAGTGCTCTTAGAGGTAAGTAGGGACAATTTCCCTTGATCTTTGGCTAGAAGAACCTTGAGGGAAACAAAATCCCATGTTTCTAGGAGTTTGGCACCCTTGACTCCTATAGTTCAACCTAGTTGATGGAATACATGTCTTTTGACAAAAACTCTAGTGCAAAAAGGTATATTATACAAAAAAATCAACCTCAATCATACATTCATTAATAAACATACAAAATACCTATGATTGACTATTAAATATGGTCGAAAGAAAACATTAAGTTATTTTATGGTGGAAAAATGTGTCAAAGATGAGCCTTTATAATGGACAATAATGAGGCTCATCATCACCCCCTAGCTCAACTATTTCACACCCTTTGTGCAACAAAAAATTGTCTTTTTGTTCTTACTATTGTTTTTGTTGTTTTTGTGTACCTTGTTGTTGCTTAGTAAGATGTTGTTGTCCAATATTTTCATTTTGTTCATCACCTTGCTACTGCTCAACAAATTGTTGTTGTTCACCACCATGTTGTTTATTTTTATCGCGCAAATTGTAGGTTGGGAAAATCCCAACCCAATACACTAGATGGAAATAATGGTGGGAGAGCTTACCCATTTTCACCTCAGATAAACCCTCCCTCTCTTATGTGAAGGAAGAATCCAACACAAGTGGGAGTCTCGAGTGACCCTAGGGGGAAATGAAGTGGAAATTGAGATTATGGGAATGATTACCCTATAGTTCAAGTTACTAAGTGGAGAGTGGTGTGAAAATGATATTTGGAGGTGGTTTATGGTTTCCAAGCTCTTAAGTACCTACAAAAAATAGTTTTACCTGCCCGAGACAAAAGAAAAGACAAGATACAAGATAAAAATCCAGTGGACAGACGAGTTAATAATTTTGTCCCTATTTGCATCAATCAACATAAATATATATTAGAAACTAAATGATTGTTAAATCTGCTAATGATATGCTAAAGGTCAAGTAAATAATGCAAGAGATAATCTAGCAATTACTAGTATAACTCAAGTATGAAAGAATAAGACTTCAGCACAAAGATAAGGTTATTATGAACAAGTATTGTAGAGATATATTATCATCCTTATGGTTTTAGAAAACTGTTGCAACAACATTAAATTTCATCCCACAAAAAGTACAAGTAAACCACCCAAAATATGCTAAATGTCGTGTATATTATTATGGTAGCTTTCTAGAAACTTTTGACAGTTGAAATGCAAGTTATAATCAAAGTAAGAGAGTGTTTTATGCAGCCCTAGTGGATATAGAGTTTTTTCAACTATAGCTCCAAGAAGGCTAAGTATATCAATATTCCCTAAAGGATTTAGCAACCTCAAAGCATCAACAATAGATTCCAACTTGAACAATATTGATATCTCGTTAAATCACGTTTACCAAAGAAAAAAAATTATTTCTCCAATGCAAATTTCAGATTAGTGCCTTTAAAATTGGATGAATGGAGTCTTGAAATGCATAAGTTAGATCAAAAAAATCCCAAGGGGTGTAAAACCTTTTACTCCCTAGGGTATGCAAATCAAACCAAGGTAAATCAAGGAGGGTGTACACCCTTGTACTCCTCCTAGCAACCTTGCAATAAAATTCTTGTAAACTATCAAATGAGATGAATATTAATGGAGGGTGTCTGCACTTATACTCCTCCTAGGGTTTCAACCAACAATAACCATGAAACAAGCAATAAGAATTAACAATTGCATATTTTCCTTACCAATTCCAAGAGAGATGCAAGAACAAACCCTAGTTCACCAATAAATTTACCGTTCATAAGAAAGATAAGAAGTCTCCAAGAGGTGTACACCATCTTAGGTCAATAATTCACCAAGAGATCATAACCAAAAATAATTTTCACAATAGAGAGATACAAAAATTCTCAAGTAGGGTGCAAATTTCTCCCACTAGTCTTCTCACGATGAGAGAGTTATCATAAAAACGAGATAGAAATGATCTCTATTGATATTAATCCTACTAAAAGTTTTTTTCCACTTAATTTTAGGGTAAACCACAAAGTGAGGGGTCAACAACCCTTAATTTTCCCCTTTACATTATAAAATTCAATTTAACTTCTAAAAATGCACAATAGAAACCCTAAAGTGATGTCATGCCTCTTTTGGGGTGACATTTTGGAACTCTTGCAAGTCATTGGAGTGGAAAGTGAAATTCATTGGGCCCTATAAGGCCTCCCTCTCATGTTTTGGGACTTTATCCTCCAAGTCAAACCCTCATCCATCTGTTGGCACAGGGGAAGACCCAGGGTTCACTCCAAGAGCGTACCAACAATCCCTAACTACTGGCCCTTTTGGCAACACCTACGAAGCAGATGTAGTCTCACCCAAAGTAGCTAAGAGGGGAATTGAAGGACAGGGATGTATACAACCAGGGGAATATCAAGTGGAAATAATACAATAATAATGCAACATTCATATATCCCTTTATTAGTTAGATCTACTCTGCACAACCATACATCTGATCTAATACAATAATGCAATTAATAGTATAACAATGACAAAGATCCAGGCAACAATCACACACACATAACACCAGATATGTGTGGTTCACCCTCTCTCAAGCGCTACGTCCACATAAATTTGCTTATGATATATTAAGGTAAAGCTTACAGTTTTGATCTACGCTCTTAGTCAACAGATCTTCTCTCTTCTTCTTTCTGTCTCCCACCTTCCTGCGCACCCAGATGAAGATCTTACAATACCATAAGGCTCTCACTCTCATCACTCCTCTCTCTCATAGTACAATACTCTCTTAACCAAAAACAATCAATATCAATACCCAACACTAGTACTGACCTGACCTAGGTACTCTTGACCTCTATTTATACATTATAGTCCCTCACTGACAACCTTAGGTCAAAACCTAGGTGTCAAAAACCCTAATTACCAAAACCCTAGGTGTCTAAAACCCTAGGTCAACTTGACCTGCTTTTTTCCAGGCTTCACCAGCCTATCTTTCCTTGTTCATCTCACGGTGCTCCAAAGCATCCAATGATGGCTTTCTCTTCTTGGAGAGTTGTCCATGATCCTTCTTTCTTTCTGATATTTCATCCCTGACCTTCTCGTCCAATGGCTTTCTTTTTCGTACTTCGCTCCATCCATCCTTCTCTTTTTCTCACTTTGACTCAGTAACATTTATTGTGTCTCCCATGAAGCTCACTTTTCACCTTTCCTTCCTTGTTCTTCGCTTCCTTCCATAACTAAGGGCCAACAGGCCCCCAACACTCACTTGTGACTCATCTCGAGGCACTTGAGCTTTGATCCCCTTGTTTTACTTTGACTTTGGACTGCGCAGTGCAGCCCTTTCTTTCTGCTTTATTCCTCCTTTCCAACCTTGTGCAGACTGTATTTTCTATGTCTCGTACCTAGTTTCAACTGTACCTAGTACCCGGACCCTTTTACTCCTGCATTTACTGAGAGTTGTGAGACATTTGGTTGTCATAGTACAACTTCAGTCGACTCCCATTCACCAATCCTTCCTTCCAGTCTCCCTTCAATGTATTTAGCTACACAACTCCTCCTTTTGTAACATAAGTGACCTCATATGGTCTGAGCCAATGCGTTCTGAACTTCCCCAGGTGTTTGATAAACTTAATATCATACATCAGTACTAAATCACATTACTTAAGTGCCTTCCTCTTGATGTGCCTATCATGATAGGCCTTTTCGTGTTCCTTCTGAACTTGTTGCTGGAATCCTGCAATGAATCTGTCTTCTTCCAGTTCAACCAACTGTGCAATCCTCTCACGAACAACATCGATATCATCCATGTATGTAAATGCAACAATTATTAATCTTGGTACCAAGTACTCCATTGGGAGAACAACTTCAAGACCATAAACCAACTTGAAGGGGGTCTGCATTGTTAATTTCTTGCAAGTGGTTCTATAAGCCCGGAGTTCTATTGGTACTCTTAAATCCCAGTCATCCCTATTTAGGTTGAAAATATTCGTCAATGTTGTCTCCAAGATCTTGTTGAATGCTTCAAATGTTCCATTTACCTGTGGGTGGTAAGGTGTACTCTTCTGATAGTGGACTGCAAATTCTTCAATCAGGGCTTCCACTGTCTTATTGATGAAGTGTGTACCTTGATCACTCATAAGTATCTTAGAGCATCCAAACCTGGTTATTATGTCATCAAATATAAAACATGCAGTTGTAGTTGCACTACAGTCCTTGACTACTCTGGCTTCGGCCCATCTAGTCAGGTATTCTGTTGCAATAATAATATACCTTGCTCCTGTGCGCTTCCCTGGTGGGTTTATAGGTCCCACGAAGTCAATGGCCCATTTTTCAAATGCTTGTAGGGTCATATGTGGTTCTAGTGTCATTTCATCTCTTCGGTATGGTCTTCCAAATCTTTGGCATACATCACATGCTCTGGCATACTCTTTAGCATCTCTGTGTAAAGTAGGCCACCAAAGGCCAGCTCACAGAACCTTTTGCGCAGTTGCTTTTCCTGCGTAATGTCCTCCTGCGATGCCTTCATGAGATTCTGCAAGGATGAGTGGGTTCTCTGCCTCCATCACACATATTCTTAGTATCTCATCAGGTCCCATCTTATATAACTGACCAACTATCAGTGAAAAATATGCAACGCACACCACTAGTTGTTTCTTCTAGGAAATTGTATACTCACTTGGAGCCATTCCTGTTGACAGGAACTAGACTATGTCTGTGAAGTGGTCATCCACCTTCCTAATGGTGAGCAACTTTGCATCTAGTAATGTATCCTCCAAACTGGTGGGTTCTTTGCCATGTTCCAACCTCAACAGGTGTTCAAGTCCCTTGTTCATTCTTCCTCGCTTAACTATGATCTAAAAATCATATTATTGAAACGGGAGAATCCATTTGCATATTCACCCCCCCAACACTAGCTTGTTGACTAGGTACTTCAACGCAGAGTGATCAATAAACATTTTAAAGTGTCCTCCCAACAAGTAGTGTCAGAATTTTTGTAATGCATACATCATGGCTAATCCTTCTCTCTCTGTAATAGTGTAATTGATTTTAGCTGTGGATAGATTTATGCTGGAAAATGCTAATCGATGATCAATGTCCCCTTCTCCAGGTTGTGCCAGTACTACTCCTAATGCAATAGAATATGCATCAACATGCACATGAAATTCCTTACTCCAATCTGGAAAGACCAGAATAGGTGCAGTCACCATCTTTTGTTTCAGTGTGTCGAAGCTATGTTGGCATTCTTCTGACCAAACAAAGTGACAGTATTTCTTTAATAACTTCTCCATTGATGTAGTAATCTAAGCATATCCTTTGATAAATTTCCTGTAATAGCCAGTATATCCTAGAGCAGTGCGCAATTGTTTGACTGAAGTAGGAGGTGGAAAATCAACTATAATTGCAATTTTGGATGGGTCCACCAACAATCCTTGTTTGCATACAATATGACCTAATAATACTCCAAATGGAAAGAAGAAGATGCAATTCTTCAGATTCAAATCAATTTTACATTGCCTACATTTATCCAACATTATCCTTAGACATTCAATATGATTTTTCAACAAGCTAAAAACAGTCCAGTCATCAAAGTATGCTTCTACAAATTTATGCAAAAATTCTTTGAATGCTTTGACAACCACCCTAGAAAATATGGCTGGTGCATTCTTCAATCCAAATGGAATTACTATATATTGGTAGGATCCCCACTCTATGGAAAATGTAGTCTTATGACGGTCCTCCCTGGCAATGTGGATCTGATGGTATCCTGAAAAGCCTTCTGTAAAAGAATATACTTACTGGCCTCCCACATTATCCAACACTTCGTATGTGAATGGTGTAGGGAAGGGGTCATGTAGATAGGCATAATTCAACTTCCTAAGGTCCACACAGATCTTGATTTTTCCTATCTTCTTGTCTTGTACCACCATAGGGCTGATCCACTCCAACTATTCTATAGGTTCAATAATCCTCGATTCCAGCATTCGGTCAAGCTCAATCTTCACTTTTTCCTTATATTTCAGATTCAATCTGTAGGGTCTTTGCTTGACTGTCTTCACATCTGGTTTCAAAGGTATTCTCATTTCTCCCATAGGTCAATACCCTTCATATCAGTGATCTTGGTCAGAAAAAAGTCCTGATACTCGTGCAATTTTTCTGTAATTTTTTCAATGGTAGCAACATCCCAATAATCTCTGACATTGGCAAGCTTTGGTGTCTCCTCTGTCCCAATATTAACTTTATTTATCTTGATCAGTTGTCCAATGAATGATAGTTCAACTCCTATCCCTTACACATTCCCATGGCCTTCTGTCTCAGCAATGTGTACCTTCCTCGGATCATCATCTTTGTCAGCATTAATGTGGTAACATTCTTGCAATTTCTGGAATGGCGCAATCCATTCATCCTCTTCTTTCTTCAAAGGGAGGCCAGATACCTCCTTAAATATGTTTTGTCTCACAATCTATAATGATTGGTCTACAGAAGGAAATTCACTGTCAAACAAAAAGGTGGTTACAAAATTTTGGATCATACCTTCCCAATCTGAAGTGATGACGCACAACTCCACTTGAAGGTAACAGTTGATAGGGATCGTGTCTAGCGTATTAATGAATATATGTACCCATTGTTCTCAAGGAATGTCACTACATGCCTCTTCACAGCTTTGTACATGGTCCTTTGGGAAGCTTCGACCTATGTACCTCACTTCGCAACTTCCTACTTGTGCTGAGAACCACACTGTCATCAAGGTTCGACATTTTGTCCAGTCTGTGATGTTTCCTTTGTACATCCCCCACCATATTGTTGGTGTATATTTCAAGGCCTCATCCATAGCCAACAGCCTCTGTTGCACTGGTACAATTGCTTCAAAGTCCATGAAGAAGGATTCTAAAGGATTCAGACCATCAAAGCTAGGTAAGTTACTTGTTGTCGTACCAATCTAGTGAACTTCTCTGGTCAGTCGAGCACATCTCCTTGTGGATACTTCATACATCTAGTTCTATCAGTTATCCAACGCTTCTCCTAAATTTAATGAAATTGCACTGTCACTTCGCCAACTTATATTCCCATCGAGAGTAGGGTTGATATAATCCTATTGTCTGGATGTTAATTTATAGATGGTTTCCAACTCATATGCATAGTCTTCTTCTCTGACAAGCTGTATCTACATCCCTAATCTGGATCTAAAGGTGCAATGACCCTAAGGCCATTTATTTCAAATGTTATATGCCTCTTCTTTATATCAACAATAGTAGAATTGTTGAAGGCCCAATCAATTCCTAATAATGAAGGGTAAGGGCGGTTGTCATCAACAATTTCAATTACTTCAAAATATGCAAAGGTTATAACTCCATTGATGTCCACAGGGACATGCGCCAATCGTCCAAATGGGCTGATAGCTTGTTGATTAGCCATTTGAATCCTGATAGGGGAGTATATCAGCTTGGATTTTCCCATCAGTGCCCAGGTTTGCTTCGTCATGACATTGACCTCCGACCCTAAGTAGAGGACCACATAGTCTATATCATATTCTCCTATTTGAGAATTCAAATGTAATTCTTTGTTCATTCTTATCTTCTTACCAATCTGGTGTACTACCCTGTTCAGCAAGGGGTCTACCTTTCCTAGCTCATACTACCTGATTAGGTTCTGTAACTCTTGTATAGCTTTCTCATCCTAAATTAATTTAAGACAAGTGTACAAAAATTTGATGATCATACTTACCTCTTTTCCTTCTTTATGCATAGTCAATTGATCACATGCCTGAGGTATTCCATACTCTTTTACTTCTGGTTGTGTTCTAGATGAGGATCCTTGATCTTCTTTGAACTCTTTTCTTGCCTCCTCAAATATTCCTCTTTATTTATTTGCATCAAAATCCTGAGTCTTCTCCTCATCTTTCTTGACTCCATGGTCATCTGCATTCTTTCCTTATGTTGCCCTGTCTTCTCCTGTAGCAGTGCCTCATCAAGTAATGATAACAACTCTAGGGTCATTTCTTTGAGGTTCAACATATATCAGTTGTACTTGTGGGTTTTGTTGGGGTCCTCATCTTTCCTGAAGCTTATCCAGTAGCGCAAGGCATTCCTCTATGACATGCTCAAAGGAGTTACAATGACTGCAGGTTGTTCAAGGATTCTAAAAATCCCTTGCTAAGTGTCCTGGATGTGTGCAGTTATAACAGATAATTTTTCCTTGACCTCGACCCATAACTCCTCCTCCTCCTCCTCCTCCTCTATATCCACTGTGAGGATTGAAACTTCCTCTTCCTGGAGAATTATACTGTGCATTATTTCCTTCTTGGTGTACTTCACCTTGGATATTGTATATGTCCCTCAACCTCTCATGCATGAGATCGTAAGCTGTACAATCTCAATCATCATGCCCCACTAATTTATAGAATGTGTAGTACAAGTTTGTGGATGTCTGAACATACTTCTGCATGCAATAACACTCACTTGGGCAATGCCTATTTCTACATACATCACACCAGGGTAGGTTAAATTGCTTCAAGGGGCTCAACGCTCCTAAGGCCAAATATTCATGGAATACGGGAAAATGTTCCTTATCATGACCTTTAGATCTGCATATTACACACTAGATATCTTCTCTTTTGTCCTTTCCCTTATCTTTCTTCATATCCTCAACTTGCAGAGATAGACTAGTCAGCTGGCTCAAGATCTAGCTCATGCCTGAGCTAGATTCTCCCATAGGTGTTGATTCAAGATTCATGGTGATCTCCAAATATTTTGCCTATGATGCAATATTCTACTGCATCAGAGGGACTCTAATGTGTGGTAACAATGCAACGATGAACCATTCTTTGTTTTGTTCATCAGGAATCTGAAAAGTTAATCGGCCTGTTAGGGTCTTGAATCTCTAGTCGAACTCCCAAACAGGTTTTGCTACTTTTTGTTTGATCTCTTTTAGATCGGTAATACATTGTGACTCTGAATTGGGTTTTTTAAACTCTGCAACTAGTGCATTATTGATCTTTTTTAGTGGCTTAGGTTGTGCCAGTCCTTGGACAAGTTTCATGTACCAGCTCAGTGCGTCGTCCCATAACGTAGTGTTGAACTGAGTTCTTTTGATGGCTTCGTCGGTGATACTTTTAATATTCCATATGGCTTCACACAGAAACCAATGTTGATATGGATCTTTAGATCCATATCCTCTAAATATAGGGAGCCTAATTTCATCTTCCATAGAGCTAGCTAGACTTCTTGTCTGAGTAGATGCTAAGCTACCAGTAACAGTGCTCTAAGGACTCTGGTGGTTCTAACTATTATGACTGCTAAGTGCTATTGAAACAATGGGAGGGTTAATATTACTTACTTCAGTAACCTGTGCAGTTCCTAAGGTTTCTGGCTTGCTTTGGCGAAGTTCTTCATCTTCCCCTTCTTTCGTTCTGGTGGCCTCTGAATGTTCTTCATCGGTTAGATCTACTTATTCTCCACTATAGAAACCCTCTTCTTCGTAGTTTTTCTTAAATGAGTTCTCAAGGTGAACCCCTTGGAACACTTTCCCACTATGAGTATATCCAACTTCTATGTCGTTGTCGCTATCTGAGATATTGAACATTATCCTTTTCAAGTCTGACCAATCTACTGTATCTTCAAGACATTCTTTTCATGCAACAACATCTTGATTCTCAACTTTAGAAAGTGCACAAATTTTCCTCTAAGTCCTTTGAAAAAGTATCTCTCAGCTTGGCTATACGATTCTGTTCTGTCAACAACAAACTCGGTGATATACCCTCCAATGGTACTATCAATCCAATTATCTACAACCCTTGATATAACGTTCTCAACTCTCTTAACCTTCTTAATCAATTTTGATGTCCATACCATAGGAGGTCTAGATATGATCTCAAATTGGGTATCTTCTAACCTAGCCAACCATTCAAACAAATCCTGGTGGAATCCCCAAAGAAGATCTCGTGAATGTCGGTGAAAATGTATCTTTGTAGCCAATCTTCAATACTCATTTTATGGTTCTTTTTCTGGGATTATGTGAAGTCCTTCTCTTGATCCTCTATCCACTTCTGAATATTTGTCTTTGATGGGAACCACCTTGACATTCCTTTACACAGAGTCTGGCCCCGACAACAGAACAATTTCTTGGCATAGGGGTAGAGCCAGGGTTCACTCCAAGAGTGCACCAACAAGCCCTAACTATTGGCTCTTTCGGCAACACCTGCGAAGCAGATGCAGTCTCACCCGAAGTAGCTAAGAGGGGGGTTGCAAGACAAAGATGTCTACAACCAGGGGAATATTAAGTGGAACTAATACAATAATAATGCAACATTCATATATTTCTTTATTAGTTAGATCTACTCTGCATAGCCATACATCTGATCTAACACAATAATGCAATTAACAATATAACAATGATAGAGATCCAGGCAGCAATCACACACACATAACAACAGATATACATGGTTCACCCTCTCTCTAGGGCTACGTCCAAAAAACTGTGCTTATGATATATTAAGGTAAAGCTTACAGTGCTGATCTGCGCTCTTAGTCAACAGATCTTCTCTCTTCTTCTTTTTGTCTCCCACCTTCCTGCGCACCCAGTTGCAGGACTTGATATTCACACCCAGCTGAAGATCTTACAATACTAGAAGGCTCTCACTCTCAACACTCCTCTCTCTCACAGTACAATACTCTCTTAACCAACAACAATCAATATCAATACCCAACACTAGTACCGACCCGACCTAGGTCCTCTCGACCTCTATTTATACATTATAGTCCCTCACCGATAGCCTTAGGTCGAAACCTAGGTGTCAAAAACCCTAATTACCAAAACCCTAGGTGTCTAAAACCCTAGGTCAACTTGACCTGCTTTTTCCAGGCTTTTCCAGCCTGTCTTTCCTTATTTGTCTCGTGATGCTCCAAAGCATCCAATGATGGATTTCTCTACTTGTTGAGTTGTCCATGATCCTTCTTTTTTTCTGATCTGTCATCCCTGATATTCTCATCCAACGACTTGCTTTTCCGTACTTTGCTCCATCCTTCCTGCTCTTTTGCTCACTTCGACTCAGTAACAGTTACTGTGTCTCCTGTGAAGCTCACCTTTTACCTTTACTTCTTTGTTTTTCTCTTCCTTCCATGACCAAGGTCCAACACCATCAAAATGTGCCAATTTTCAAGTCAACCAACACCACCACCCCAACTGTATCCCTGGGGTGACGTCAACCTCCTCAAAAGTGACATTTTAGCCTCGAGAGAAAATCATTAGGTTAGCAAAGGGTTGTCTTAGGTCCTCTAAGGTGTCTCCTCAAAACTCCAAAGGATATCATCAACATCTGGTGTGTGGACTATGGAATCCAACATGTGGGCTTCAAGCCCCAAGGAATCCCAAGCTAGTGTTGTTCTTCCAAATCTATCCACCAGCTAGGTCCTACAAAGAAAATGAATACACTCTCCAAGGATATCAAGTCAAATGAATCATGATAAGTAATCCAAATCATAAAAGATCCATGTAAGAATGTACATCCAAACTACCTCATCAAAATAAACAAGTGCTCAAAGACCCTATGCAATTTTCCAAGTTTAGGTATGGGAGGGTTGACAAAGAGACCTATTGGGTGAATCGCACCTCAAGTTTAGGAGTGTTTCCCAAGTGGATCCCTCTCTAAGTCATGTGGAAAAAGTGAAATGGATGGGGGAAATACTTTTGGGTATGGTATTCATGAAATATAAGGGATCATAGTATCTCAGTTATGGGTGCCTTTGTAGAGGGTGTACTACACCTTCATTTTAATGCAACCTTTTCCCAAGCCCATTTATTGCCTTTTTTCCTTTTAATATGTTTCCAAGTTGAATCCAAGGTGGGGATTCTACCTAAGCATGAAAAATAGTTCCCACCTTGAATCTACCTTAGTCACATCATTCTTCCCCAAGTTGAATTCATGTGTGGGGATTTTACCTAAGCATGAAAAATAGTGCTCGCACATGCTCCACCTTGGTTGGCAGTTTGCATTAGTTATTTTTTTACGGGTCCCATCAGTTTCTTATGAGATACATTTCATTGTCCTAGGGATCCCTAGGTGAGTATCCAGAAGGTTCATGATTGGATTTTATCTTTTTCTAGATACAATCCTTTGGGCCTTCAACCCCTTCTTCCCATGAAATGAGGGATAATCCCTTCTTGGCTATGTACACTCGAAAATCCCAAAAAGGTAAGGAGATGAGGGGATAAAGTGTGGAAAGTGACAAGTATGGTCAATAATGGCATGATGAAATGTCAAGAGGACCTCCTAGTGGCACACCTATCCCTAAGGGTGACCCACTTACTAGGGTGCAATGTCAACCACCAAAGTGAAACAAGGAAAAGAACATAATTTCCAAGCAGGCGTTACGTAATCAAAAGCAGTTTAAAATGTAACAAACTCAAATGCCTCAAATATTGAAATTATACTCACCATAATAACTGACTTGTACCTCGTGGAGAAAGACCCAATTTCTTTTGGAATCCATATGATGTGGTGGATACCCTCATGATGAACCTGGAACTATGGTGGAGAGGTGGGTCTCTATCTATGCAAGTGGAAATTGTTGGTCAAGCTTTCTCTCGGTACTCCATTTCTCCAATCTGAGGAACTCGAGACATCATATCCATAGTCATCCCTAGGAGTTGGGGATAACATATGGCTCCTACTTGGGGACATGTACTCATCGTAGCGTGCATGAGAACCACAACATCTCTTGGTGGACATGTGCCTACACTAAAACATAAAATTGTAAAATCTAGGGTGGTTCTATCACCCCTCGTCCATATATATAAAATCTCAAAACAACTAATATAGAAAGAATTTTTTTCATTTTTTCAAAAACTCTCTAAACTAAAAATGTAATATGATGAAAGAAATATGCAAGTAGAAAAAAATGAAAAATGAAATTCGACTAAACTACCATGAGAAATCAATATGCAAATGCAAGGAAAGCAAAATGACCTACATGCTTACCTAGGGCTCGGGCCCTAAGGAAGTCAAGTGACACCTTCGAAATAATGTTTGAGGAGGGATCCATTTACCAGTAATGGAATCCTCCTCCCTTATGTTGTGGACAAATAAAAATAGTTTGGCTCAGATATTTCCTCTATCTTGTAGGGCCCCAACCACAGACTGTCAAACGTTTGGTGCAATCTAGGTTTTTCTCTCCTCTTGTCCCACATTAAGACCTGCTCCCCATTCTTGAAATCTTTTTTCGTTGCTCAAAAATCAAAATTCCATTTTACATTTTCTTGGTTCTTTTCCATTTGATCAAAATAAATTCTTCGATTTTCATCCAATCCCATAAGTTGGTCAATTCACCCCTACAATGTTTCTTTATATGTGGAAAATTTTTCAGCTATTTGTAGTGCTAGAATCTGGAGGTTTATAGCTAGGTTTGCTTCTAATCCATAAACTAAATCAAAAGGGGTTTTCCCGGTAGAGGTCTTAGTAGTTGTGCAGTCTTCCCATAAGGCATACTTAATCTTGCTATACAAACTTTTCTTTTTTTCCCCAACAATTTCCTTTACAATATTCATGACGGTTTTGATGTTGGATTCCACTAATTCATTTTCTTCATGATAATAATTTGAGGAGTGTGAAAAACTCATTGAGTGTCATCGAGCTAAAATATTTAGCGCTATCCATGGTTAACTTGGAAAGAATGTCAAATCTAGTGATATTTTTTTCCTCAAGGAACTTCATCACAACCTCTTATGTTGATTTATTTTTTGAGATGGCTTCTTCCCATTTGGTGAGGTAGTCAGTCGCGGTCAAAACCCATCGGTAACCATTGCTTGAGTTTTCCCTAAAATTTCTAATGAAATCCGGTCCCCATTGTTGAAAGGGTGCTTCTATGACGACTGGTTTAATGGGAAGGGAAGGAGGCATTATTTCCTGACAAAGAACTCACGTGGATGACATGATATGATGTACCAATATGTGTCAAAGAAAATGGTGGGACAATAGTATTCGTCCCTTAAGATATTATGGGTAGTAGTGTGATCTACGAAATGGCCTCTACAATACCGTGAATGAATGTCAAAAACTAACTTGTCAACTTCTTCCTTATTCACACACTTGAGGATCACCCCATCAAGTTTCCTTCACCTGAGACTGTCTTCTATCAAGAAATACTTCATATCTTTGAGCCTTAGGGATCTCCTTTTATGATCCACCAGATTATCATGGCAAGTGAGGTTCTTCAAGTAATAAATGATTTGTTTCTTTTCTCCCATATCGATGGCTTCTTGATTGCTTTATGTCAACATATAATCCAACCCTTGGCATTTGATTATATTGAATGGTTTTATCTCCAAATATTATTCATGTATCTATGAAACCCATTTTCTCCTTGATCCAAGATAATCTTGTTGTGATAAAACATATTTTATAGCGGGGTAGGGGATGAAAGCTTTGATCTTCTTGTATTGCACATAAGTTCTAAAATGCTTGAGAGACTTTCCAAGAGTGTAGGCATGTTTTTCGGTAATGATGTAATTCATCTATGAGTCCCTAAGGTTATTTCTCATGAGAGAAATCAGTTGTTCATCCCTATGATCATTTTTTTACAACATAACTCCTGTGATGGTGTCCTTTGAAGCGAAAGAGAATATGATGAAGTCCTTAGAAAAATTTGGACTGACCAGGATTGGCGTGATAGTTATTTCTTACTTGATACATTGGAAATCCAACTTACCTTCATTGTCCCATTTGAAATGGGAATCCTTCTTTAGCAATCTATTAAGGGGATTAACAATTTCAACAAAGTTCATAATGAACCTCCTTATGAATTTGATTTGGCCAAAGAAGGACTGCAAAGATTTCTTGTCTTTAGAGAGAGGGATCTTTTTTATGGCTTCAATCCTAGCAGGTTCTATCGATATTTTTTCTTTAGAAATAATATGACCGAGAAACTTTCGTTTATCCACACCAAAGATTGATTTCTTAGGGTTGAGAGAAATGTTTTGTTCTATGCACCTTTGGAAAATCATTCTTAAGTGTTGGATGTGCTAATCCATTTTCTTGGAAATATCGGTTAGATGATCCTGGTAAATATCTACAATTTTCCTAATCAAATCCATGAAAGTGTAATCTATATCACGATGGAAAGTATCCCCTGCATTGATCAATCCAAAGGCCATTCTCAAATACTTGTAAGTCTCGAAAGGGGTGGTGAAAGCAGTTTTTAGTTGTTCATCCTCGTTTACCAGCACTTGGTTATATCATGAGAAACCATCAATCATGGACATCATCTCTGCTCTGGTGACCCTTTATAGAAGATATTCCATGTGTGGAAGAAGATAGTTGTAACTTGTCTTTAAGTGAATCCTGGTTCAAATTTTTGAAATCAACGCATATCCTAATATCACCAGTCTTTTTCCTGACAGTGATTGGATTAGATAACCAAGACGAATACCTGATAGGGTCAATTATTCCCACCTCGACCATCTTTTGAAATTCCTTTTGGACTTGTGGGGAAGCTTTCAGATTCATTTCCTTGAGATTTTTCCTGAAGGTTTTTGTGCCTTCCTTAAGGGTAATAGTGTGTTGTATGAAGTCCTCTTGGTAAGCCTTTATATCTTCATAAGACCAAGTGAAAACATCATTAAATTTTCTTATGATGGAAATCAACTCCTCCCTTTCATCGAGCATTGTTCCTTTTCAAAAATTAACCATTTTTGGGCATTCCTTCGTGCCACTATTGAATTCGATGACCTCATCAATGATTTTTCTTGACGACTTCCCCTTATACATGTCATTTCAATAAAAATTCTCTCTATCGGGATGCCACCTTTGGGTAAGGGTTCATCAAGTAAATCAATGATCTCAATATTTTCCTTTTCTACTAGAAAATTTATCTGGGATTTCGAGAATTCACCTTCGTTCTATAGAAAATGTAGAATCTGGTTTTCATTATCAAAAACCTGTCAATGTTCCAAGTTATCAGGTAGTGAAGTCCTAAAATTTACTTCCACTTTATAGAGACCAATATTTTTGAAGAGTTGTAAATTAGATGAAGAAATAGAAAGGTTGTCTACCAAATGATTCTCTTCCCTAGTGATGGCTTCAATTGAGAAGCTATCAAATTTCTTCATTGCATCCCAGAAAACATCTTTGTCTTGTTTCAACCTTGGGTTCTTAGCAATGAAATTATTTTTAACCCATGAAATGATCAAGTACGAGTCTCCTCTTACATGTAGGGACTTCATGTTCATGTCAATTGCAAGTTTCATGATGAAGATGAAGGATTCATACTCGATGATGTTGTTTGTACAATAAAACTCAAGCGACCTATACAATAATAAGGTAGTCTCATTATCTGGTGATATCAAGACTACTCTTGTGCTTGAGCCTGAACTTGAATGCATACCATCGAAGTCCAAGCCCCAATATCCTTCCTTCTTTTCTTTGTCTAGAAAAAGTTCTTTTTCCAAAATGAAGGTGTTGTCAATCCCCTCATCCAGAATTTGATGGGTTATGTTGATGTGATCCTTTACAAGTTATTATTTTTTTGTCTTGTCTAGCGAAACAATCTTCTCCTCATTTTTTATGACACCAACTTCCTTCTCTTTGCATGGATTTGTTAGAACTTGTTGAATATGTTGTAAAAACATGTCCTCGACCTGCCTTGCTAATCATTTCCTTTCATATTTCAAAATCTCATTTATTGGGGGAGGTATATTTTTATATGTTGGTTCCTTATCTTTCCCCAATAGATTCATCACCCAATCAACAGATTGTTTAGCAACCTCCTATCGTTCCCTTTGCAGGTATGTCCTGATATTGTGGGGAGGGTCCGGTATGAAAAAGTCAACAACTTGATTTATCTGAATGATTTCTTCAAGACAATCATCATCTTGATAGAGAGAAGAGGTCATGTTCTTCTCTATCTCACATTCCCTTTCTTGGTATTCAAGTAAATTTATAGGCCGTCCCTTTCTAATTAGAACTCCATAGGGATCATTTATGGTTGACATGTAGAACTTGAGGATGGTTTTTTGATAAGGCTTGAAATCTTGAGGAAAACTCACGAGAGTATTGAACCTATCATTGAATTCCCTTATACTTTCTCCTGATTTTATTTTGTAGTTATAGAGTTGATCATAAAGGGATTGAAAATATTGGTTTTTTTTTAATCTTTTGGAAAAAAATTCTTCAAAAAGATCCCAACTCATGATTGTCCCTAGAAGGATAATATCATACCACTCCTTATCCCTTCTGACAAAAGTGTAGGAGAAGATTCTCATCCAAACATCTTCATGTTGGCCATAGGGTTCAAGATCACAGAGGAAGGCATATAAATGATATTTGATTGTAATGAAATCATCTCCCGAAAAGATAGGGAGTCATTCATTAAAGTCCCTTGGGAGTTTTTGAGGGGATATGGGGATATTTTTCGTGTCTAAAGGTTTTTATGCATATTTAACCCATGGGCTCCAGGTAGTACTTGGTGAAATGGGAACATATGAGAGAAGAGGTGTAGAGGAAGTAGGTGAATATGGAGGGCTAAGAGAGGTAGATGGAAAATCATGATAAGTGGGAGATGATGGAAGAATAAACTATTTGGGTGAAGGCTTAGGATGCTTGGAAATGTTTTTGGGGATGGAGTAATGCCTTTTTTGGGTACGTCCCATAACAGAGTCGCCATATGAGCTTTAGAAAAATCTTATCAAGGGTGGTAGGGGAAATTCCTTCCAGTGGCTTCTCCAGGAAATCTAGTGCTAAATTATTTGGAATGGTAGCTTGTTAAAGTGTCATTAGGGCATGAAAGAGGATTCAAAATCCACCCCAAAAACGATGCCAAAATCTTATTGTGAAAAATGTAGGTTGGGAAAATCCCAACTCAATCCACTGGATGGAGATAATGGTGGGATAGATTACCCACTTTCACCTTAGATAAACCCTCCATCACTTTTTTTAAGGATGAATCCAACACAAGGGGGAGTCCCAGGTGTCCCTAGGGGGAAATGAAGTGGAAAGTGAGATTATGGAAATGATTCCCCTATACTTCAGGTTACTAAGTGTAGAGTGTCTTGACAATGAGATTTGAAGGTGGTTTATGGTTTCCAAGTGCTCGAGTACCTACAGAAGATGGTTGTACTTGCCTGAGACACAAGAAAAGACAAGATACAAGATAAAAAATCCAATGGAGAATAAAGTTAATGTAGTTTTCCCTATTTGCATAAGTCAAAATAAATATATATCAGCAATTAAATGATTTTTAAATCGGTTAATGAGATGATAAAGGTCAAGTAAATAATGCAAGAGATAATCTAGCAATTACTAGTATAAATCAAGTATGAAAGCATAAGACTTCAACACAAAGATAAGGATGTTATGAACAAGTATTGCATAGATATATTATCAGCATTATGTCTATATAAAACTATTTCTACAGCAGAAAGTTTCAACCCACAAAGATTACAAGTAAACCACCCAAAAGATGCTAAATGACATGTAGATTATTATGGTATCCTTCTAGCAAGTTTTGATGGTTGAAATGCAAGTTATATCAAAGTAAAAGAGTGTTTATTGCAGCCCTAGTGTCTGTATATGTTTTTTAACTATATCTCCAAGAATACTAAGTATATCAAGACTCCCTAAAGGCTTTAGCAACCTCAAATCATCAACAATAGATTCCAACTTGAACAATATCCATATCTTGTTAAATAATGTTTACCAAAGCAAACAATTGATTTCTCCAATGAAAATTTTAGATTAGTGCCTTTAAAATTAGGTGAATGGAGTCTTGAAATGCATGATTTAGATAATAAAAAAATCCCTAAGGTTGTAAACCCTTTTACTCCCTAGGGTATGAAAATAAAACCAAGGTAAATCAAGGAGGGTGTACACCCTTGTACTCCTCATAGAAACCTTGCAATAAAATACTTGTAAACTAGAAAATGAGATGAAGCTTAATGGAGGGTTTATGCACTTATAATACTCATATGGTTTCAACTAATAATAACCATGAAACAAGCAAGAAGAATTAACAATTGCATATTTTTCTTACCAATTCCACGATAGATGCAAGAACAAACCCTAGTTTGCCAACAAAATTACCATTCATAAGCAAGAGAAGAATTCTTCAATAGGTGGACACCACCTTAGATCAATAATTAACCAAGATATAATCACCAAAATTCATTTTCAAAGGAGAGAGATACAAAAATTCCCAAGAAGGGAAGAAATTTCAGCCACTAGTCTTCTCGCAATGGGAGAGCTATCATAAAAATGAGATAGAAATGATCTCTATTTATACAAATCATACTAAAAGTGTTTTTCCACTTAATTTTAGGTTAAAAAATAAAGTAAGGGGTCAAAAACCCTTACTTTTCCCCTTTACATTATAAAATTCAATTTAACTTTTAAAAATGCACAATAGAAACCCTAAAGTGACATCATCCCTCTTCTAGGGTGACGTTTTTGCACTTTTGCAAGACATTGGAGTGGAAAGTGAAATTCATTGGGCCCTCTAGGGCCTCCCTCTCATGTGTTATACCTTTATCCTTCAATTCAAAACCTCATCCATCAAAACGTGCCAAGTGTCAAGTCAACCAACACCACCACCCCAACCCTAGCCCTAGGGTGGCGTCAACCTCCTCAAAAGTGACGTTTTATCATCAAGAGAAAATGGTTGGGATATAAAAGGGATAGGTTAGGTCCTCCAAGGTGTCTCCTTAGGAATCTAAAGGTTTTCATCATCATCTTGTGTCTGGTTCATGGCATCCAACCTGTGGGATTCAAGCCCGAAGGAAGCCCAAGATAGACTTGTTCTTCCAAATATGTCCACCAACTAGGTCCTGCAAAGACAATGAATACACTCTCCAAGGACATGAGTTCAAATAAATCATGATAAGTAACCCAAATGAATAAAATATCCATATAAGAACGTACATCCAAACTACCTCATCAAAATAAACAAGTGCTCAAAGACCCTATGCAATTTTCCAAGTTTAGGTATGCTAGGCTTGACAAAGCGACCTATTGGGTGAACCGTACCTCAAGTGTAGGAGTGTTTCCCAAGTGGATCCCTCTCTAGGTCATTTGGATGAACTGACATGGATGGGGGAAAGAATTTTGGGAATGGTTTTCATGACATACAAGGGATCATAATATCTCATTTATGTGTACCTTTCTAGAGGGTGTATTGCACCTTCATTTTCAATGCAACCTTTTTCCAAGCCCATTTATTTTGTTTTGTCCTTTAAAGATGTTTCCAAGTTGAAGCCAAGGTGGGGCTTCTACATAAGCATGAAAAATAGTTCCCACCTTCACTCTACCTTGGTCACATCATGCTTCACTAGGTTGAAGTCATGTGTGGGGCTTCTACCTAAGCATGAAAATAGTGCCCACACATGCTCCACCTTGGCTGGCATTGTGCATTAGTTATTTTTTTTATAGGTCCCATCAGTTTCTTATGAGAGACATTTCATTGTCCCATTCCACATATCTAGTGATAGCTTGTTTATAATGGTATCCTTTATCCTTCACAATGATAGCCCATTCTTCTTTTTCCTTTTCTAAATTGAAATTAGTCATAGGTTCTACAGGGAGAAGAAGTGAAGGGTTCAACCTTTACCCAATCCATTTAGTCTTTATTTTCCTCAAAGTTTATGTGTACCAGGGTGTCCTTAAAAGGGAAAGTTAAAATATATTGGGGGAGTGAGGTTACCTAATATACAAATCATGAGGCAAGGAGTCCCACCTCTTGTGGCAGGCCTCTGTTGTTTCCTCTCCCAATAATCGAAGTGATTCATCAATATGTGTTATTTATTCCCTTTATTTATTTTTCCAACCTAGAGTCACGTCATTATCTAAAGAGAGGTCATGATGATTTTTGATGACATATTTAGGCCCGGAAGACTCATCTCTAATCCATAAGGGTGTTTTTTTTTCTTCTTCCTTATACTTCTTGAATTCCTCTGCCCTGATTTCCTCATGCCTTAGCCATGATGCAAAGGCCATCAACTGTACATCCACCACATATGGATTGGGATTCCAGTTGCAGGGGTGTGGAAAGATGAGGCTATGCAAGTTGAATTCACATATTTTATCTCTTTCCTCCATATCACAGCCTTAATATGCATCTAGGAAGTATCTGGGGGTATCAATGTTGAATTTCACAAATTTAGCCCGGTGTGCAATCTAATTCCTATGCCACTATTCGTTTAGGAACAATGTATGTGTCATAGCTAGTGATTTGTATTCCAACATATCTATAGACACTTTAGCTATTGTTTTGATCATTGCTTCCATAATTTACACATGTTCACTCTTCTCATGCAGATCTCTTCTTACCTTGTTAAATTGTTGTTGCGGCTTTTGGTTCTCCACTCTCAACTTTTGGTTGTATTCCATTTTCTGCATAGTCATAATTTGGAATTTTTTCTTCATAAGTTGGAGTTGTTGTTCCAATTTTTGTGAAGCCTCTTCTTTTTGTTTTCCTTAATTATATTTTTCCAACCTTTTTCCACTTTATGGAATCAATCTTGGCTTTATCTAATTCTAACAGGGTTTCATAAAGATGTTTTTCCACATGTTTGTTTGTTTTGGAGGTTCCTTCCATTGGTCTTTCTTCTTTTATTATTGTCTCTTATTGAGGATCCTTCCCCTTTGTTTCATTTTTTTGTTTTGGACTAGGAGAGTCCTTGACCTCTTCCACTTTGGATGTGATGGTGAGTGGAGTGGTTGACACTAGGATTTCCTCATTTTGACTCCTGAATCTGTTGGGCCTCCCTCTTCTGGGTTGTACCCATTCTGCACTGGTGATTTTCAAGGGGCTGACAGTGGGGGTTCCTAAAGCAGTCAAGGAATTAGCCACTTCCTTGTATTTTTCATCCAACTTATGTTTTTTTATTTTTCTTTTGTTGTTTTGACTTTTTAGGACTAGTGATTCTCGTAGGTTCTTCTCCCATTTTCTTTTCTTCCTGCACTTCTTCAAATGCTTGTCTTTCCATTTTTATGAAATTTCCCCATATAATTTGTGCTTCAAAATCATAAGGGCATACGAGACTATCAACTTGATGAGTCCATTGTTACACATTATTTTTGTCATCCCTATGATTGTTAATGATGTAAACCTATATGTTGCCTTTAGAGGGGTCAGTGGCCTGAGTTCTTGAAGAGAGAAAAGAGAAGAACTTTTCCTGAGAAAAGAAGTTGCATTTTCCTTTGTAAAAACCCTATAAAAAAAA
>JZKD02S1738405.1:58686-84633 GCA_000966675.3 Picea glauca | reverse complement strand
GCATTCATGTGTAATTCTTTATTTTTCCTTCTCTTTTTATATATTTGGTGTACTTCTCTACTCAGTAAGGGTTCTACCTTCCCTAGCTCGTACTGTCTAATCAAGTTTTTTATCTCTTGTACAATGCTCTCATTCTTTATCAAATTAATGCAAGTGCATAAAAATTCCATGAGCTTACTTACCTCTTTTCCTTCTCTTGGCGAAGAGGAATGATCAAAGGCCAGGGGCATTCTATATTCTCTTATTTCTTGTCGAGCCTTTTATGAAGAAGCCTGATCTCTTTCGAATTATTTTCTTTCTTCCTCAGATATTTTTTTTTCTTTCTTCGCATCAAACACTTGTGTCTTCTCCACAGCTTTCCTGACTCCTAATTCTTTTGTAGTCTTTCCTTGGATTTCTCTGTCTTCTCCTGTAAAAACAAATCCTCTAGTGATAACAACAACTTTGGGGTCTGCTCAGCGAGGTTTTGTTGTGATTAGATGTATTTGTTGGTTTCCTCCTCATCTTTCCTGAAGTTTGGCTAATAGTGCAGGACAATCTTCTATGACATGTTCAAATGAGTTGCAGCAACTACAAGTGGTACACAAGTTCTGACAGTACCTTTCCAAGTGTCCTGGTTGTGTGCAATTATATTAGATAATCTATCCTTAGCCTCGACCCATACCTCCTCCTTGTCCTCTTCCTCTGAATCCACCATGAGGGTTGAAGCTTCCTCTTCCTATGGAATTATACTATGCAGTGCTTCCTTCTTGTTGTACTTCACCTTGAATCTTGTATATGTCTCTTGACCTTTCATGCATGAGGTCATAGGCCCTACAATCCCTATCATCATTCCCTATTGACTTACAAAATGTGCAGTATATATTTTTGAGTGTCTGGACATATTTTGGCATGTAGTAGCATTCACTGGGACGATGTCTATTTCTACATACCTCGCACCAAGGCAGGGTAACTTGCTTTAAAGGACTTGGGGCTCCAGATTCCAAATACTCATGAAATAGGGGAAAGTGCTCCTTGTCATGGCCTTTTGATTTGCATATAATACACCATATATATTATCTTTTATCGTTTCCCTTGTCTTTATTCATATCTTTGACCTGCGAAGATATAGTTAGCTGACTCAAGATTTGACTCATACCTAAGTTGGATTCTCTCCTAGGGGTTGATTCTAACTTCATGGAGATCTCCAATTCATCAACCTGTGAAGAAATCTTCTATTGAATTAGATGAATTTTGATGTGTGGCAGGAGGGAAACAATGAAACATTCCTTATTTTGTTCGTTTGGGATCTGAAAACTCAAATGCCCTATTAGGGTTTTAAATCTCTGATCAAACTCCCAAACAGGTTCAGCTGCTTTATGCTTAATTTATTTTATTTCTATGATGCACTGTGACTCTGACTTGGGTTTCTTGAACTCTGCAATCAACACAATGATTTGGGTCGGGCAACTCCTTAGACAAACTTCATGTACCAGCTCAATGCGCAGTCTCTTAGGGTAGTGTTGAACTGAGCGCGTTTAATAGATTCATCGGTGACATTCTTTTTACTCCATACAACTTCACATAGAAACCAGTGCTTCTCAGGATCTTCAGATCCATCTCCTCTAAAGGTGAGTAACCTCATCTCATCTACCATATATCTTCCTAGGTTTCTTGACTGAGTGTGTGCTAAACCACTTGTACCAGTGATCTGATAACTTAGGTTACTCTGGTTACTTAATGTTGTTGAAACAACAGGAGAAATAATAGTACTTACTTCAATGATAGGTGTAGTTCCTGAATTTTCTAGCTCTTCTCGGCGAGGTTCTTAAGTCTTTTCTTCTCTTGGTACAATGGATCCTGAATGTTCTTCACTCACCATCTCTTCATCCTCTCCACTATAAAACCCTTCTTCTGGTAGAAGAGGTTTGTGCTCTTGCTCAAACAAATTCGCCAAAGGAACTTCTTTGAATGTCCTTCTACTACACATGT
Organism: Picea glauca; assembly: GCA_000966675.3. Lineage (NCBI taxonomy): Eukaryota > Viridiplantae > Streptophyta > Pinopsida > Pinales > Pinaceae > Picea > Picea glauca. Next base: position 82,662 of record JZKD02S1738405.1, on the reverse strand, counting down.
GTCCAACCTCTATGTCACTGTCGCTATCTGAATTCTTGAACATTAGATTTTCAATCTGATGCATTGTTGTATCTTCAAAATGTTCTAATCATGTAATAGAATATTCATTTTCAACTTCAGAAATTGTTAAAATTTTCCTCTAGGTACCTTAAAGAAATATCTCTCTTCTTGGCTATATGAATCTACTCTTTCAATAGAAAACTCGGTGATATAACCTCTAATGGTACTATCAAAACAGTGATCCACTGCTCTCGACATGATGTTATCAACTCTCTTAACCTTCTTGATTAGCGCCAATGTCTAAACCATAGCTGGCTTAGATCTGATCTCGAACCGGGTATCTACTAACCTGGTTAACTACTCGTATAGCTCCTTATGAATCCCTCCAAAGAAAATATCGTGTATATCAGTAAAGATATATATTCCTAACCAATCCTCTGTACTAAGATTAGGGTTCTTTTTCTGGGCTTCAGCGAAGTCCTTTTCTTGCTCTTCTATCCACTTATCAATCTTTGTTTTTTATGGAAACCACCTTGACATTCCCTCAAGAAGATCTCAGTCCCAACAAAAGAACCATTTGTTGGCATAGGGGCAGACCCAGGGTTCAATACTCAAGAGCACACCAACAAGACCTAACTACTGGCCCTTTCGGTAACACCTGTGAGGTAGATTTAGTCTCACCCAAATTAGTTATAGGAGTTTGAAGGACACATGTGTCTACAACTAGAAGGAATGAAAAGTGGATTGAAAGAAATGACACACAACAACCTAGTATTCTCTATATTCCTTAAACCTACTGCACAAGTTGTATTTCAAATCTAACACAATATCATAATAGTAGCATATCAAATGACATAGAACACAACTTCAATCACACATAACACAAGATATACGTGGTTCACCCTCTCCCTAGGGCTACATCCACAAAATTGTGCTTTATAATATATTAATATGAAAGCATACAGTTCTATATGCGCTCTTAGCTAGCAGATATTCTCTCTTCCTCTCTTCTCTCTTTATCCCTTCCCTGTGCACCTAGCTGCAGGGTTGATCTTTCCACCCAACTTAAGATCTTACAATACCATAAGGCTCTCATAATACCATGGTTCTCTCTCACTAGCAATCTCTTCTCATAACATAATCTAACCCATCCCAGGTCTTCTTGACCTTTATTTATACATTACAATAGCTCACCGACAGCCTTAGGCAAAAACCTAAGTGTCAAAAACCTAGATACCAAAACCCTAGGTGTCCAAAACCCTAGTTCAACTTGACCCACATTTTCAGGGCTTCACCAACCTGTCTTTCCTTCCTTCACGCAGTGCTCCAAAGCATCCAATGGTGGATTTTTCCACTTGCTGAGTTTTCCATGACCCATCTTCATTTCTGATCTTTCATCCTTGTTCTCTCGGACTTCGCTCCATATTTTCTTCTCTTTTTCTCGCTTCGACCTAGTCTCAGTCAATGTGTCTTCCGCACAGTTTGTGTTTCACCTTTTCTGCCTTAATATTCACTTACTTCCATATCCAAGGGCTAACAATTGTGGTCGACTTAATTTTTTCATAATTCCTTAATTCATGTTTTTAACTCAAAGTAATGAGCCTCCAATTAAACCATTTAATCTCCACATGGCAATTCAAATCTTGGCACAAATTATGCCACCCCCCACGGACAAGACGTGAATGTCCTCATTTTCATCACCTTATAGAATTTATGAATGCTTGACCATATGAAATAAGCATAGATATATATGTATGAGGCTTAATTAAATGTGGATAGGATAGATAGTTATGTTACCTTTGCATGCACCTTAATTTGTTTTTTTGCATATGGTTGGAGGTGGTTTGTCTTCTTAATGGTGCCTATAGATTATCTTGATTTCCTCCTTGAGATCATATCTAAAATGTATTGGGATATCACGACCTCCAATCATGCTACAATATGTAGAGCATCTTGTAGATTTGTTTCTGTTGTGCTGAATATTTTCTACAAGATACAAAGTATCCTATAGAAGTTGATTTTTTCTATCCCAAGAGTGTATCTGATGAAAAAAATGGTTGGAGAAGGTAGTTTTGTTTCTGATATTTATCATTGAATTGTTGATGTTGGTATTGACTTTGATTTCCTTCCATTATCTGTATAAATGGACTTGTTATGTTGATCATGTAGAATCATGTAGGTTGATTCTGTAGAATAAACTCGCATGTTGTTTTTATTGAAATAAAAGGACAGAATGAAGAATGTTGGATATGGAAAGTGGTATATATGATGGAAATGAAAAACATGGATAATTAGATGGAGATGATGGAAAATTTTATGTATGAATGATGAAAATCATTGATGGAAAATTGAGAATGCTAATTGTCCTTATTGAGTTTTCATTTTTTTTGTTGACTACTAATTTTATTCCAGTGTAGATGGTTGCAGTAATGAATTTATTAGTACCTACAAAAACAAAATGTTAGTAAAAAAAAAAAAAAAACTTGTTTTCTTCTTCTTTTTTCCCCTTTTTTTTCCTTTTTTTTTGTTTTTCTCAAGGTAGAAGTGCCATCATTGGTTTTCACCAATGCCTTGCCTCATCAAGCCTCTGATAGGTTTTCTTGATGAGGATATCCATTTCTTAGTCATATATGAGACTATCTCCATTGGATGTTTTCACCTTTAGATCTGTCCTAGATTCCTTTGGAAGGTTTTCATCCATGATTTTTATTCTTTTTTTTCATATCTCTTTATTGGGATGGATTGAGAGAATTTTTTCTATCAATCACATCCAGATTTTGTTTCCTCGCTGTTGTTGTGAATTGTTCTTTTGTCAGGGGCTTATTGTAGTATTTAGTTTGAATCCATTCGTCGGTAGGGATATCCCTTCTTCATCAATGGTTTTGATCTATAGTGAACCATTATAATAACACTTTTCAATAATGTAGGGTCCTAGCCACCTTGTCATCAACTTCGCTTTGAAGTCCTTAAACCTTGATTCATGTAATAGAGCCCAATCTCCTTCTTTGTACTTCTTGTACTTAATCTTCTTGTCATGCTAGTATTTTATTTTTTGTTGCACTACTTTGGTTTTGAAGAGGGATTGAATTTTGTACCCATCTAAGAAATCTAGTTGGCTCAATCTTTCTCTTTGTACTAACTGCAAATTCATGTCTAGTTCAGTTGTTATTATCAATGTATGATATTCAAATTCAATAGGGAGCATGGCTTTCTTACCATAGACTAATTCAGAAGATTAAGCCATGTGGTAGTTTTTCATGCAATGTTGTATGCTCATGCTACTTCTTTGATCTTCTTTGTCCAATATTTCATGTTCATGCTCACTGTTTTGGTGAGGATGTTTTCTGTCTCTCAATTTGTGACCTGAGCTTTCCCATTTGCTTGAGGATGGTAGGGTGTTGAATTTATGTGGAAGATGTTATGTTCCTTCATGATCTCTTCAATGAATCTTGATGTAAATTGAGGGCCTTGATCCATAAATTTCTCTCGTGGATAACGAAACCTTGAGAATATGCATCCTTGGAGGAATGAAGGTACATTTAATTCTATGTCATCCTCCATGGCCCTTACTTCAGCCCATTTTATTAGATATTACGTGCACACCAATATGTGTTTCCTTTTTCCTGATGGAGGATCAATTGAGCCTATGAAGTCCATGTCCCACTTGTCAAATGGTTCCAATGATACTTGGGGTTGTAAAGGAATCTCATTCCTCCTTGTTGGTTTCCCCATTCTTTGACATTCATCGCAATGCAAAGTGTATTGTTGAGCATCTCTATGCAGGGTTGACCAATAATATCAAGCTTGTAAGATATTATAAGCTATTCACTTGGATGCATAATGACCTCCACATGGTTCATTATGACAAGCATGTAGGATATCATGCACCTCATATTATCTTATGCATGTCCTAAAGATATGGTCTGGGCAAAGTTTGAACAAATAGCCTACAACCCAAGTGTAGGCTTAACTTTTCTCGACAATCTTGCATCTCTCCTTGTAGGAGAAATGTTGTGGGAACTTTCCTATGGTTAGATAATTTGTTATACCATCAAACCAGAGAATTTTTGTTGATATGGAAAATAGGTGCCCATATGGAAATTGGTCATCTATTATGCCTTCTTCATTAGGGCTAGTCAACCTATATTAAAAAAAAATATGCAACTACATTTTTCTTGCCAGGTTTATCAAGAATTGTTAGACAAAACTATTGTAATAACAGAAACCATATAATCATACTATCATTAATATCATGTTTATTCATTAAGTATATAATGGAAGCACGATCTATATGTACAAAAAATTTATACCCTGTAACATAATGTATGAATTTATTGAGAGAATGCACAACTATTAAAAGTTATTTCTCTGTAACAATTTAGTTGATATCTACACCAACCAGATTTTTACTTATGAAATATATTGCATAGGGTTTATTTTTTCATTTTTTCCTAAGACTTCTCCTACAACTTTGTATGATGCATCAGTGTGAATGTGAAATGAAAGAGCCCAATTGGGACCTTGTAATATAGAAACAATTGAGAGTTTTTCTTTTACTATCTCAAAAGCTTGTTGGCAGTTTAGGTTCTAACTATAATCTACATCTTTGGATAGAAAGGTAAAGAGAGAATAGGCTATCTTAATGAAATCCTTGATGACCCTTCTATAGTATCTTGCATGCCCAAGAAATCTTCTTACATATTTTGGTTTCAAAGGGGTAGGAATTAAAGTGATGATTTTGATCTTATCTTTGTATACTTCAATCCCTCTAGAGGACAGATGATGTCCTAAAACAATGACTTCATTCATCATCATATTTAACTTTCCATTGATAAGGGATAGAATCATTTCTCTACATCTTTGGAGAACCTTATCTATATTGTCCAAGGCTTCATCAAATGAATTACCATAAGGGGTAAATTCATTCATATAGATCTCAACTTTATCATGGAGGAGTTCTGAAAATATGTTGAGAATTATTCTTTAAAAATTGGTTGGGGCATTACACAGACCAAAAGGTAAGACTTTGTATGCAAATTTACCTCAAGGGAAATTAAAGTTGGTCTTTTCTTGATCCTCGGGACTAATTTAAATCTGTTTGCATCCACTAAAACCATCCAGAAAGGAAAAGTATTTCTTCCCAGCTAAGACATCCAAAACTTGGTCAATAAAAGGTACGGGGAAACAATCCTTTCTGGTAGCCTTGTTTAACTTGCAATAATCCACACATATCCTCCACTTCCCATTATTATTTGTGACAATAACTAGAGGAGTGACCCATTCATTGTTTGAAATAGGATATATGAATCCAGTATCAACCAACTTTTGAATTTCTTGTTTAATTATGTATTTCATTGCAAGGTTCAGCCTTATTTTGGGTTTCCTAACAGGTTTACAGTCCTCCTTGATGTAAATATGGTGAATAAAAATAGAAGGGTGGGTGTCTTTCATGTCTTTATAATCCCATAAAAAGGATTTAATATTTCTTTTCAGAACATCTAATAGCCTTTGTTCTTACTAGATAGTAAGTTTATTGTTGATTTTGAGTGTTTTTTCATGGTTGATATCTTTGATTTTGACAATTGGATCTTCTATTTCAGTAGTGAACAATTATGTCCATAATTCTCTATTATTTTCAGCATAAATTTCAAATCTACTATCATCATTTATCCTTTCCATTTTAACATTATTTGGATATTGATTTTGCAGAAAGTTTTCAAGGAAAGTGTCCTCGTGAATTCTGTAATAAGAAAAGGATGTGTTTATTGTATATATGGGATAGGAAGCTAATTGTGTCAAGTCTTGTTCCTCTTCTACCCACATCGACAGGTTTTCTATTTTCAAAGGTTGTGCAGGAGGGTAAATACAAATCTTATTTTTTCATGAGCCATCAATGATAGTAATATTTCATGCTCTACAACCAATGTATGCATATGTTGTGGTCTGCCAAGGCCTTCCATTGAAGGAAAATCTCCCTGCTAACAGGTAGATCTCCTCTTGAGAGCTAGACTCTTAACTCTTAAGACTGACTTCCTTTCATATCTATACAGACTAATGTACGAGGAGGAAGGAGAAAAGAAGTACCTTTTTCCAGTGTTTGTCCCTACACGCTCCGAGTTGAGCTCCAATTTTTCGCTCCTCGATGAGACCTGTAGACAAACAATAGTACAACCACTTCCTACTCTATTGATATTATCTTGAAATAGATCTATCTATCAGAGACAAGTTCATGTGAGATTAAACACAAACTAGAAAGAAAGAGTCCAAGAGTGTCATATTGATGAGAACAATGATATAAGTAACTTACAACCGTAGATGCAAATGCGACAGCTTCGTCAAGTCCCCTTTGTCTAACCCTTTCTCAAAAGATCCATGATCCGGATGAAAACAACTTCACTGATTACTTTCCTCCAATTCACTATATGTTTCCTATGAGATCATAGGTTTCATGCTTTCAATTCTTCCTCCCCTTTCACCATCATAGAGCTTGCTTATATAGGTTTAGAAAGGCCTAACCTCTTGAGGTATCTTTAGCGTAAGATGAGGATTTTCCTCCTTGAGTCAGGGATATTCCCTAAGATCATGGCTGAACTAGGATTTCGAATGCAACTACCTTCCAAGATTGAAAGATCTTCCCCTTATTCTCCTCAATAGATCAACTATTGCCCAGAATAGGTAACGCTCCCTAAAAAAGGCCATCAGAGTGCTATAGCGCTCCCTAGTAGGCTTTAAGGGGCGCCAACACTCTTGAAATGCATAGAGCTCCTTCAAAAGGGTTGTTTGGTGTTATAATGCTCCCTATCACTTTAAAGGGGAGCGCCAACACTCCTAAGAGTGATATAGGGGAGCGCTCTCTTCTAAAACCTTAGATTGAATGCTTTTTTCAGGTGGCAAGAGGTACTTAACTCCAGTTAATCATTCCTCTTCCTTCAAATCAAGTGTTTGAGGCATTTTAAGTGTCTTCTTAATGTCGTTATAAGTATGACATGGGTATCATGGAAACATTCTTTGCTTGACACTTGCGACACTTATCAAAGAGAGTAATGTTGATGTGTAACAGATTTCCCCCCAAAGTATGAAGTTAGAAGATGAGAACTAATAACTGAAACGCTTTGTAGACTTTCAAGCAAGGGTATAGACTCAGAGAACCTAACAGAAGCTACACACAAACATCCAACAAATATTATGACATGTTCCAAACCCAAGGTAGGCATACCTATGCTTGGGTGATCAAGACTTGCAAGATATGGCCGCCATAAAATACACTGCGGATCCATAATTGTATTGATAAAAATGTATAGCCATCGAGGATACAGTGTGGATCTATACTCTGATGACCTAAACTGATCGTAGCCATGAAGAATACACAGTGGATATACAAGATGACAAGACATAGCCACGACCAATACAAAGTGGATCTATGTAACAGTATATGTGTCATTGTTCAAGAGAAACTCCTTCGCAACCTGGGCAAAGTACATATCAAAGTGATCACTCAACCCAGGGTCTTCTTACCGATCCCGATGTAGTACGAATCTAACCATGTGAATAGATGTCCTAATGTCAAACATGGGAGAAAGCACTTGATTATCGGTCAATGATGTAAACCGTTAACAAGCGTGAGGGAGATCACCATTAATTTAAATGATTCCCAATGTACCCTAGTACATTCCAACGAATGTGAATAGATGAGATGGATTAGAACATCTGTGGAATCATTCGATCAGAGGTTAGTGATGTAAACCCACTACCAAACATGAGGAGGCCTACCATTGAGGCATGCAGGTCCCAAAGTACTAATTGGTTTCTAAGCCTAGTTCATGGATAATGTGTTGAAGTCGACAAGAATAGACTCGTCGAGAGAGGGCCTTGATGTATCCCCTGTCAATAACATGAAACAGACACAGAGATGTAATTGGTTGATCAAATGAACATGGACTGACATGGGTATCGAGACAAGATATTTGTGATGGCTGACTCTCAATGTGGATACTTCCCTTGAAAACTGAGGCACAATAGGAGAAGCATGACATGGACCAAAACTTTATGATGTAGTGGATGTTGTGACTTACGTCAGGCAACTGAAAGGAGTGAAATAAACTCAAAGGATTGGCTCAGTGCAAAGGTTCAACGGATTAAAATGCATGCAAAAGACAAAGTTCCATGTTCAAGGGCGACTCTAAGAATTACTTGGTAATGTTCTCAAAAGACTGCTTGGCTTGCTTCTTTCAAAATTTCCTCCATCTAGATAGACGAGTACCTCTTTTTAATTTAACGAGCTTGAGGAGGGTAACACATGCTCGATATAACTCACCTTCGGTAAGTTCTTCTTCCTTTGTTTAACGAACTGGAAGAAGTAAGGGTTTGGTCCCGTATGGGCCTATCAATGTTTGTTTTAGTGAGTCCAAAGACAGAAAACTAGAAGGTTTTTCATGATTATAGAGTCTGGAAAAACACTTAAAAGAGAACTCTCTCAGTTCCTTTTTTGTACAGTTAGTCTCATGAGGCTGAAAAAGAGATAAACTACCACTCGAAAGATGCCCTTTTGAACCTTTTAATGAGTGTGAAAGGAAGCAAGATCACTCGATGGTCTTTTCATGTTTAGAGAGTCTAAAAAGAGTTTAAAGATGACTCCAGGGGGTTCCTTTTTTGTGTGTCAATACGGGTCTGAAAAAGAGATAAAATTCTACCCGGTGCATTCTTATATTCTCGAGCTTGAGAATGAACTAAGACTATGCTCGTGGATGTGACAAGGTAAACAAACGATCAAAACCACTTTGAAACCTGTAGTGTCAAAACTGCAAACCAAAGGTTTAGTGAGGCCATTATATTGTCAAAGAAACCCACAAATAACTATACCTTATAAAAAATGGAAATTTATAAATAGTTATACAAGAAAAATCTTCATTTACCATTTCATTTTTCATAAGGATTTCTAGCAGTGGAGATTCTCATTTTGGAAGTGGATCTTGTTTTGCTCAATACCGGAGCTACGATTGACCATTTCTCTCACCGTTTGGACCAGGTAGATCGTCATCTCCCCTTCTTTCAATTACATGGTTCAATATTTTTTTTCACAACAATATTTAAATTAAAAAACGAAGCCCTAGGTCGTTCCAAAAAAGATCAAATCGACCTCTATTGAAAACGATGGGAAAAAGACATTTTTTTACAAAAACGTTTTTAGAGGGTGGTAGCATAGATGCCAATGCCTTGATACTTGGGTAGATAGGTCATTTTTGTTAAGGAATCCATAAAAAAATCAAAATATGCCCACGCTGCCATTATGAAAATTATTTTAATTTTAAAACGTTTTATTGTTGCGTGATGATTATTGAGTGATAAAAAGAGGGCGTGGTCCTTTTTGAACAGTGTGGGAAATATATTTCAATTTTTTAAATTGCTTAAGAAATTGCCGAAAAATTGAATAATGAAATTCTTTGTTTTTTTTTGTTTGTAGGTGATTTCGGAAACGACCATAATTGAGTGGAAGGAATGGGAGCATGAGCTCGATGATTTGGATGCTTTGTGGAGTCCTCGTATGCGGGTCACGTTGAGAGATTGTGGCCTTCTGAAATTATTCAAAATGCAAAAGGTGAAGAAAGAGATTCTTCTACTTGATTACATAATCAGTTTGTGGGATGTCGCAAAGCAAGGGTTTTGGATCGGAACACAGATTCTAACCATCGAGTTGGAAGATGTATATTTCTTGACTGGCCTCTCGAAAAGAGGGGTTCCTATAGCTTTTTTCGGAAAGAGGGCGCTTCCTGAGAAAGTGGGTGTGTATCTGGCACGTCATTGTGTCCCAGGAGCAAGACTAGTGGGGGTAGAATCCCAATCAAGGATATCAGAGAGTTACCCCTTTAGTCTATTTTGTTCGCCATCATGAGTGTGACAGGAAGCACTAGTGCACATCTGGCGTTGAGATCACAGGTAGCTTATGGCGTACAGTGTTTGGAGCGACACTGTTTAACTGGAGTGCAGGGTTTCTTCAAAATGTGAAGGAATAGGTTTCGAGGTGTAGGATGGGGTAGAAACAGTTCAGATATGGTTCTTTCTTGGTATCATTCTTCTTAGAGCGCATCCCCCAGATGTAGCCTTAGATTGCATTGGTGGTATGACTAGTGGGAGAACCACGGATGGAACGGTGGACTAGTCTATCTCCGAGACTAGTGGCAGAGTCGGAGTTTCATTTCACCGGTGACTTCTTCGCTTGGCTGAGATGCCAATATCTTTGGATAGAATACTTCCCATATGCCAAGGTGGAATTTCATGGGAGAATGGATTTGATTCTACCTGCAGGGGAATATTGGGATGCATCAGGTGAGAGACTAAGCAACACCTTGTCTAATTTTTTTTTTTAAGTTTTTTAATGTATATATTTTTTTTGGGTACGTAGAAGAGTTTTTAATGGATGTATTGTTTTCAACATGCAGACAAGGGATTAATGCACCCAGTTGAGATACCAATACCAGGACGTTGTGGGGGTGCTCAGGTTGCAGTAGATTCAGGGGTACCAGTGATAGGTCTCCAGAAGGTTGAAAGAAACCTTCAAGGCCTCACGATGGGAATTCCTCCTCTAAGGAGGAGAGAAGTGCCTTTACATCTACAAAGACACACTGTGGGGGTTCCTGAGAATGTTAATTCTCTACTGAGACGAGTAGTGTGAGAGGTCATATGTTATTCTTAGCATAATGCAGTGCAGAGAGATTAGAGTCTCTCTGAGGATTGTGTATTTTGTATGACTTGTCAGACGATGTTGTATGGGTGTAAAGACCCAAAATTTTTCTCTTCTAGATACTTTTTTGATGTAATCAAAACATTTTCAGTTATGCTATGTATATATATACAGTTTCAAGTTTTTACAGTGCCAAAATATTTGTGAATGATGATATCTTTAATGTGATGTGTTTTTATTTACATGTGATGTACAATTTGTTTTCCTTCATGAAACCTTATCTATGGGCGAGATACCGATCCATGATGTAATTAGCTAACAAATCCAAAAAATTGTTGAGTTCTCTTGGGATATGTCTGTATTCGATGTAATCAAATATTCGTTCAAGACACCGAAATTGTAGGTGGAGACGTAGCAGGATAGGATTACGAATAACATAGATACAGTTGAGTTGATAGACCACAAGTTGGGAGTCTAGGTTAAAAATGATATGAGAGATACCTAGGGAGGAGGCTTGGGTCAAAAGTACGATGACAGCATGATATTCTGCCATGTTATTAGTCATTGGTCCTAAGCAAATACCTCCTGAACTCACCACCTCGTCAAATTGGTAAATGACCCATGTTGCCAAAGCAATGTTTCGGGTGTGTCGACTAGCGCCATCCGCAAACCCGATAAAGATAGGAAAGGAAGACGTCATCTTTGCATATGAAAACACAAGGCATAGTTATGAGTGGCAAAGGTAAAGACTCGAGCACGCGAAAGAAATAGACACACCAAACTAAAATACAATAATGTACAACGTACACATGCTAGGTGATCTAGGCATAGTACTTTTTAAGGTAAAGCCTGTTTCGGGGCTCTCCTAGGGAAATTCCATCATAATCGACTAACTCGTAGGCACCTCTGTGCAAAACCCATTTCACAATGTAAGGGCCATGCCACAGAGGTTCTAACTTACCTATCCCTAGTTTGTCATGAGCCTGGTCATAGACGAGGACTAAGTCTCCTTCGGCAAAAGTTCGGGGATGGACGGATTTGTCATATTGATTTTTTATCTATTTTTTATGTGCCTCATTAACGAGAGCGGCATCACGATGTGTTTCATCTAGTTTGGTTAGATATAAGAAATGTTCTTCTTCGGCAGAAGTATGGGGTAGGAGTTCTACTTTAAGTTTCAGAGATGGAATCTCACACTCGATTGGTAAAATAGCTTCGATGCCATACACTAACTAGAAGGGAGTGAACCCAGTTGCGGTTTTCACGGAAGTATGGTAAGCCCAGAGAGCAGAGAAAAGTTGTAGATGCCAGGATGTCTTATTTGCCCGTACCATGCATTGAATCATGGTTTTGAGGAGCTTGTTGATGGCTTCAACTTGTCCGTTCGCCTGAGGATAGTATGGGGATGAGTTTTCATGGCGAAAACCCAACTTGGCATGCAATTCACTCATCATTTGGTTCTTAAGTGTGAACCATGATCTGTGACAATAACATGTGGTACACCAAAATGAGTTATGATGTGGTTAAAAAAAAAAAAGAGTTGCGGTACAACCATCATTTAGAAAGGTAGGCATAGCCTCAACCCATTTGGTAAAGTAGTCGTTGGCGACGATTATATAACCGTGCCCCCCGACTGAGGTAGGCTTACATTGTATAAAATCGATACCCCACTTGGTGAAGGGGCCGATGGCGATAATGGGGTGAAACATAGTAGGGTGGGTGCGTGCCTTGTTGTTAAAAACTTGGCAGGGTGGGCATTTTTTGACTGCCTCAATACAATCTTTGAAAATTGAGGGCCAAAAGTAGTCGGCACGTAGAATTTTTGGGGTTGTGGCCATCCCAGAAAGGTGACCGCCACAGGCTCCAAAGTGACAGTCATTCATAACATGTTTAGCCTCTGCATGAATCAAACATCGTTGAAGGATAGTTTCAATACCACGATGATACAAGGTGTCTCCGACGAGAAGATAATGACGAGAATGGTGGCGAATACGTCAACGCTCTTCCCGGGAAGTGTTAGGCTAAAAGAGTTGGGTTTGGAGGTAAAGGAGGATGTCTCCATACCAAGGATCAGAGGTGCTAATGAGGAAAAGAGTTTCATTAGGGAGAGAATCTCTAGGTTTGATGTCTTCATCAGCATGGGGGAGATCGTAGATAAGCTCCGCAAACACCAGGAACTTTTTGGCTTTGGACTTCGCAAATTCAAGATCGAATTCCTCAAGGATGATGATCCATTTAGAGTATTTTCCCCCGAGCACTTGACGTGTCAAGACGTGGTACATGGGGTTCGAGTCCGCAATCACCGTGGTGGTGTGTAATAATATGTAATGGAGAAATCTCTGGACAGCGATGACGGCTGCCAGAGCCAGTTTCTCTACATGTGAATATCAGAGTTCAGGTCCAGATAGACTCTTGCTCAGGTAATAGATCACATGTTCCTCATCGTTGGGGTCCTCTTGAACTAACACCATTGCAATAGTGGAAGTGGAGGCAACTAAGAAAAGGATGTAGTCCTTTGTATACTCTGGAGGATGCAACAAAGGTGCATGGGTCAAGGCATGCTTGAGAGCATCAAATGATCATTGAGTGATGTCATCCCAGATGAAAGGGGTGTTTTTCTGCAACAACCGCATGAATCCTTTAGTTATCTCAGCGTAGTTACAAATGAAACGACGAAGGAAGTTTGCTTTTCCTTGCAAACTTTGGAGTTGAGTCAAACTAGTAAGCGGGGGTAAGGCCAGAATAGCCTTAATATTTAAGGGATCCACCCAAATCCCATCTTTAGAGACAACAAAACCAAGGAGTCGACCGGATTCGACAGCAAAAATACACTTATGTGGGTTCAAGCGGATACTGTAAAACCGACATCGAAGAAAAATAGCCCGTAAGTGATCAGTGTGATCTGATCGATTGGATGAGTGGGAAGGTAAGTTGTCGAGGTAAGGTTCTGCAATATGTTTGATATCATGGAAAGCGTATGACATGGACCACTAGAAAGTAGCACCAACATTTTTGAGACCAAAAGGTAGCTTTCGATGGGCGAAAGTTCCCCATGGGCAGATAAAGGTCGTCTTATGTTGATCAGCAAGTAAAATTTCAATCTGGTTATACCCGGAAAAACCATCCATGAAGGAGAATATTACGCTCCTAGCGCAATTATCAATGATTTGGTCGATGAAGGGCGTAGGGTAGTTTTCCTTTGGACAAGCCTTATTGAGATCTCGATAGTCAACACAGACACGGATGGTCCCTTGTTTTTTGGCAACCGGAACAAGGTTGGAGACCCATTCTATCAAAGGGACAGGATAAATAAAGCTATATTTTAAAAGTTTCTCAACTTCTGCCTTTATAGCCGTGATTTTCTCGGGATGAACCAGTCAGAGTTTCTGTCGAATAGGTTTCACACCTGGGTAAGTCTTGATTTCATGCACGACAACTGAGGGGTCGATTCCTGGCATTTCTTTGTAGCTCCAAGCGAAGACATCGCAGAATTCTTTAAACAGAGCGGTATAAGATATCACTTCTTTGGGTGTGCAATTAGCACCAAGGTTGATGTTTTCCACAATGCCTTCTTTGATTGAAATATCAATAACGATCGTAGTAGAGATATTACCCATATTCCCTTTAGAAAGAGTTTCTTGTGTGAGGATGGGAGATTGTAGGGAATGGGTAACATCAAGAGGGAAGAAAGAGTGTATGTCATTGTGAATTTCTTCCAAAGGTGAAAGAAAAAAGGATTGATGATGGTTATCATCCCAAGTTACATCGTCGATACTAAGCATTTCCATTATAGATTCGTTGGAAGGAAAAATGTGGGAAATGTAGTCGATTATGGACAATAGGGAATCCAACCATGATGACATCGAGTAGGAATTGGGTGCCAATGAATAGGGGTTGTTCAGGGAGGGAGAGGCAGATTGAATAGCCATGTATGTGGCCTTGGCTGGGCTAAGTGGCATAGTGTCACCTATCACATCGAATTCCATAGGACTAGGTACAATCCAAGGGTCGGATGATTCCAAAGATTGATAAGCCATAGTCAAAATCATATTGACGGTGGCAATATGATGTGTGGTGGGTGGAAGTGGTGTAGGGAAGGTACCCATAAGGCTAGAATATTTCAACAAGCCAACACCAACTCTTTCATACGTAACTTGGTGGTCTCCCAAAAAAGGATTGTTGTTGGTGACAGGGGCACGAGCGTCGGGTGTACAGAAATCTAGTTGATCGATAGTGACAATTTTTCCTTGATGGGGGAATTGTACACATCAAAACACTGACGAGGAGACGACATTCATAGTGTAGAACCAACTTCTTCCGAGTAGTAGGTTGTAATCGAGGGGGGCATCGACCACCTCGACATCAATGGTAACAGTTTTGCTGACCAACTGAATGGATAAGGATTGTAAAAGTTCGTGAGGATGAAAACCTCGCCCATTGAAAGCGCTTAGCATCATAGGGGATTTGTTAAGGGCAGGTGATTTTAAGCCTTTCCAACAAGCTAAAGACATGACACAAGTGGAGGCTCCCTCATCCAAGATAGTTCGGTTGATTTGTTGATTGTGAACAACAACATCGATCTGAAAAGCTAGTTGGTGGGAGATTCGAGGTTGATGATCATCCAGATTAAACATGAGGTTATTAGATGACTCAGGATTGAAAGCACCAATGGTAGCTAAGAGCATTCTACGTTGGCTAGGACAGTGTTGTAGAACTTCCAAAGAAGACATAGTACATGGTGCTTGAGCCAAATCTTCAACAATGTTGTAGTTTTGGGCAGCCCGTGAACTAGCATTAAAGGTATATTTCCGAATAGTGCTCTTAGGAGGGCGTAATATGGATTCAAACGAAGGTTTATCGATCTGAAGTGGCCCAGACAGAGGGCTAGAAGATGGAGGACTAACGAAAGATGGTAATGGGTTTGGTAACGAACCGTTAGTGGGCTTCAGCTTATCAGGTTTAATCGGTGTGTCATATGCCATAGTGTGAGTGGTCAGATTAATCTTGTTAAACAAGTAAATGTGGGCACTTGTCGAGGCCTCATCATGGGATTGGTTGGAACTGCCCCATGGAGTGGGGGTTTGAGCAACCAAAGATTGTTGCTGTGGAAAAGGATGGGTAAGCACAACAGGTTGTGAATTTCCCTTAAAAAGCTTGGCCACTTCATTATGATGTGGATAGTCTCGAGTGTAGTGATCATTACCACAAATGAGACATGGGAATTTCAGTTTCCATTGTGGTTATTTTCCGGCAGCCGGGGTTTGAGGTTGATTTTTTGGTTGTTCATTGTTGTTGTTTTTCTTTGGTTTATTTCTTGCTTTCTTCTTGCCTCCAGATTGTTGTGAAGGGGTCGATTGGACCATATTCACCTCAGAGACTTGAGTTTGAGGGGAGGTAGAAGAGGGTGTGGTCAAACTGGGAGCATACATTGAAGTGGGCCGCTGGGTTGTTCCATTCGACTGGGAAGTAGATTGGGTTTTGACAGAACCAATGACTCCATCTGTGTGCAAGGTAGACGATGGTTTGGATGGGTCGGTAGTGGCACGGGTAGAATTTGGTATCAATTTGTACAGAGTACTAGATTGTGAATAAACCAAATCTAGTTACTGAGCTCGAGAAATAGCTTCTTCCTTGGTGACTACACCACCCATAACAACATCATGAGCGATCTAGGGTAACAGTGATTTGGTGAACCATTCCACTAAGAATTGGTTAGGAATGACCACTTTGATTAACCTTCGTCGTCGTCTCCATTCATGAATATGATCAGAGATATGTACGGAGTTTGTCTGACGAAGGGAGGTCAATAGTTCAGTACCCGTCTCGTATCGAATGGGTAGTTGGAAGTGTGTGAGGAAGGACATGGCAAGGGAGTTGAAATCATGAAAAGAAGAACGTGGTAGTTCAATATACCACTTTGCTGCAGAACCCGTAAGAGTTCATTGGAAAAGACGCAAATGTATAGAATCGTCCATGAGGGAGCTGGATGAACACCACAAATGGAAAGTCATCACGTGGTTGTTTGGGTCTTTTTCGGACTTTTTGTCCAATTTTGGAATATCAGAAGGAAGTTTAGTTGGAATAGTTGGCCAAACCGGAGAATGAAAAATAGGATCATTCGTTAACCAAGACAAGTCTGGGAGGTCCAGAGTTGCTAGGAAAGGTAGTTGTCGGTTAACCTATGGGTAATACTGGTGTGGCATAGGAACATCAGTAGGACCATACACTAGGTTAGGTGGATAATTGTAACCAGTGGGTCCTCTTGTATAAGGTTGGTGTTGACCAGGGTACACAAGATTTGAGGGGGTTCGAGAAACGTGTGTGAGCGGAGGATAACTAGATGGGTTTTGAGGATTATAAGCCAGATTTGGCGTTTTTCCATAAGGAGGATATAGATGAGTCCCTTGAGGGGGAAGAGGTTGTTGTGGAGCTTGAGTATTGTGTCCCCCCGAGAGCTGTGAGTTTCCTGGAAAAGGGATATTGCACGGATTGGGTGTGGTAGACACATTTTGTCCATATGGTTGATGGTAGTCTCTGGATTGAGGCTGCCCCCTAGCATGAGGGTGCCCTCCAAATGGAAGTTGTCCTTCGGTGGGAGGATGCCCCCTAGCTTGAGGTGGAGTTCCTGGAAATTAGGAACTAGACATAAACGACTGACTCGTGCTTCTTAATGGGTTAAAGCCACCAAGACCAATCCCTCCAAGTTGTTGTATAGGTATAGAACTTCCAGGCATAACTTGGGTAGTAGTGACAATGGAAGAATTCAGTGCTCTGTACCCAAAAGGGAGTGATGATGAAGGTCTAGGTGTTAGTGGTGTGCCAATTGTAGCTTGGCTAACCACCACATTACCAGCGGGAATAGTCGGGACATGAGGGACCATTGTAGATTAGGTCGTATGGAGAGAAAAAGTGGACCTTGGGCCAACGGACTATGTGTTTGGATCAACGGATGGTGTATTTGAAAAAACAATAGTACCGGTAAAATGGTTTAAGGGTACGGTGTAGGTGATAGGCCTGTCGACACCTATTCCTGTTCCATAAAGATTCTGCACCATGCGCGGTGGACTTCGAACAATGTCTGCAGTCCAAAAGGGGTTGTCGACTAGAGGGTTTGAATGATACCCAGTCGGAATGTCAGAAGGACTGATGATGATGAATTCACCGGCTGAATTGAGTTGGAGAACACGTCTCTCATATCCCTCCAGAATGCGGAAAGCCTCTAGAGATTCCGAAACAACTCGAAAATTCTCTAAAGAGGTGGGAACTTCTTCTTGGGAAGCTATAGTGTCATGAACCTCGGTCTGTTGAGGAGATTCCTCCATAGAATGAGGGGGTAAAGGGGTATTCTCTTCCATATTTTCTAGAGGAAGTCCCTGTAGCCTCCGCGAACGGCGTGGAGGGTCGATGTTGGTGAAAAAGATTCGGCGGAAAAAATCTATCGCCAACTACCGAAAAGAAGCAGCATACGCTAATAGAATCTAGGAATCACAACCAAGCAAAGAAAACCTTCTCTCGATGACCGTACTAGTTGGTGATGAAATCCAATGTCGCATGATCAAGTCAAGAATGGGCGGGGATATGGTGGAATAGTTACAATGGCGACCTTCTTAACGGACTTTCACCTTGGTGCAAGCTTCCGCGTAGTAATTGTGGATTTACCCTCCAAGGAGCCCGAGTGAGTTTGACCAATGTCTGTTCCAGGTACAGTGAGACTTCCCTTCACTGTCACCTTGTGTAAGACCCTAAAGATTATGGCCACTAAGGTTACCAATTCGCAGTCAGGGTATCTAGCCCGAAATCAACTTGAAAGGCTTCCACTCAACATTGTGGGTATACCTTTAAGTGATCCCCATAATACGATATGACTACTACAATCAGTCAAACCATGGAGGGATAATCTCTGTAGCTTTCCCGAGTGTGACCTCATGCGTAACCCCTGTGTGAGAGGGGGATCCCAGGCAGACTTATATGACAATTGGATTTGACTCTCCCTAGCTCAAGATGCTAATGCTTGTTTTGGAGACTTTGGAGAGTTATTCTCACAACCTAATCCAAAGTACTAATCCTAGTCTACTATTGGTGGAGGATCCTAGAAAAGAAAATGTTCTAGATAGTTTTTAATTAGCGTTCATTCTATACTTGTTCTTTACTCAAAAGGGGTGCATGGAAGTGAAACGGATGGAATGATGACTCAATCCCCAAAAATGCATCAAAGATGATACGCAATCATTTATTTTCAATGAATATCTATTTAAAGGAGAGAGAGAGACTTATTTTCACTAACAAACACTAAGAAGGAATGTCCTCAAACAAATTTTCTTCACTTAAATCCAATGTGGTGCTAAAACTTTTTGGAGATGTCTTCTAATATGAAAATCAATCATGAAGATGTATCTTTATTGTTTGTGTGTGAATAATGATTAATTCAAAATGACACATCTCCTTCCAATTATCCTTTTGGATCAAGGAAACTTAGACAAGCATAAGCAGGTTTCGTACAAACAATACACTCTCCTACTGTGATCGAAAACAAGAAGCAAAAAGGAAAACAAAGAAAACCAAGAATTTCACACAAAAGAGAGATGTTGAAGAACAATGACCTCAACAAAAACCAAATGAAGAGATTTGTAAACTTCTGATGTCCTTCACCAAAGTTTCTTGCTCAGTCAAAAAAGAGAGAAAAAACAATGCATGTATTTCAAACTCCCAACAACAGAAAAACTCAAAAAATAATGAAGAAGGATACAAAATCTAAACAGTAAGGTATTTGTTCCTCAAAAGGAAGGATGTCAAAGTTTAGTGGGAAGAAGCATTGACTCACAAAGAGGCTCAGCAAGTGAAACACAGAGACTGGACCTTGGAAAAAGCAATTCTGGAGAGGTTTTTTTCCAAAAGAGGGTTGGCTCTCTGGTGTAAGGGGAACCAAGCATTATAGTGCTCTATATAACACATCCAGGGAGAGTTTTCTCTCTATTAACATAGCCACAGAGGCACCAAGCTTGAAAAGCTCATGAAAAAGTAAAAAAAATCCAAAATTTCAGTGGAATTTTGGCAATCAAGCTGAGTGTGATGGGGTAAGGAGTCAATCAGCACATGAAATCAATCTAAAAGGGGTGAACCAAGTCTGAAAAAAATCAAAGGTTAAGACAAGGTCTATGAGGAAAAATCAAAACCCAAAGTTTTGATTCGATTTTCCCCAGTGGAGTCGTCAGTTTCTGTTGAAGGAAAATCTCCCTACTGACAGGTAGATCTCCTCTTGAGAGCTAGACTCTTAACTCTTAAGACAGAAGACGCTTAACATGGAAACTGACTTCCTTTCAGATCTATACAAACTAATGTATGAGGATAAAGGAGAAAAGAAGTACCTTTTTCCAGCTTTTGTCCTTTCACACTCCAAGTTGAGCTCCAATCTTTCGCTCCTCGATGAGCCCTGTAGACAAACAATAGTACAACCACTTCCTACTCTATTGATATTAGCTTGAAATAGATCTATCTATCAGAGACAATCTCATGTGAGATTAAACAAAAACTAGAAAGAAATAGGCCAAGTGTGTCATATTGATGAGAACAATGACAGAAGTAACTTACAACCGTAGATGTGAATGCCACAGCTTCATCAAGTCCCCTTTGTCTAACCCTTTCTCAAAAGATCCACGATCAAGATGACAAAAACTTTACTGATTACTTTCCTCCAGTTCACTATATGTTTCCTATGAGATCATAGGTTTCATGCTTCCAATTCTTCCTCCCCTTTCACCATCATAGAGCCTACTTATATAGGTTTAGAGAGGCCTAACCTCTTGAGGTATATTTAGGGTAAGATGAGGATTTTCCTCCTTGAGTCAGGGATCTTCCCTAAGATCATGGCTGAACCAGGAGTTCGAATGCAACTTCCTTCCAAGATTGAAATATCTTCCCCTTATTCTCCTCAACAGATCAACTGTTGCCCAGAATAGGTAGCGCTCCCTCAAAAAGGCCATCAGAGTGCTATAGCACTCCCTAGTAGGCTTTATGGGGTGCCAGCACTCTTGAAATGCATAACACTCCTTCAAAAGGGTTGTTTGGTGTTATAACGCTCCCTAGCACTTTATAAGGGAGCACCAACGCTCCTAAGAGTGATATAGGGGAGCGCTCTCTTCTAAAACCTTAGATTGAATGCTTCTTTCAGGTGGAAAGAGGTACTTAACTCTAGTTAACCATTCCTCTTCCTTCAAATCAAGTGTTTGAGGCATTTTAAGTGTCTTCTTAATGTCATTATAAGTATGACATGGGTAGCATGGCAACATGCTTTGCTTGACACTTGCGACACATATCAAAGCGAGTAATGTTGATGTGTAACACCTTCCAAAAATCAGAGGATATCCATTGGATTGAGACTTGGGTTGAAGCACTAGGAATTCATTAGGGTACTCCCAAAAATCAATGGATATTATGACATCTTCCAACATGCCTTCAGGTTTGAATGTAGATCTGTCTGCTAGTTGTAGGACAATTGGGGTATCTCTCAAAAATATTTGAGGGTTGAGTCTTAACATAGTATCCTTAGTCATAAAATTGATAAATTCTCCTATATCAATAAGCATATTCTAGACTAGGGTGCTATTAATATGCACATTTACTATGGGACTCCCTGGATCCAAGTATTTAGGTACAATCAACTTCCCAAGCATAAGGTCAACTAATTGTCCTATGAAATTTATGGTAGGAGAATATTTTATTTTTATCCCTGGTCTTCTAATGCATGCTTCCTTGATATATTTGTTGAAAATGGGCACATCCTTAAGAGCTTGTAAGAGAGGTATCTTTATGCACAAATTCTTAAGCTCTCCTAAAATTAATTTTTCCCTAGATGTATAAGTTTTCTTTTCTTGTAATATTTCAGGGTAAGGAGGGGTTTGTGGTTGAGGTGAGGTAATATATTCTTTCTCGGATTGTGCATTCCCTATGAGATTAGGTTTTTGTTGCAAAAATTTTCCTGATCTAATATTTATCTCTTGCAATTCCATAGAATAAGTCTAATAAGTTGTATCATTTTTGTATACAGGTTGAACTTGCTTGTTGTTCTTATTTGGAGAAGGTTGGGAAATTATTTGAGGTTGTTTATGAGGAACATTGTTTTCAGTAGTGTTGTTAGGTAGAGGAGGAGGAGGAAATATTGTAGGTTGAAATTTTTGTGGCCTCCATCCTTGTGGAGGTTGACTCCATTGATTTTGTGGCATGCTAGGAAAATTTTGGTATGGAAGAGGAATTGGAGGCCCTTGGTACTGCCAAGGATTTGGATTTGTACATGGTGATAGGCTATACCATGGTTGAGGATATATTTGAGAATTATATGCACTAAAATTTTGATCAAGATTTAATTTCAAACCTATTTGGAATGGTCATGGTGCTCCAGGACTCCTTTGATTGATGAAGTATAGTGATTCAACATTCTCCTCTACTCCTCGAAATGTGGCTTTCAATCTTGAAAAAGAAGGAAAATTGTTAGTTGGGTGATTTTATTCACAAATACCACAAACGTCAATAAGTTATAAAGGGCACTCTTTTCTAGGATGCTCTTTAGTGCATTTGGGACAATACACAACTAATGCCTTCTTTGCTTCCTCCTTTTTCTTTTTTATCTGCAAGGTATCCATTTTCATTGCTAAAGAGTGTAAAATATCATTTTTTATGTCCTCTATTAATTCTCCTAATTCATTCTTTATATGAGTTGTAGGGTTAGAAGATTGAGATTCCAAACCTTTACAGCTTCTACCTTTCTTTCTAGAGGACCTTGAGTGGTTCTTGAATATTATTTTGATATTGTCATAGTCTAATTGATAGATATCTCCATTGGATAGGAGATTCAATGTTTCCATCAGATATTCTCTTACTCCCCTAAGTAATACAAGCTTGAGCGAGTCTTCGTCTAGAGTACAATTTTGAGCTCTCTCGTAGCTTAGTTGAAATCTCTCTTCAAAGTCTTCTAGAGACTCATCAATTCCTTGTGTCATAATGAAAATATCATCCCTTGTATCTCTTGCTCCACAATAGTCTATGTATCTTTCACTGAAGGTATTTTTCATTTGATCCCAAGTAGTGATATTATTTCCCTCCAAGCTCATAAACCATCTTAGATTTGAATCCTTCAAGGTAGAAGAAAAAAATTTGAGCTTCTGTTTGTTAGTGGTATAATCATGTGTCTTGCATATAACTACAAAATAAAACAAGAAAGTGGCATGATCTTCAGAGACAATCCCATGAAAATGAGGTAAGGCCAAAGGATTAATATTTTTCATATTGGCTTCTCCATCGGATTCCAAATAGGGAACTAAAATATTTCTTCTTCATTGGCCATGACACGAGGTGAGGAATGACTCTCTTCTAAAAGATTTTTAAATTCTCTAGCTTACCTTTCCAAGAAACTTTATATTGTTTCAGAACCAATCTCTGGATTTCTTGGAATTGTTTTTTTGGTGGGGGTTTTTTGGTAAAAATATTAATTTCCTATCTCTAGGTCTATTCATTCATGAAATCAAAAGAAAGTAAATTTTTTTTTCTCTTGTATATAATGCAAAAAGGGAGTGTGACAAGGAACTTATCAATACTCCCACAAAGTGAAAGAACTTGGGTTGTTACACTATAGAAATTCTATAGTGAAGTTGGCCTTATGACTGAGGTATCCATGTCACACAACAACAACAAAAAAAATGAAAAAAAAAAACATGAAAACTTCAGCACCTCCTCGGCAACAGTGCCAAAAAGTGATGGTCCCAGGAATAACAACAATGATTTACCATACCCTTGGTTTCCTACTTTACTTTTCAACCCAGGGTTCATAAAAAATTAAGAGGTGGTATGCATTATATGTGCAGTATGCAATTATCAGTAGAAAAGGTTGAGACTGATCAAAGGTTGAAAATGTACATAAAAATTAAATGAAAAAAATCAACTATGAACTAATTGTTGGAAGGAAACACAACAATATGAAAGTGAAGCTAATCTAGATTGCATGAAAATATATTATTCTAACTGCATTAAAGAAGACTAAATCTAGAATATTAAACTGAAGCAAAAAGATGAATTCAATTTAAGCTATGATAGAAAGCAGTAATAGAAGTAAAGCTACATTAATGCATGGATAAAACAAGCTAAACCTTTCATCAATATCAGTCTAAATGTCATTTGATTTTTTATTGATGATTCAGGAAAACAATATTAAGCTAAGTCAAAATATGAAGCTAAAATAGACCTACATGATATTTCTATAAGAACTGTGTAGTTTCTACAAGAAACTCCTATAGGAAGAAAAATGGAGT
>JZKD02S1738405.1:0-17481 GCA_000966675.3 Picea glauca | reverse complement strand
GTATTGTTTGTACGAAACCTGCTTATGCTTGTCTAAGTTTCCTTGATCCAAAAGGATAATTGGAAGGAGATGTGTCATTTTGAATTAATCATTATTCACACACAAACAATAAAGAGACATCTTCATGATTGATTTTCATATTAGAAGACATCTCCAAACATTTTTAGCACCACATTGGATTTGAGTGAAGAAAATTTGTTTGAGGACATTCCTTCTTAGTGTTTGTTAGTGAAAATAAGTCTCTCTCTCTCCTTTAAATAGATATTCATTGAAAAGAAATGATTGTGTATCATATTTGATGCATTTTTGGGGATTGAGTCATCATTCCATCCATTTCACTTCCATGCACCCCTTTTGAGTAAAGAACAACTATAGAATGAACGCTAATTAAAAACTATCTAGAACATTTTCTTTTCTAGGATGCTCCACAAACAGTAGACTAGGATTAGTACTTTGGATTAGGCTGTGAGCATAACTCTCCAAAGTCTCCAAAACAAGAATTAGCATCTTGAGCTAGGGAGAGTCAAATCCAATTGTCGTATAAGTCTGCCTGGGATCCCCCTCTCACACAGGGGTTACACATGAGGTCACACTCGGGAAAGCTACGGAGATTATCCCTCCGTGGTTTGACTGATTGTAGTAGTCATATCGTATTATGGGGATCACTTAAAGGTATACCCACAATGTTGAGTGGAAGCCTTTCAAGTTGATTTCGGGCTAGATACCCTAACTGCGAATTGGTAACCTTAGTGGCCATAATCTTTAGGGTCTTACACAAGGTGACAGTGAAGGGAAGTCTCACTGTACCTGGAACAGACATTGGTCAAACTCACTCGGGCTCTTTGGAGGGTAAATCCACAATTACTGCGCAGAAGCTTGCACCAAGGTGAAATTCCGTTAAGAAGGTCGCCATTGTAACTATTCCACCATATCCCCGCCCATTCTTGACTTGATCATGCGACATTGGATTTCATCACCAACTAGTATGGTCATCGAGAGAAGGTTTTCTTTGCTTGGTTATGATTCCTAGATTCTATTAGCGTATGCTACTTCTTTTCGGTAGTTGGCGATAGATTTTTTCCGCCGAATCTTTTTCACCAACATCGACCCTCCACGCCATTCGCGGAGGCTACAGGGACTTCCTATAGAAAATATGGAAGAGAATACCCCTTTACCCCCTCATTATATTGAGGAATCTCCTCAACAGACCGAGGTTAATGACACTATAACTTCCCAAGAAGAAGTTCCCACCTCTTTAGAGAATTTTTGAGTTGTTTCAGAATCTCCGGAGGCTTTCCACATTCTAGAGGGATATGAGAGACGTGTTCTCCAACTCAATTCAGCTGGTGAATTCATCATCATCAATACTTCTGACGTTATGACTGGGTCTCATTCAAACCCTCTAGTCAACGACCCCTTTTGGACCACAGACATTGTTCGAATTCCACCGCGCATGGTGTGGGATCTTTATGGAACAGGAATAGGTGTCGACACGCCTATCACCTACACCGTACCCTTAAACCATTTTACCGGTACTATTGTTTTTTCAGCTACACCATCCGTTGATCCAAACACATCGTCCGTTGGCCCAAGGTCCACTTTTTCTCTCCATACAACCTAATCTACAATGGTCCCTCATGTCCCAACTATTCCCGCTGGTAATGTGGTGGTTAGCCAAGCTACAATTGGCACACCACTGACACCTAGACCTTCATCATCACTCCCTTTTGGGTACAGAGCACTGAATTCTTCCGTTGTCACTACTACCCAAGTTATGCCTGGAAGTTCTATATCTATACAACAACTCGGAGGGATTGGTCTTGGTGGCTTTAACCCGTTAAGAAGCATGAGTCAGTCTTTTATGTCTGGTTCCTAATTTCTGGGAACTCCACCTCAAGCTAGGGGGCATCCTCCCACCGGAGGACAACTTCCATTTGGAGGGCACCCTCATGCTGGGGGGAAGCCTCAATCCAGATCCTACCATCAACCATATGGAAAAAATGTGTCTACCACACCCAATCCGTGCAATATCCCTTTTCCGGGAAACTCACATCTCTCGGGAGGACACAATACTCAAGCTCCACAACAACCTCTTCCCCCTCAAGGGACTCATCTATATCCTCCTTATGGAAAAACTCCAAATCTAACTTATAATCCTCAAAACCCATCTGGTTATCCTCCGCTCACACACGTTTCTCGAACCCCCTCAAATCTTGTGTACCCTGGTCAACACCAACCTTATACAAGAGGACCCACTGGTTACAATTATCCACCTAACCCAGTGTATGGTCCTACTGATGTTCCTATGCCACACCAGTATTACCCGTAGGTTAACCGACAACTGCCTTTCCTAGCAACTCTGGACCTCCCAGACTTGTCTCGGTTAACAAATGATCCTATTTTTCATTCTCCGGTTTGGCCAACTATTCCAACTAAACTTCCTTCTGATATTCCAAAATTCGACAAAAAGTCCGAAAAAGACCCAAACAACCACGTGATGACTTTCCATTTGTGGTGTTCATCCAACTCCCTCATGGACAATTCTATACGTTTGCGTCTTTTCCAATGAACGCTTACGGGTTCTGCAGCAAAGTGGTATATTGAACTACCACGTTCTTCTTTTCATGATTTCAACTCCCTTTCCATGTCCTTCCTCACACACTTCCAACTACCCATTCGATACGAGACGCGTACTGAACTATTGACCTCCCTTCGTCAGACAAACTCCATACATATCTCTGATCATATTCATGAATGGAGACGACGATGAAGGTTAATCAAAGTGGTCATTCCTAACCAATTCTTAGCGGAATGGTTCACCAAATCACTGTTACCTTAGATCGCTCATGATGTTGTTATGGGTGGTGTAGTCACCAAGGAAGAAGCTATTTCTCGAGCTCAGTAACTAGATTTGGTTTATTCACAATCTAGTACTCTGTACAAATTGATACCAAATGCTACCCGCCACTACTGACCCATCCAAACCATCATCTACCTTGCACGCGAATGGAGTCATTGGTTCTGTCAAAACCCAATCTACTTCCCAGTCGACTGGAACAACCCAGCGGACCACTTCAATGTATGCTCCCAGTTTGACCGCACCCTCTTCTACCTCCCCTCAAACTCAAGTCTCTGAGGTGAATAAGGTCCAATCGACCCCTTCACAACAATCTGGAGGCAAGAAGAAAGCAAGAAATAAACCAAAGAAAAACAACAAGAATGAACAACCAAAAAATCAACCTGAAACCCTGGCTGCCGGAAAACAACCACAACGAAAACTGAAATTCCCATGTCTCATTTGTGGCAATGATCACTACACTCGAGACTATCCACATCATAATGAAGTGGCCAAGCTTTTTAAGGGAAATTCACAACTTGTTGTGCTTACCCATCCTTTTCCACAGCAGCAATCTTTGGTTGCTCAAACCCCCACTCCATGGGGCAGTTCCAACCAATCCCATGATGAGGCCTCGACAAGTGCCCACATTTACTTGTTTAACAAGATTAATCTGACCACTCACACTATGACATATGACACACCGATTAAACCTGATAAGCTAAAGCCCACTAACAGTTCGTTACCAAACCCATTACCATCTTTCGTTAGTCCTCCGTCTGCTAGCCCTCCGTCTGGGCCACTTCAGATCGATAAACCTTTGTTTGAATCCATATTACGCCCTCCTAAGAGCACTATTCGGAAATCTACCTTTAATTCTAGTTCACGGGCTTCCCAAAACTACAACATTGTTGAAGATTTGGCTCAAGCACCATGTACTATGTCTTCTTTGGAAGTTCTACTACACTGTCCCAGCCAACGTAGAATGCTCTTAGCTACCATTGGTGATTTTGATCCTGAGTCATCTAATAACCTCACATTTAATCTGTATGATCATCAACCTCGAATCTCCCACCAACTAGCTTTTCAGATCGATGTTGTTGTTCACAATCAACAAATCAACCGAACTATCTTGGATGAGGGAGCCTCTACTTGTGTCATGTCTTTAGCTTGTTGGAAAGGCTTAAAATCACCTGCCCTTAACAAATCCCCTATGATGTTAAGCGCTTTCAATGGGCAAGGTTTTCATCCTCACAGACTTTTACAATCCTTAGCCATTCAGTTGGGCAGAAAAACTGTTACCATTGATGTCGAGGTGGTCGATGCCCCCCTCGATTACAACCTACTACTCGAAAGAAGTTGGTTCTATGCTATGAATGTCATCTCCTCGTCAGTGTTTTGATGTGTACAATTCCCCCATCAAGGAAAAATTGTCACTATCGATCAACTATATTTCTGTACACCCGACGCTCGTGCCCCTGTCACCAACAACATTCCTTTTTTGGGAGACCACCAAGTTACGTATGAAAGAGTTGGTGTTGGCTTGTTGAAAGATTCTAGCCTTATGGGTACCTTCCCTACACCACTTCCACCCACCACACATCATATTGCCACCGTCAATATGATTTTGACTATGGCTTATCAATCTTTGGAATCATCCGACCCCTTGGATTGTACATAGTCCTATGGAATTCGATGTGCTAGGTGACACTATGCCACTTAGCCCAGCCGAGGCCACATACATGGCTATTCAATCTACCTCTCCCTCCCTGAACAACCCCTATTCATTGGCACCCAATTCCTACTCGATGTCATCATGGTTGGATTCCCTATTGTCCGCAATCGACTACATTTCCCACATTTTTCCTTCCAACGAATCTATAATGGAAATGCTTAGTATCGACGATGTACCTTGGAATGATAACCATCATCAATCCTTTTTTCTTTCACCTTTGGAAGAAATTCACAACGACATACACTCTGTCTTCCCTCTTGATGTTACCCATTCCCTACAATCTCCCATCCTCACACAAGAAACTCTTTCTGAAGGGAATATGGGTAATATCTCTACTATGATCGTTATTGATATTTCGATCAAAGAAGGCATTGTGGAAAACATCAACCTTGGTGCTAATTGCACACCCGAAGAAGTGATATCTTATACTGCTCTGTTTAAAGAATTCTGCGATGTCTTCGCTTGGAGCTACAAAGAAATGCCAGGAATCGACCCCTCAATTGTCGTGCATGAAATCAAGACTTACCCAGGTGTGAAACCTGTTCGACAGAAACTTCGACTGGTTCATCCTGAGAAAATCGCGGCTATAAAGGCAGAAGTTGAGAAACTTTTAAAATCTAGCTTTATTTATCCTGTCCCTTTGATAGAATGGGTCTCCAACCTTGTTTCGGTTGCCAAAAAACAAGGGACCATCCGTGTCTATGTTGACTATCGAGATCTCAATAAGGCTTGTCCAAAGGACAACTACCCTATGCCCTTCATCAACCAAATCATTGATAATTGCGCTAGGAGCGTAATCTTCTCCTTCATGGATGGTTTTTCCGGGTATAACCAGATTGAAATTTTACCTGCTGATCAACATAAGATGACCTTTATCTGCCCATGGGGAACTTTTGCCTATCGAAAGCTACCTTTTGGTCTCAAAAATTTTGGTGCTACTTTCTAGTGGTCCATGTCATATGCTTTCCACGATATCAAGCATATTGCAGAACCTTACCTCGACAACTTACCTTCCCACTCATCCAATCGATCAGATCACACTGATCACTTACGGGCTATTTTTCTTCGATGTCGGTTTTACAGTATCTGCTTGAACCCACATAAGTGTATTTTTGTTGTCAAATCTGGTCAACTCCTCGGTTTTTTTGTCTCTAAAGATGGGATTCGGGTGGATCCCGTAAATATTAAGGCTATTCTGGCCTTACCCCCGCCTACTAGTTTGACTCAACTCCAAAGTTTGCAAGGAAAAGCAAACTTCCTTCGTCGTTTCATTTGTAACTACGCTGAGATAACTAAAGGATTATTGTGGTTGTTGCAGAAAAACACCCCTTTCATCTGGGATGACATCACTCAATGATCATTTGATGCTCTCAAGCATGCCCTGACCCATACACCTTTGTTGCATCCTCCAGAGTATACAAAGGACTACATCCTTTACTTAGCTGCCTCCACTTCCACTATTGCAATGCTGTTAGTTCAAGAGGAACCCAACGATGAGGAACATGTGATCTATTACCTGAGCAAGAGTCTATCTGGACCTGAACTCTGATATTCACATGTACAGAAACTGGCTCTGGCAGCCGTCATCGCTGTCCAGAGATTTCGCCATTACATCTTATTACACGCCACCACGGTGATTGCAGACTCAAACCCCATGTACCACATCTTGACACGTTAAGTGCTCGGGGGAAAATACTCTAAATGGATCATCATCCTTCAGGAATTCGATCTTGAATTTGCGAAGTCCAAAGCCAAAAAGTCCCTGGTGTTTGCGGAGCTTATCTACGATCTCCCCCATGCTGATGAAGACATCAAACCTAGAGATTCTCTCCTTGATGAAACTCTTTTCCTCATTAGCACCTCTGATCCTTGGTATGGAGACATCCTCCTTTACCTCCAAATCCAACTCTTTCAGCCTAACACTTCCCGTGAAGAGCGTCGATGTATTCGCCACCATTCTCGTCATTATCTTCTCGTCGGTGACACCTTGTATCATCGTGGTATTGAAACTATCCTTCAATGATGTTTGATTCATGCAGAGGCTGAACGTGTTATGAATGACTATCACTTTGGAGCCTGTGGCGGTCACCTTTCTGGGATGGCCACAACCCAAAAAATTCTACGTGCCGACTACTTTTGGCCCTCAATTTTCAAAGATTGTATTGAGGCAGTCAAAAAATGCCCACCCTGCCAAGTTTTTAACAACAAGGCATGCACCCACCCTACTATGTTGCACCCCATTATCTCCATCGGCCCCTTCGCCAAGTGGGGTATCAATTTTATACAATGTAAGTCTACCTCAGTCGGGGGGCACGGTTATATAATCGTCGCCAACGACTACTTTACCAAATGGGTTGAGGCTATGTCTACCTTTCTGAATGATGGTTGTACCGCAGCTCTTTTTTTTTTTAACCACATCATAACTCATTTTGGTGTACCACATGTTATTGTCACAGATCACGGTTCACACTTTAAGAACCAAATGATGAGTGAATTGCATGCCAAGTTGGGTTTTCGCCATGAAAACTCATCCCCATACTATCCTCAGGTGAACGTACAAGTTGAAGCCATCAACAAGCTCCTCAAAACCATGATTCAATGCATGGTACGGGAAAATAAGACATCCTGGCATCTACAACTTTTATCTGCTCTCTGGGATTACCGTACTTCCATGAAAACCGCAACTGGGTTCACTCCCTTCTAGTTAGTGTATGGAATCGAAGCTATTTTACCAATCGAGTGTGAGATTCCATCTCTGAAACTTAAAGTAGAACTCCTACCCCATACTTCTGCCGAAGAAGAACGTTTCTTATATCTAACCAAACTAGATGAAACACATCGTGATGTCGCTCTCATTAATGAGGCACATCAAAAACAGATAAAAAATCAATATGACAAATCCATCCATCCCCGAACTTTTGCAGAAGGAGACTTAGTTCTCATCTATGACCAGGCTCATGACAAACTAGGGATAGGTAAGTTAGAACCTATGTGGCATGGCCCTTACATTGTGAAATGGGTTTTGCACAGAGGTGCCTATGAGTTAGTCGATTATGATGGAATTTCCCTAGGAGAGCCCCGAAATGGGCTTTACCTTAAAAAGTACTATGCCTAGATCACCTAGCATGTGTACGTTGTACATTATTGTATTTTAGTTTGGTGTGTCTGTTTGTTTTGCGTGCTCGAGTCTTTACCTTTTCCACTCATAACTGTGCCTTGTGTTTTCATATGCAAAGATGACATCTTCCTTTCCTATCTTTATCGGGTTTGCAGATGGCACTAGTTGACATACCCAGAACATTGCTTTGGCAACATGGGTCATTTACCAATTTGACGAGGTGGTGAGTTCAGGAGGTATTTGCTTAGGACCAATGACTAATAACATGGCAGAATATCATGCTGCATCGTAGTTTTGACCCAAGCCTCCTCCCTAGGTATCTCTCGTATCATTTTTAACCTAGACTCCCAACTCGTGGTCTATCAACTCAACTGTATCTATGCTATTCGTAATCCTATCCTGCTACGTCTCCACCTACAATTTCGGTGTCTTGAACGAATATTTGATTACATCGAATACAGACATATCCCAAGAGAACTCAACAATGTTTTGGATTCGTTAGATAATTACATCATGGATCGGTATCTCGCCCATAGATAAGGTTTCATGAAGGAAAACAAATTGTACATCACATGTAAATAAAAACACATCACATTAAAGACATCATCATTCACAAATCTTTTGGCACTGTAAAAACTTGAAACTGTATATATATACATAGCGTGACTGAAAATGTTTTGATTACGTCAAAAAAGTATCTGGAAGAAATTTTTTTTGGGTCTTTACACCCATACAACATCGTCTGACAAGTCATACAAAATACACAATCCTCAGAGAGACTCTAATCTCTCTGCACTGCATTATGCTAAGAATAACATATGACCTCTCACACTACTCATCTCAGTAGAGAATTAACATTCTCAGGCACCCCCACAGTGTGTCTTTGTAGATGTAAAGGCACTTCTCTCCTCCTTAGAGGAGGAATGCCCATCGTGAGGCCTTGAAGGTTTCTTTCAACCTTCCGGAGACCTATCACCGGTACCCCTGAATCTACTGCAACCTGAGCACCCCCACAACGTCCTGGTATTGGTATCTCAACCGGGTGCATTACTCCCTTGTCTGCATGTTGAAAACAATACATCCATTAAAAACTCTTCTACGTACCCCAAAAAAATATATACATTAGAAAACTTAAAAAAAAAAACTAGACAAGGTGTTTCTTAGTCTCTCACCTGATGCATCCCAATATTCCCCTGTGGGTAGAATCAAATCCATGCTCCCATGAAATTCCACCTTGGCATATGGGAAGTCTTCTATCCAAAGATATTGGCGTCTCAGCCAAGCGAAGAAGTCACCGGTGAAACGAAACTCCAACTCTGCCACTAGTCTCGGAGACAGACTAGTCCACCGTTCCATCCATGGTTCTCCCACTGGTCATACCACCAATGCAATCTAAGGCTACATCTGGGGGATGCACTCTAAGAAGAATGATACCAAGAAAGAACCATATCTTAACTGTTTCTACCCCATCCTACACCTTGAAACCTATTCCTTCACATTTTGAAGAAACCCTGCACTCCAGTTAAATAGTGTCGGCTCCAAACACTGTACGCCATAATCTACCTGTGATCTCAATGCCAGATGTGCACTAGTGCTTCCTGTCACACTCATGATGGCGAACAAAATAGACTGAAGGGGTAACTCTCTAATATCCTTGATTGGGATTCTACCCCCCACTAGTCTTGCTCCTGGGACACAATGACGTGCCAGATACACACCCACTTTCTCAGGAAGCGCCCTCTGTCCGAAAAAAGCTATAGGAACCCCTCTTTTTGAGAGGCCAGTCAAGAAATATACATCTTCCAACTCGATGGTTAGAAGCTGTGTTCCGATCCGAAACCCTTGCTTTGTGACATCCCACAAACTGATTATGTAATCAAGTAGAAGAATCTCTTTCTTAATCTTTTGCATTTTGAAGAATTTCAGAAGGCCACAATATCTCAATGTGACCCACATACGAGGACTCCACAAAGCATCCAAATCATCGAGCTCATGCTCCCATTCCTTCCACTCAATCATGGTCGTTTCCGAAATCACCTACAAATAAAAAAAAAACAAAGAATTTCATTATTCAATTTTTCGACAATTTCTTAAGCAATTTAAAAAAATTGAAATATATTGCCCACACTGTTCAAAAAGGACCATGCCCTCTTTTTATCACTCAATAATCATCACGCAACAATAAAATGTTTTAAAATTAAAATAATTTTCATAATGGCCGCGTGGGCATATTTTGAGTTTTTTATGGATTCCTTAACAAAAATGACCTATATACCCAAGTATCAAGGCGTTGGCATCTATGCTACCACCCTCTAAAAACGTTTTTGTAAACAAATGTCTTTTTCCCATCGTTTTCAATAGAGGCCGATTTGATCTTTTTTGGAACGACCCAGGGCTTCGTTTTTTAATTTAAATATTGTTGTGAAAACAAATATTGAACCATGTAATTGAAAGAAGGGGAGATGAAGATCTACCTAGTCCAAACGGTGAGAGAAATGGTCAATCGTAGCTCCGGTATCGAGCAAAACAAGATCCACTTCCAAAATGAGAATCCCCACTGCTAGAAATCCTTATGAAAAATGAAATGGTAAATGAAGATTTTTCTTGTATAACTATTTATAAATTTCCATTTTTTATAAGGTATAGTTATTTGTGGGTTTCTTTGACAATATAATGGCCTCACTAAACCTTTGGTTTGCAGTTTTGACACTACAGGTTTCAAAGTGGTTTTGATCGTTTGTTTACCTTGTCACATCCACGAGCATAGTCTTAGTTCATTCTCAAGCTCGAGAATATAAGAATGCACCGGGTAGAATTTTATCTCTTTTTCAGACCCGTATTGACACACAAAAAAGGAACCCCCTGGAGTCATCTTTAAACTCTTTTTAGACTCTCTAAACATGAAAAGACCATCGAGTGATCTTGCTTCCTTTCACACTCATTAAAAGGTTCAAAAGGGCATCTTTCGAGTGGTAGTTTATCTCTTTTTCAGCCTCATGAGACTAACTGTACAAAAAAGGAACTGAGAGAGTTCTCTTTTAAGTGTTTTTCCAGACTCTATAATCATGAAAAACCTTCTAGTTTTCTGTCTTTGGACTCACTAAAACAAACATTGATAGGCCCATACGGGACCAAACCCTTACTTCTTCCAGTTCGTTAAACAAAGGAAGAAGAACTTACCGAAGGTGAGTTATATCGAGCATGTGTTACCCTCCTCAAGCTCGTTAAATTAAAAAGAGGTACTCGTCTATCTAGATGGAGGAAATTTTGAAAGAAGCAAGCCAAGCAGTCTTTTGAGAACATTACCAAGTAATTCTTAGAGTCGCCCTTGAACATGGAACTTTGTCTTTTGCATGCATTTTAATCCGTTGAACCTTTGCACTGAGCCAATCCTTTGAGTTTATTTCACTCCTTTCAGTTGCCTGACGTAAGTCACAACATCCACTACATCATAAAGTTTTGGTCCATGTCATGCTTCTCCTATTGTGCCTCAGTTTTCAAGGGAAGTATCCACATTGAGAGTCAGCCATCACAAATATCTTGTCTCGATACCCATGTCAGTCCATGTTCATTTGATCAACCAATTACATCTCTGTGTCTGTTTCATGTTATTGACAGGGGATACATCAAGGCCCTCTCTCGACGAGTCTATTCTTGTCGACTTCAACACATTATCCATGAACTAGGCTTAGAAACCAATTAGTACTTTGGGACCTGCATGCCTCAATGGTAGGCCTCCTCATGTTTGGTAGTGGGTTTACATCACTAACCTCTGATCGAATGATTCCACAGATGTTCTAATCCAACTCATCTATTCACATTCGTTGGAATGTACTAGGGTACCTTGGGAATCATTGACATTAATGGTGATCTCCCTCACGCTTGTTAACGGTTTACATCATTGACCGATAATCAAGTGGTTTCTCCCATGTTTGACATCAGGACATCTATTCACACGGTTAGATTCGTACTACATCGGGATTGGTAAGAAGACCCTGGGTTGAGTGATCACTTTGATATGTACTTTGCCCAGGTTGCGAAGGAGTTTCTCTTGAACAATGACACATATACTGTTACATAGATCCACTTTGTATTGGTCGTGGCTATGTCTTGTCATCTTGTAGATCCACTGTGTATTCTTCGTGGCTACGATCAGTTCAGGTCATCAGAGTATAGATCCACACTGTATCCTCGATGGATATACCTTTTTATCAATACAATTATGGATCCACAATGTATTTTATGGCGGCCATATCTTGCAAGTCTTGATCACCCAAGCATAGGTATGCCTACCTTGGGTTTGGAACATGTCATAATATTTGTTGGATGTTTGTGTGCAGCTTCTGTCAGGTTCTCTGAGTCTATACCCTTGCTTGAAAGTCTACAAAGCATTTCAGTTATCAGTTCTCATCTTATAACTTCATACTTTGGGGGGCAATCTATTACACATCAACATTACTCTCTTTGATAAGTGTCGCAAGTGTCACATGTTGCTCACAAGTGTCACAAGTGTCAAGCAAAGCATGTTTCCATGATACCCATGTCATACTTATAACGACATTAAGAAGACACTTAAAATGCCTCAAACACTTGATTTGAAGGAAGAGGAATGATTAACTGGAGTTAAGTACCTCTTGCCACCTGAAAAAAGCATTCAATCTAAGGTTTTAGAAGAGAGAGCTCCCCTATATCACTCTTAGGAGTGTTGGCGCTCCCCTTTAAAGTGATAGGGAGCATTATAACACCAAAAAACCCTTCTGAAGGAGCGCTATGCATTTCAAGAGCGTTGGCACCCCCTAAAGCCTACTAGGGAGCGCTATAGCACTCTGATGGCCTTTTTTAGGGAGTGCTACCTATTCTGGGCAATAGTTGATCTGTTGAGGAGAATAAGGGGAAGATCTTTCAATCTTGGAAGGTAGTTGCATTCGAAATCCTAGTTCAGCCATGATCTTAGGGAAGATCCCTGACTTAAGGAGGAAAATCCTCATCTTACGCTAAAGATACCTCAAGAGGTTAGGCCTTTATAAACCTATATAAGCAAGCTCTATGATGGTGAAAGGGGAGGAAGAATTGAAAGCATGAAACCTATGATCTCATAGGAAACATATAGTGAACTGGAGGAAAGTAATCAGTGAAGTTGTTGTCATCCGGATCATGGATCTTTTGAGAAAGGGTTAGACAAAGGGGACTTGACGAAGCTGTCACATTTGCATCTACGTTTGTAAGTTACTTATGTCATTGTTCTCATCAATATGACACTCTTGGCCTCTTTCTTTCTAGTTTGTGTTTAATCTCACATGAACTTGTCTCTGATAGATAGATCTATTTCAAGATAATATCAATAGAGTAGGAAGTGGTTGTACTATTTTTTGTCTACATGGCTCATCGAGGAGCGAAAAATTGGAGCTCAACTCGGAGCGTGTAGGGACAAACACTGGAAAAAGGTACTTCTTTTCTCCTTCCTCCTCGTACATTAGTTTGTATAGATATGAAAGGAAGTCAGTGTCCATGTTAAGCATCTTCAGTCTTAAGAGTTAAGAGTCTAGCTCTCAAGAGGAGATCTACCTGTCAGCAGGGAGATTTTCCTTCAATAGAAGGCCTTGGCGGACCACAACATATGCATACATTGGTTGTAGAGCATGAAATATTACTATCATTGATGGCTCATGAAAAAATAAGATTTGTATTTACCCTCCTGCAGAACCTTTGAAAATAGAAAACCTGTCGATGTGGGTAGAAGAGGAACAAGACTTGACACAATTAGCTTCCTATCCCATATATACAATAAACACATCCTTTTCTTATTATAGAATTGACGAGGACACTTTCCTTGAAAACTTTCTGCAAAATCAATATTCAAATGATGTGAAAATAGAAAGGATAAATGATGATAGTAGATTTGAAATTTATGCTGAAAATAATAGAGAATTATGGACATAATTGTTCACTACTGAAATAGAAGATCCAATTGTCAAAATCAAAGATATCAACCATGAAAAAACACTCAAAATCAACAATAAACTTACTATCTAGTAAGAACAAAGGCTATTAGATGTTCTGAAAAGAAATATTAAATCCTTTTTATGGGATTATAAAGACATGAAAGACACCCACCCTTCTATTTTTATTCACCATATTTACATCAAGGAGGACTGTAAACCTGTTAGGAAACCCAAAATAAGGCTGAACCTTGCAATGAAATACATAATTAAACAAGAAATTCAAAAGTTGGTTGATACTGGATTCATATATCCTATTTCAAACAATGAATGGGTCACTCCTCTAGTTATTGTCACAAATAATAATGGGAAGTGGAGGATATGTGTGGATTATTGCAAGTTAAACAAGGCTACCAGAAAGGATTGTTTCCCCGTACCTTTTATTGACCAAGTTTTGGATGTCTTAGCTGGGAAGAAATACTTTTCCTTTCTGGATGGTTTTAGTGGATGCAAACAGATTTAAATTAGTCCCGAGGATCAAGAAAAGACCAACTTTAATTTCCCTTGAGGTAAATTTGCATACAAAGTCTTACCTTTTGGTCTGTGTAATGCCCCAACCAATTTTTAAAGAATAATTCTCAACATATTTTCAGAACTCCTCCATGATAAAGTTGAGATCTATATGAATGAATTTACCCCTTATGGTAATTCATTTGATGAAGCCTTGGACAATATAGATAAGGTTCTCCAAAGATGTAGAGAAATGATTCTATCCCTTATCAATGGAAAGTTAAATATGATGATGAATGAAGTCATTGTTTTAGGACATCATCTGTCCTCTAGAGGGATTGAAGTATACAAAGATAAGATCAAAATCATCACTTTAATTCCTACCCCTTTGAAACCAAAATATGTAAGAAGATTTCTTGGGCATGCAAGATACTATAGAAGGGTCATCAAGGATTTCATTAAGATAGCCTATTCTCTCTTTACCTTTCTATCCAAAGATGTAGATTATAGTTAGAACCTAAACTGCCAACAAGCTTTTGAGATAGTAAAAGAAAAACTCTCAATTGTTTCTATATTACAAGGTCCCAATTGGGCTCTTTCATTTCACATTCACACTGATGCATCATACAAAGTTGTAGGAGAAGTCTTAGGAAAAAATGAAAAAATAAACCCTATGCAATATATTTCATAAGTAAAAATCTGGTTGGTGTAGATATCAACTAAATTGTTACAGAGAAATAACTTTTAATAGTTGTGCATTCTCTCAATAAATTCATACATTATGTTACAGGGTATAAATTTTTTGTACATATAGATCGTGCTTCCATTATATACTTAATGAATAAACATGATATTAATGATAGTATGATTATATGGTTTCTGTTATTACAATAGTTTTGTCTAACAATTCTTGATAAACCTGGCAAGAAAAATGTAGTTGCATATTTTTTTTTAATATAGGTTGACTAGCCCTAATGAAGAAGGCATAATAGATGACCAATTTCCATATGGGCACCTATTTTCCATATCAACAAAAATTCTCTGGTTTGATGGTATAACAAATTATCTAACCATAGGAAAGTTCCCACAACATTTCTCCTACAAGGAGAGATGCAAGATTGTCGAGAAAAGTTAAGCCTACACTTGGGTTGTAGGCTATTTGTTCAAACTTTGCCCAGACCATATCTTTAGGACATGCATAAGATAATATGAGGTGCATGATATCCTACATGCTTGTCATAATGAACCATGTGGAGGTCATTATGCATCCAAGTGAATAGCTTATAATATCTTACAAGCTTGATATTATTGGTCAACCCTGCATAGAGATGCTCAACAATACACTTTGCATTGCGATGAATGTCAAAGAATGGGGAAACCAACAAGGAGGAATGAGATTCCTTTACAACCCCAAGTATCATTGGAACCATTTGACAAGTGGGACATGGACTTCATAGGCTCAATTGATCCTCCATCAGGAAAAAGGAAACACATATTGGTGTGCACGTAATATCTAATAAAATGGGCTGAAGTAAGGGCCATGGAGGATGACATAGAATTAAATGTACCTTCATTCCTCCAAGGATGCATATTCTCAAGGTTTCGTTATCCACGAGAGAAATTTATGGATCAAGGCCCTCAATTTACATCAAGATTCATTGAAGAGATCATGAAGGAACATAACATCTTCCACATAAATTCAACACCCTACCATCCTCAAGCAAATGGGAAAGCTCAGGTCACAAATTGAGAGACAGAAAACATCCTCACCAAAACAGTGAGCATGAACATGAAATATTGGACAAAGAAGATCAAAGAAGTAGCATGAGCATACAACATTGCATGAAAAACTACCACATGGCTTAATCTTCTGAATTAGTCTATGGTAAGAAAGCCATGCTCCCTATTGAATTTGAATATCATACATTGATAATAACAACTGAACTAGACATGAATTTGCAGTTAGTACAAAGAGAAAGATTGAGCCAACTAGATTTCTTAGATGGGTACAAAATTCAATCCCTCTTCAAAACCAAAGTAGTGCAACAAAAAATAAAATACTAGCATGACAAGAAGATTAAGTACAAGAAGTACAAAGAAGGAGATTGGGCTCTATTACATGAATCAAGGTTTAAGGACTTCAAAGCGAAGTTGATGACAAGGTGGCTAGGACCCTACATTATTGAAAAGTGTTATTATAATGGTTCACTATAGATCAAAACCATTGATGAAGAAGGGATATCCCTACCGACGAATGGATTCAAACTAAATACTACAATAAGCCCCTGACAAAAGAACAATTCACAACAACAGCGAGGAAACAAAATCTGGATGTGATTGATAGAAAAAATTCTCTCAATCCATCCCAATAAAGAGATATGAAAAAAAAGAATAAAAATCATGGATGAAAACCTTCCAAAGGAATCTAGGACAGATCTAAGGGTGAAAACATCCAATGGAGACAGTATCATATATGAATAAGAAATGGATATCCTCATCAAGAAAACCTATCAGAGGCTTGATGAGGCAAGGCATTTGTGAAAACCAATGATGGCACTTCTACCTTGAGAAAAACAAAAAAAAAAGGAAAAAAAGGGGAAAAAAGAAGAAGAAAACAAGTTTTTTTTTTTTTTTACTAACATTTTTTTTTTTCAAGTACTAATAAATTCATTATTGCAACCATCTACACCGGAATAAAATTAGTAATCAACAAAAAAAATTAAAACTCAATAAGGATAGTTAGCATTCTCAATTTTCCATCAATGATTTTCATCATTCATACATAAAATTTTCCATCATCTCCATATAATTATCCATGTTTTTCATTTCCATCATATATACCACTTTCCATATCCAACATTCTTCATTCTGTCCTTTTATTTCAATAAAAACAACATGCAAGTTTATTCTACAGGATCAACCTACATGATTCTACATGATCAACATAACAAGGCCATTTATACAGATAATGGAAGGAAATCAAAGTCAATACCAACATCAACAATTCAATGATAAATATCAGAAACAAAACTACCTTCTCCAACCATTTTTTTCATCAGATACACTCTCGGGATAGAAAAAATCAACTTCTATAGGATACTTTGTATCTTGTAGAAAATATTCAGCACAACAGAAACAAATCTACAAGATGCTCTACATATTGTATCATGATTGGAGGTCGTGATATCCCAATACATTTTAGATATGATCTCAAGGAGGAAATCAAGATAATCTATAGGCACCATCAAGAAGACAAACCACCTCCAACCATATGCAAAAAACAAATTAAGGTGCATGCAAAGGTAACATAACTATCTATCCTATCCACATTTAATTAAGCCTC
>JZKD02S1738394.1:98279-110134 GCA_000966675.3 Picea glauca | reverse complement strand
TTTCTCCCGATTTGGGTTTCCACGTAAAACACTGGTGTACTGTGTATGTGTGTGATTGTTTATTTCTTACTGCTCATTATTGGATAATAATTCTACATTGATATAACATTTGAAGTAAAATGATTATAATTACACTATTACTGATTCACCCCCCCTCTTAGTAATCCAACATAGGTAACATCCAAGCGCAACATTCAAAAGAAGTCCATTTCGGGCTGCTAATACAAGAAAACTAGTGAGTTCAATTTTCAGCCCTAAGATCTGAGCAAAATCAAGATCAGTGGTTACATCAAGCAAATATTATGTCATGACCGTTAGATCTCATTGGAGAGAGATCGACGGTGGGGAGGCATTGCGAGGATCGGGAAGCAAATTAAAATTTCTACAAGCTGTGGGCCCGCAATCACTCAAGATCGTTGATCTTGCTAGATCAACAAATCAACAGTGCATATCGATCCTTCCATGAATGAGCATATTTTCATTGCAGGGATCAGAAAGGAAATTAAAGTTTTTTCAAGTTGTGAGCCCACAATTGCTCGGTATCGTTGATCTTTAAGCAAGGGACACATGTTAGGAGATCTTGTACTTCAAAAGGAAGCAAGAAAAAGTTGAATGAGTAAAGGACTCTGGAAGGCCCAAAGTCCCAAAGTAAATCTGAGCCATTAAAGGATGAGGACACACATCGACAGATCTGACACTTCGAAAATACGGTACTTCGGAGGATTGTGCGAGCAAGCAGAAGAAAAAATCTCGAAGCCCAAACTCCTGAAGTGAATCTCGATCATCTAAAACAAGAGGACATGTGGAGGCAGATCTCTCACTTCGGCGATATGACACTCCAGAGGATTGTAAGAGCTATTCATTGAAAAGGCTCGAAGCCCAAACTCCCGAAGTAATTGTGAACAATTGATCTTTGCAGCAGGAAGTAGGTTCCATCCAAGAGTGGTGCATGGAAGCAAAAGCAGGGCTTTCCCAAATTACAGATTGCAGCAGATCGACGACCACATTTTATTGTGGGGACAGAACATGCTTGAACGTCAAAATTCTAGAGCGGTCCCGCAATTGAAACCATGGTATAGCGGAAGAGGTATGTGGCATTTGGTGGTGAATTGCGGGGAGCTAAGTGTTGTGGATCCAAACCGCCCTTGACAACCTCCACAATCACGTTCTTATATAGGACCTAATCCGAGAGCAGCATGTGGCAACAAACTAGGTGTTAGGCCTCGTCCTGATCTCAAGGAGAAATCAGTCAACGAAAGATGGACTGGTGGTTGAATCATCGATTACCTCCTTAAATGGAAGCATGGGGGTCTGGCCGAGGAGACAGAAAACTGTCAGCCCGAAGTACCACAAAAGGTAGTTTTTCCTGTAGGCCCATATTGACCAGAGTTTCCTTCTAACAGAAGGAACATGACAGACAAGAGAAGACATACGGCATAGGAGAAGAGG
This sequence comes from Picea glauca, assembly GCA_000966675.3. Taxonomy (NCBI): domain Eukaryota; kingdom Viridiplantae; phylum Streptophyta; class Pinopsida; order Pinales; family Pinaceae; genus Picea; species Picea glauca. The sequence goes on along the minus strand of JZKD02S1738394.1, from coordinate 108,685 downwards.
CGCCCAAGAAGCAAGACATGTCTATTGTTTTGACTATAAATACATCAGATGAATGATATGTAAAAAAGCGGGGGGGGGTGGGGACGAGTTCGGCCCAAGACCGAAGGAAGTTTAGAGAAATGTTTATGACTGTATATTTCAGTTTGTAAGCCGGAGGGGCATGTAGTTGTAAATGGTATTGTTATTGAAGACTCATATGAGTTGTTTCATCAAATTTATCTTCTATGTTCTCTGTTCTATTCTTCATCTTGTCTGAATGTAATTGTTGATTTTAAGGATTAAAATTTTCCTTTGATCGATAGATTCTTAATGTGGTAGAGGATCTGCTGTAAGTTTGCCTATTTATCATTGTTTACTATTCAGACACATATAAGTTCTATTCTTCATCTTGTTTGAATGTATTGCCTTTGATTGATAGATTCCTGATGTGGTAGAGGATCTGTTGTAAGCTTGCTTATCTATCATTGCTTATTGTTTAGACACATATAAATTCTCTTCGCATAGAGGATCTCTGCTTAGCGAATATTCATCTTTATGTTATTCTCTTATTTATTCTCATCATCAGTATACAAATTTTTTGTCTGGTAGGGATCTTAAATGCCTTCATTGAGCAAATTGTTTATGATTCCATAGCCCAATGGTCCATCACTAGTCTGCAGTGATATTTGTTGTCTTTTCCTTACTTTAAAATCTCGTCGATCCACCTACTCAAACCATTTTAATACATTACATTTTGATGGATTCTAGGCTTATCCTCTTGCAGTCTAAGGGTGACTCTCAGTGCTAACAAATAGGACAACATAAAATGTGAATCACAACCATTTCGAAGTCTATGTATTATTGGAATTAATTTCTTTATATTTACAAAATTTGTTGATGCAAAATTTATTAAATAATTAAAGGGATAAGAAGAAATTAAGATATAAATAATGATGTTGATGGGTTTATATTAATATATATATAATTAATTAGTCTTTGAAATTTTTTTATTAATTTTTTAATTACAAATATTATTTTATTTTTTATTTTACTTTATAAATATTTTTATTTTATTTTTAAGTAAAAAAGCAGGTGCTAATATATTGATATTGCAAAGTTACAACGTGACATTGAGGTGCCAGTTGTCCCGCCTGTTAAGGAAACTGAGACAGCTGACCATTCCAAGCTAGCTTCCAAACTCAAAATATTGGGTTGCCACCCTGCCCGAAGGAAACCAGGGTGCATGGCCAGTTTTATCATTAGTCTGATCATGCCTATGCTATCGCTACCATTGCTATGAGCTAGAAGAGCCACAGCTCTGTTATACATCAAAAAAAAAAAAAGAGTTTTGAGCAGTGGTTGAACAGGAGAACCTATTAATCGATGTCCTCGTGGTCGTCCTTCTCCTTGCCACGTCTAATTGGAATGGCATAAACCTGAGCGCAGGTGGGGCATTGTCGCCTTGGGGTGGCGCTGGAGTAGGTGGCGTACATCATGTCCAGGCGTTGGTTTATGTGGACGACTCTAAAGATTTGGTCGTCCACCATGCTGCGGACCTCGAAAATCAGATTCAGGTGCTTCAGGTGAAGAAGTGGTGGCTGGTGTTGCGATTTTTGCTCTTCGTCCTCCTCCTGGTGTGCTTGTTGCTCGCACTGCAGCCTCAATTCATTAGGAGCCTTGCAAATGTTTTCTTCGTTGCCTTCCGACATCTCTTCCTCTACCAGACAAGTTGTGAATTCCTCAACTGGAGTGTCATTGGGACTATGTACAGCTCTTGGATTGGGAGTCAATGCGTCTGCTCCAAAACACGCAGGGGGGTTCCAGTTGTCTGGAACCGTGAAAATGAGACTTTCGGAAAGATTTTGGGGGAATTCCTCTAGAGGAATCTCCTCAACATACATTCTGGGAGGCGTTCCTGTTCCTTTGGACTCCCTGGGTCTCTTTTGCTTGGCTAAAACCAGAGCTCGCTCAAACTTCTTTTGCCTCTTCCGTCGTGAGTTGGCCGCGTACCACCTTGCGCCTCTACGAGGCCTTCCCCTTGCTCGTGGCATGTTTAGAACTAGAACGAGAGCCAGAATGCCCCCCTGCGTTATTGTTCTCACTCAGCTCTGTAACCTTCCAATACATCCCAAAGCCACCGAGAATGTTGATAAGGGAGAAAAATGTGGCTATAGCCATTAAGGTTGTGGTCTTAATGCTATGGTTGGCTGGTCTCCTCGCGCGAATGAGAGGCATCATCAAATGGTTGAGGCCGACTGAGTTGATGCCCATCATAAATATCAAGGATATGAGGGCGGATGGCCACCATTAATGACCCCTCCTGGTGTTGCTCCACGTACCCTCCCTGCTCCGCGTGGCACCCCATCTGGGGGATTTTACTTTATAAATATTAAACATTCCATTTCTATTAAATTATTTAATAAACAAACATTTCATTTATATTAAATTATTGATTTTTTTATTAAATAGTATATTGAGATGACTTGGCAAGTCTCATATCTCTATTAAATATGGACATGCACCTCACATATTTTTATACAATCATAATTATTTATTTAAAAACTAAATAATAAAAAAGTGAAAATAATAAACCAAACAAACTCAATATTAATATTAAAATCAAAGTGATAGAATTGCATGGATATTAATATTATAAAATGATATGAGATGATTCTGTTTTTAATCAAAATATTCGTGGCTTTAAATGGCGAAAAAGAATGGATGACTTCGATAAGATGGTTTTCTAGGTATTCTGTTTACATGAAAGATATGGTTTTTGATATTTTTATCTAAAGGCATGGGATGAATATATTTTTTTAAGTTCTAAAGTAGGATTCGTTTTATCAATATAAGTATGGAATTATATTTAATCTTATTTAATTAGTTCGAATTAGAAAATAATTATGAAATTATATTTAATCTTAACTAATTAGTTAAGATTAGTGTTTATATTATTTATTAGTAATATTTAAATTTTATATAGTTGTACGAGAACTGTTCTAGACATTTCCCCTTTTCTGAAACTAGTTTTGGGAGATTGAGAACTGGTAAGGAAAGTCTCCAATTGGCTGGGAATTGTTTTGAGAACTTATGAGTTTTTTTGGGGAGTTTCAACATCTAGGTATGTATGTTTTCCTTCAAGCCCAAGCTAAGCATTTGCTCTTGTTGCTGATATTGATCAACCATATCATTGAATTTTATTGTATTTTCATATTAGAAGAGTAGTATTATTTTGTGTTTTCCAATCAAAAAAGAATAATGCTTCAAATTTGCAAAGATGTTTGAAGTTTATATATGTAAAGTTTAATTTTAAAAAGATGTTAAAATTATATATATATATTAAATTTGTTTCTCATTTTCTAATGGAATATTTATGGATATTAAAGTTTAGTTTGGTGTTAAATATATTTATATAATTATTAGCACAAATTAATTTAGTAATTTCAATATTGTAGTTGTTGCAACAAGAGAAACATTGACCTCTATTGACCTTCAATTTTATTGAAATAAGATTTAAAACTTATCAATATCTCTATACATTGTAATCTAAAGTATCATTGTAATCTAAAATATTTTTTATATTTTTTTAACATATATTAATGTCGTTTCCAATTTCACCTTTCCTCTAAATTTGGGGAAACTTTTACTAGTTCCAAATACTCATATCCAAGTTCCTTTCAAAAACTCATACAACATAAATTTAATTTAAATATTATTATTTACTAGTTCTCTATGGGCTCGGATAATCACAATTGGCAAAAGTGTTCTCGGTGCAACGCTCGATGAGATAAATAGATATTGTCATAATAGTTTCTTTCAATGGGTCGCAAAGCCTTATTCAATGCAATTCCATCCATTATGGTGCAATCCCAACGGTCCAATGGCAAACGTTCAGACCATAACTGCTTTCCTAACCATTCGAGAGCATTGATTGAACGGTCATATTGCCTCCAACGGTCATATTGTTTCGTTATGGAAAAGTGTCAATCTGTGCTGTATTGATATTCCAACGAAGTTCGAGTTCTGGAAACCTTCCTTCTACGAAGTATTCTCTGGAACTTCTTGCAATTTTTCTAACTTTTCCCTCTTCTTATTGAGCTTCTGGCCTTCTTTCTTGTGATCTGAGTCACTGGTTTCCTCTTTCCATTATCGTTCTTATCTCCTCTTGGCATGATAACTTCGCACTGTGGAGGGTCTTTCATAGTGTTCAAGGGTAACACTTCTTCTCTTTCTGGGGTAAGTGCTCTACTCTCTTGTACATACAAGTGTCTTCAATCTTCCTTTGTCCTTTCAACTTTGGCATCCATATCTTTGGTCCTTAGTAGTTTCGATTGGTTCTCTTGTTCTTCCAGTAAGTGCACAATTCTCCTAGCCATGAAATATCTTAGTTCTTGCTTTTTCTGTTCTAGATCTTCCTCTTCTTGTTTCCTTCGTATCTGATCTTTCTCAATCCATGTTTTTCCTAGCAAGATAACAAATGGGGCGTTGTTCTCAAAAAATTTAACAATCTCAAATTCTTCTTCTGTCGAAGTGCCATGAGCACTCATAGATGTTTGGGCAAGTCTTCCACATAGAGTTATCATCTTTCCTCTAAAAAATCTTATTCCTCCTAATGAGGGAACCCTAGCAGGCTTTCCCAAAATTTCCCAAGTTCTTTCTATCATGATATTCACCTGTGTTTCCTCATCCAGGACACAGTCTATGTCGAAGTCTCATATTCTTGTTTCTATGTACTCTTTCTCTTTTAAGACCTATGATAAGTTGATATCTATGTGATCATTCAGGGTTTCTTTCATCTATAGTAATATAGTCTCTGATTCTTTCTGGGGTTCTATCATATCCTTAGTTTCTTGGCTTGTCTCATAGTTTTCTTGTTTCATATTCATCTTTTCAACTTTAGCAATCATTCTAGGACAATCCAAAACTTCATGGTCCTTAGATTTATAGCTTTACAACAAATACAATTAGGTCTTCTACCAGGGCATTCCTTAGCAAGATGTCCCGGTCTTCTGCAACTGTAACAAAAGGTTAATCATCTCTTTCTCTTAAATGATCCCCAACCTTTCCTGTACTGGGCACTAGGATCACAGTAACTAACCTGTAAAAAATTCTTTCTATGATCTTGCATCCATTTGTTAGTCCAAACATTCTTTCTATGCATAGGAATAACATATCTTTGATTGCTTCTATAAGATCTATTCATATCAAATCTTCTTTCTTCTAACTCTACCCTAGTTTTCAGACTAGAAATTTTTTTATCAAACATACCTAGATTCATTCTTTCGAAACAAAATTTTTCACTTATCTTACCTTTCTCAGAGCACAAAGTTTCAAGGTCTTACCTCTTTTCTTTAGATCAAACTTCTCTTCTTAGCACAGAACTTCACAAGTCAAGTAGAATATTGTGCACTAAATCAACAGATCTACGCACATAGTTTTCTTTTCTTCAGTCCCCAGCAATCACAGTTTCAGGTCCCGACAACATAACCATTTGTTGGTACAAGGGCAAACCCAGGGTTCAATGCTTCAATAACGCACCAACAAAACCCTAACTATCGACCCTTTCGGCAACACCTGCAAAGAAGATGAAGTCTCACCTGAGGTAGAGGCAAGGGTGGTTGTAGGATTCAAATGTCTGCAACATAGCTGGGACATAGATTTGTGATTACACTACTCTATCAAAGCACTTAGCAATTAGCATTCATCAGAATTTAACCCTTATTCACATCGCAGATCCAAACCCTAATTACAGAGCAACGCAATATTCAACAAGATCTAACACATTCAAGCACTTAGCATGGAGAGATAGATCAGATCTATCATTCATTCACATTACCAAGCATTAAACTATTACACCAGATGCATCATACATAAAGATATCGGCACTAAGCATAAATCACATCACTAACATACAACCATAATGCACAAAGCAACCATAACACATGATATACGTGGTTCACCCCAATTTGGGGCTACGTCCACCAACTCTTCTCTTCTTTATTATCTTCTCTCAATCTTCTACAAGCACAGAGCCACAGAAACCCACTCCGCATAGGATAGGAGATCTGCGTGCACCTTGCCATATCCTCCTTCCCCGAGCTAGGTTTAAGCACAAAGCCTTCTTACAATCACTTGCACTTAGCTCTGCAAGTCTCAACATACACTATGCACAAAGCCTTTGCAATCACATAGATATAACTATACCACTTAGCATCTTCACCTTTCTTACATCGTCTAGCTATCTATTTATACATTACAAAATGGGCCTAAACATGGGTAAACCCATGGGCTGACATCCCATACCCGTTACATAACCCCTAATCCCAAAAACTGCCCTAAAAAAGGGCTGAGACCCTGCAATTTCCACTTCGACTTGTGCTTCGCCATCAACCGACCTGTCGAAATCCCCAAAAGAAATCAAACATGACCAAGAATCTCTAAAACTTGGTCAAGAGCCAACAATGATAAAATCACATTTGAATTTAAATTTAAATTAATTGACTTAAATTCTTAAAACTAAAAATTGAAAGAATTGCATAAATAATTAATTTACAGTAATAATCATTTTTGGTGGATGAATATGTTTTTTTTTTTAAACTCCCTAATAAAGAAGGAATTTTATAATTTTATAACTTTAGTTCATGATCATTCTTAAGTTACTTTTACTTTTGTCACCTTCTTTACAATTTTTCATTGGTAATGACAAGTAATTATTAAAGTGGCATATCTTTATGCTGAAATTTTGTATAATGTATTTGATATTGTTACGAATTATGGTATATCAAAATTTTAAATTTATATATTTCGAATGAAAAAATTATTTATTATATGAATACCACATTACACATATGATTATTTTAAATCCAAAATAATATCAATTAATATAACACACAGGCAATGTTGTTAGCTATCAATTTGCTTAGTAGTAGCCTGGAAACTTTATGGGAAACAGGATTATCAAAATCGCAAGGCAAGCAAATTTGTTGGGAAAGGAATATCATAATCACAAGGTTTTGTAAACCACGAAGTCAAAGCTTAGATAAGTAGAACGGTAAATTTAGACCTAATCCCAAGGCCAAATTTGTGTACAGTGAAAACCCTAAAGTTGGAATCTATGGATGTTAGGGTGAATGAGCCATTATTAGATAAACCATGATCTAGTTTGTTTGTTTAGGAGATAATGAAGTAGCACCTGATGGAGGTTGGGATCCATATGCTGAGGTTTTGGCTTTGTTTGGGAGAGTAGAGGTGGAAGTTTGTTTGTTTTGTTGTTGTAAGGAGAGAGAAAATTTGAAGTCAGTTGAGTTGTGGTCTGCTTGCAGATCAATACAAGTTTACTATAATTAGCTTGAGGAGAAATGGACTCTCGTTGTTGATAGGATGTGGACACTTGGCGTCAGATTAGAGAGTCCAGAGACTTGGCATTTTGGGAAATCCGCAATGTGAGGAGTTGATAAGCTCTGAAGCTCGGAGCCATGAAGTAAGGAGAGTTGTGGATCTATGGATCCATGTGGAATCCTACTGACCGTGAGATCAAAGGTTCGGGTACTTAATAGTCCAAGATGACGTGGCATGGTGACGTCATTCGATGTGACGTGGACCCACATTACGCATGCCACGTGTCACCCAAATATGGCTAATTTACCTACCCTTTATACCTATTAGAGTATGACACATGTCACCCCTTGACCCTCACCGTGTGTTAGTTTCTGGTTCATGCCCGCCTGGCCAACGTGGCTGGTGGCGTGTCTAGATACTTCTACAGTCCGAACTCTGGGATTTTGGAAGTTTGGAATGTAGGTTGTGGATCTGTGTAAAGACCCGAAGGTCGGGGCCATGTCGAGGAACCTCGGGCCTCTTTGCAACTTCGCTAGTCCAGTGCTCCGGAGGGGTGAATGTGTTAACCCTCTAGGACTCCCGAAGCCTGGAGTCCCGAGATAAATCGTGACCGTTTAACTGTCTGCCACGTGGAGAAATCTTGAGGCCCTTCATAACTCTACCAGTTCGAAGCTCTGGGGGTATCGCGCGGTCGAGCAGGAAATATCTCCAAAGCCCAAAGACTCAAAGCCCCTTTCCATTCATAAGGATCTCGTGGGTATGAGGAGGACCATTGATTTCCTCCATCGTTCAAGGATCTAGGAATCCGACGTTCGAGAGGAACATCGTGCAATGTCGTTGGAACTCCCGAAGTCCCAAAACCTTCGCTAAAGCAGACCTTTTAGCCTTTGGTTTTTAGACCGAGGTCGTGAGGAAGACTCCACTAGCTAGCTTAGGCACGCAGTGTGAAACATAAACTTTGGGTGTGCAGAACTCAAGGGTTTTTCTTAGTAAGGAACCGAAAATAAATTGAAAGAAAATGAAATTTGGAAGCCCCATCCCTTAAAAGTCCAGCTTAGGGGTTGGATGTGTTACAAATGTACTAGGTAATATCATGAATATTAACCTAGTCAAAATTATTCATATGCAATTAGGTCACAAAATTCTACTATGTGACAAGATTTTAGTGCACATGAACACAACATTGCTTGTCACTTTGATTTGCAGTAGGAATTGGCAATTGCAATCTGCATTCAATACTAAATATGTTGTGCTACTTCATAGCTCTCATACATTATCCAAATTCACATTCCCATATTTAGACAAATTTTAGATGAACTTCTCTATAGTGCAACTCTAACTATCATGGACCAAGTCGATCTCTAAACACCTCCAAGATCAACATATAAAAATTTGGTTGGTGTTATCGATCACAACAATTCCAAAATTCCAAGTCTATCTATTATTGAAATTAATTTCTTTATATCTACAAAATTCATTAATGCTAGATTTATTGAATAATTAAAGGGATAATAAGAAATCAAGATATAGATCTCTTAATGCTTAAGATGGATTTATATTAACATATGTATAAATTAATTAGTATTTGACATTTTTTGTTTAATTTTTTTAATTATACATTACATTATATTTTATATTTTAATGTATGAATATTAAACATTTCATTTCTATTAAATTATTTAATAAACACACATTTCACTTATAGTAAAGTATTTATATTTGTAAGGAGATGCCGGTGTTGGGGGTATTGTATGGGTCCAAAGGACACAACGTTCTTGAATACTACTGGAACCTAAGAATCACTACTAACAATAGGGAAAAAGTGTATGGTATGTATTAGAGCATCTAATTAGTCAAGCACAATCAAATCTCAAGTTTCAATATAATTGGCGATTCAAAAAATATCATTAGAATCTTTATTCGAAACTCCACGCCAAAGGACACACGATTAAAGAAAATTGTGGATCACATTAGACTTTCTCTCAGAAACCTCCAAGTGAAATTCTTTCACACGGTTAGGAAACACAACACAACCGCAAATGAAATGGCCAAGTTGGCAATCGGCAAGGCCCAAGGTTTCATGTGGGTTGGTGGTATTGAGTCTCTTATTCCCCCCCCAAAAAAAAATGAGTAATCCCCCTAAGTCTAAGCCCCTCCCAGACAACCTACTGAAAACTCTATAGAATTATCAAGACCCCACACATGTCTTTTCAGTGAGAATGTGTGGCAAAGGACTGAGCCACCTCACCATGCATTCACAACACCTCAGGTTAAATAAGCGCGTGGGTGTCGGGTCTGTTAATCCATCGAGGAGATCTCAACTCTGTGTGAATTCTTGTGTCTTGTACCATCACATGTTCTATCACAAGTGCGTAAGAATGGATCTAGCCTCTATGGCCATAGCCTCAAATCGTGGAAATGTACGGTCGATGTAGTGGGAGATAGAAATTCGAGCTGTAGACGTAAGCCTGAGCGTAGAGCAAGCGAATGGATGCAAGCGAATTTGGTCCTCCCCTCTCCAAGAACATTCTAGTTTTAATTTTGGATATTATCAACATAGTACACCAGGTATTGTCATGATGAGTAACAAAGGTGGCAGAAATGTTAAATTGGGAAACAGAGGCGTCACAATGAACCATTCTACGTTGGTTTGATCTAGTAAAACGCCTCAAAGCAGAGTTGTGGTTTTCAGAGCCTTGTGTGTTTTTAGAACATAGCATCCTCGTGGGACGACCTTTGGCCCCAACCATTTTCGCATCTCTTCACTCCAACTTGTACTCTCTTTCTGCTTCTCGCCCCTCCACTCCACCAATTCAAATTGTGAGAACGTGAAGGCAACACCGACATGCAAAATGGAATTTCAAGTGCCAGAACAGGGTAAGGTTTGTGAATTGGATTTCAACGAATCAAGAAACCAGTAGAAGATGTTTATGCGTGTATGTGCACTCAACTCAACTGTCTCCTTTGCACTAGACACTCTGGGCCAACATTGGGCAACTCCAAGATGAAGTTGATGCCCTCAGAAGTCATAATGAGGATTTGTAGAGGAGACTGGAGCAGAGAGAGAGAGCCAGAGATCAACAGCCATC
>JZKD02S1738394.1:60958-74760 GCA_000966675.3 Picea glauca | reverse complement strand
GTGTTGGGATTCTCTCATATCACTTGGCCCTTGAGTCAAGTCACCAAGGGAGGAGCTAAAGAAAAATTCTTTTGGTCCAAATCTCAATAGAAGGCATTCGGGGAGTTGAAGCATCGCCTTTGCTCTGCACCAGTGCTCACATTACCAGACTTGCAACAACCATTTGAGATCGAGACAGATGCCTCTGACTATGCTATTGGGGAAGTCCTTACTGAACATGGGCATCCAGTGGCATATCACAGTGAGACACTTTCCGACACAGTCCAAAAGTATCCCATTTATGACAAAGAAATGTATTCCATTGTGCAGGCTTGTCGACAATGGAAGCATTACATTTTGGGAAAGGAAACGGTCATCCACACAGACCATCGACCCCTGCAGTTCATACAGACACAAGGGAAGTTGCAAAATGATCGCCATCATAAGTGGTCCACATACCTGCAACAGTTTCATTTGAACATTAAGTACAAGAAAGGCAGCACCAATAATGTTACAGACTGCCTCAATCGACCACCCATTGTGGCGCTAACCACTGTGCTCAAATCTTGTGGGCACGAGACTTCTGATTGGCCGCTTCTCTACACAAGTGATCCAGAATTCGGCCACACATACAATACACTCTTGGAGGGTAACCAAGTTCCCAATTTTCACCTCTAGGATGCCCTGCTTTGTCACTTGGGACACCTTTGTGTTCCTTCAAGTGAGCGTGCCAAGATGATTTTGGAGGCACACTACAGTCGATTCGCTAGGCATTTCAGGGTTGAGAAAACCATGGCAGTATTGCAAAAGTATTTCTATTGGCCGAACCTTCGACAGGATGTCGGGAAGTACATCAAGTCCTGCACTGCTTGCGCCATTGCCAAACCGACCATCAAGAAGTAAGGCCTCTATACTTCGCTTCCTACCCCCATTCGACCTTGGGAATCCATCTCTATGGATTACATGTCGGGCCTTCCTTCTACTATGCATGGCATTGACTGTGTTTTTGTGGTCGTCGACCAATTCTTGAAGATGTCCATTATGATGGCCTCCAAGAAGAATATCATAGCATAAGTCATTACTAAACTCTTCTTTGAACGAGTGTGGGTACACTTTGGGATCCCACAGTCTATCATCTCAGATCGGGACAGTAGTTTCCTTAGTACATTTTGGTCCAGCCTCTGGTTGATGTTGGACACCAAGCTCACCAAGTCCATAGCTTTCCATCCACAAACTGATGGGTAGATAGAGGTTGTCAACCGAATGATCATACACATTCTGTGCATGTACAATTCAAATCATCCACGCACATGGGATGAGAGCCTCCCATGTGTACAACACAGCTACAACTGGTCTCTCCATAGCTCAACCAACCACATCCCCTTTCATGTGGGCTTGGGATTCCAGGCACTACGTCCCATTGACATAGCCATGCCATTTGTGGCTACTCAGGAAGATTCAACTCATGTCCAGTCTGAGGTTGACAAGGAAAAAAGCTTCATTGATCACATTCAACACATCCACCAACATGTTCATGACATCTTGGACAAAGCCAATTCTAAGTACAAGTAGCGACATGATCAACATCAGGTGCCACACAACCTCCAGGTGGACGACAAAGTGTGGCTGCAAAAGGAGTGCCTCGCTGGACCCCACCGCAAGCTTCATCCGCTTCGATATGGGCTGTACACCCTCACCAAGGATGTAGGGGACAATGCCTTTGAGCTCAACATTCCACCATTCCTTGGTTTTCACCCAGTGTTCAATGTGGACCGCCTTCGGCCCTACTTTCCACCTCTACTAGACACATACGACATGGAAGAACAACTCACACCAATAGAGTTAAATCCAGACTGCATGGAACAAGAAAAAACTGGTCAGATCATGGATGCACAGATCAAGCACACCCGACAATAAAGGATACCGTTATATCGATTTGTCAAAGAAGGCCAACTCCTTCACCAAGGCAAGTGGCTCACCAGGGACTAAGTTCAACAGAAGTTTCCTCATCTCATGGAGGAACTCAATGTAATGGGGACCATTGCTTCCTAAGGAGGGAGGAATGATCCAGGTGGATCTTGGTGGCCACCCACCTATTCCACTTGGACCCCCACCATTTCTTCTTTCATTTTTTCAGTTTCCGCACAGTTTACTATTTTTAGCAGTTTTTTCGGGTCTTGAACTTCCGGAGCCGTTTTGAGGCCTTAAACGACCTTTTTTGGAAAAATGGGGAGAAACATATATCCTAGATCATGTTGGTCACCCAAAAGTTGTATTCCTCAGATATATATTTCTAACGAGGTATGGAACATGTCAAACAAAGATCGTATGCCAAAGTTAACTCCCCGGGAAGTTGGTGTACCAACTTACCCAAACGGGGCCCATAGTCTTGGCGTTTCATCTCCTAGGGTTAGGTATTTGGATGTTTAGGGTTTTCCATTGTTTCTCAATAATAATAGGTATTCGAGCCTCATTGTAACATAGTTCAGAGGCCAGTAGCTTCCACATCTCTTCTCAGAGGTAAGATACCAACTCCCTAGCTAGTTTATTTCCAATCTGTCTGTAAGCATATTTCAGTCATTTGTTATTAATGAAATGAAGTCTTATTTCTATTGCATCTCTGCGTTTATGTGTATTTCTATATTTCATTGTGTTCCTACATAAATCTGGATCATCTACATTCATGGTATTTGACAATGTAGTTCTCCTAGTTAAGGCATTTGCAATCTTGTTTGATCTCCTCAATGTATGCTTCAAGACAAATTATAACTTTGAAAAAATGCCACCCATTTCATCTACTTTTGACTTAATTTTCCTTCACTATTTCTATATTACAATGTCTGATGATTAATATATAAAACAAATTCTTTTCGGATAAAATAATGCCTCCCCTTCTTCAACGCTTGCACTAGAGCATAGATTTCATGATCTACATTGCGTACTTCAACTTTTTGTCATTTAATGTCTCACTAAAGAAGGTAATGGGATTACTTTCTTGGCTCAACAATACTCCTATCATAATTGTACCACTTCCATCACAGTGAACCTGGAAGACTTTGCCAAAATATTTCAATGCTAACACTTGTAGCTTTGTTACTCTCTTCTTTAACAATCCAAAACCTTTGTTTATTGTTGTATTCCACTTGAAACTTCCCTTCCCATACTCTCATGTAAGGGTGCACAAATCCCACTAAAATTTATGATGAACTCCTTGTAAAAGGTCATCATTCCATAGAAACTCCTCACCTCAAGCACTCTTCTTAGAGTCAACCACTCAACTATGACTCTTACAATTCACTTTCTCTAGGTCCATCTTAAATCCTTCTCGAGAAATTAAAAATCCCAACCACACTAACTCTTCTTACAAAAACAACCAATTTTTCAAATTTATTAGAAACTTCTCTTTCCAAAGCTACTCAAACACTTCTTTAAAATGTTACAAGTGTATGCCTATGTTTTTGTTGAAAACAAGAATATCATCAAGAAACACATCTACAAATCTACCCAAGTAAGGTTTCAACACTTTTTTCATCAATATCATGAATGTAATTGGTGCATTTGTTAGCCCAAACAACATTACAAGTCACCACATAACCCTTCATTTGTCTCAAAATTTGTCTTCGATTCACCACCCTCTCTCATTCTATTTTGGTGATACCCACTCTTCAAATTGATCTTTGAAATATACTCCATTTCACTCAAGTATCCCATCAAATCTTTGTAATATACCTAGGATATATTAGATATACGTTATAATGTAATAAATAACTATCATGTAACAATAGTCATAGGACAATTATTACATGTATTATAGTCATTAATACGTAATAATGATAAGTCATTCCCTTTGCCAAGGACTTGATTTATCACCCCCTACATGTATTTATATACACACTCATTGTATCTCAATTGAGTGTGTCAGTAAACAATTAATAGTAATTATTTATCCTTTGAGGATTATATTGATTCATCCTTGTTATAATGCATGCTCGACTGGAGTAACCATCGAGTTCACTTCAATTGGTATCAGAGAAATTTTTTGTTGACCTATGGTCAGGTGTTTTTATGGTAGGAAATTTTGGGCTCATGGTCCACTCTTCAAGAATTCAGCTTCATTCCATTGGCCTGTGGTCAAATTTATTTTTTAGTGGCAAAATAATTTCCCCGTGTTCCATTAAAGTGCATGTGAAAAAGTATTAAATAAAAAAAAAGATTCCATAGTTTTCATAAGTAAAGTTAATTGGCACATACATGGTGTTGTTCTTGAGTCTGTACTTAAGGATTAGAAGTATAGTGTCAAGGCATCTGAAAGTGGGTAAGAGATGGAGAAAAGAGAAACGTCAACCTTCGTCAAAGGAAACTAGGGAAGGTTTCTAAGTTGGCGTTGTCTAGCTTCCAACTGTTCCTGGATAGTTATATCTTGTTCAATGGCTGCCCATGAACGTTCAAGTTTGACCCGGTTAGTAGCCGTTTTGAGAATGGTGTCGAAAAGGTTTAAGGCAATGTGCGTTTGGTTCGATAGTCTGGGTTCGATATTAGGCTGTGTTGGTATAGGGACAATCATGGGGGAACAATAAAGGTGGTAAACACTTCAGAGAGAGATTAAGTGCTGTCTCAATTTGGTCGTATAAGAGAGAATTTACAGTTTTAGGAATAAAATAGGGATGCAAATCAAAGGCTCTTTCCCGTAACTGTATTATATTTTAATAAAAGGTGTGAGGTGGGAGAAAAACATTTAGCTATCTATAGGGTAAGGCTCCTATCGAGGGAGAATCTCACGTATAAACAGGGAAGGAAATTTTTAGGGAAATAAACGATGTAGCAGAGAATATGTGAAGAATTCTAAAAATGTAGACTGGTCTTACACCCACTGATAGCTGGTACAGAGGAAAAACAGTAAATAATTACAGAAAACCAAAATTCATTTGTTATAGTAGTGGTCGTACTAAATTATAACGAAGCACATCAATTAAGAATATGAAATGAAATGAAATATGAGATACAAGGAAGCAAACTTGTAACACAGTCATGACGGAATTGAGAATCTTCAGATTTGCTTGTATTAACTCTCAAATGTAAAAAACTCTGCTACAAACAACACAAAAAGGACCAGCCTTGTTTATTTCTTTCTGTGGTATATTTATACAATTTTACAAATAAGATAGAGTCTCAAAAGTCACAAAACTTTGGTTGTGACAGGGAGGAGAGAAATCTCTCCATTTCTTCTTCTCTGTCTTCACTTGGTGCCGGATGTTTTTTCTCGCGCGAGCTCTGTATAGGCGACACACCTTTCAACCAGTTGAGATATTAGCCACGACGGTTCTTCTTGACAGCTGGCTTCAAAGAAGTAACATTCTCGGGCTAACTGCTACAACCTGTCTTCCATCTGTCCATCTATAATGTTGATGGTGCATAATTGCACACTGGGTTTAATCATGCATTTATCTA
Source organism: Picea glauca (assembly GCA_000966675.3). Classification (NCBI taxonomy): domain Eukaryota; kingdom Viridiplantae; phylum Streptophyta; class Pinopsida; order Pinales; family Pinaceae; genus Picea; species Picea glauca. The sequence goes on along the minus strand of JZKD02S1738394.1, from coordinate 69,333 downwards.
CTTGGACTATGTCCATCGTAGTCATCTGAGAAATATCAGCTGAATCTCTTTCTTCTTTTTCCTTTAGATCAAGCGAGATTCTTTCCACATTCATTTGCATCAACGTCTCAGCATTACCTCCGCTATCAATACCCAGCAGATCGTCGTCTATAGAATTAAAGGCCTCCTCTAAGGAATCAATTATCTTCTTGGCTTTTTGTTTTCCTTCAGAGATGTTATGCTCCCATTCCTTTAACAAAATGTTTCCTCTGGTTTGATCTGGAATGGTGAACCTAGGAGTACCTATCGAAACCCTGTTGTTCGTGGCTATCACAGCCTCCTGGAAGGCGACCCGAGTTGCTCCAGCATCCCTTTCTCTGGAAGATAAGTTCTCGGAAACCTGATTGACCAACAGACAGTTGTCTCGGATCGCTTCTACCTTGGCGAGAAAATTTCTCTACGCTGCAGCGACTCTGCTCCGAATCTCGATCGCCTGGGATTTGAACATCCCGATGTCTATCATTCTGTTCTTGGCGATCTCCACCCTAGCCTGCAGCTGTTCGATCAAATCCCTCTGTTGGATCGCTTGTATCCAACCATCCCGGACCACCAGCTGTGCTCGCTCGAGCTTAGTTTTTAGCATCTCAATCTCATTCTTATCGGCCATCCTGGCCTGCTCCATTCCTATGCTCGCCTAGTCTTTAGCAGTCTCTGTTGCTGTGGCCAACTTGGCTTCAAGGGTCCTAATGAGGCGATTTTTTCTTTTAAGTTGGTTTTTTAAGAGCCCGACTAAAAACTGATTCGCCGAGGCATATGCTCCTAGTGTCCCTGCTATCTCAGTGGCGAATTGTTCATTCTTTTTGTCCTTTCCATCAATTATGACTTTATATTTCTTGGCAGTCGTCTCTCCTTCTTGATATAATTCCCTTTTCACTACTTCCTTTCTCTTTTTATTGAAGAAGAACTCATTCGGAGGGAGTTCTTCGACTCTTATGGGCCTCAACTCTTCATTGAATATCCATCCTACATCGATATTTCCATGCGTCGACTGCAAGGGGGTAACTGATGTGATGGGTTCTTCGATCTGCTTCGTCGATTTTCCTGGAGTATCGACTGGACTCTGCTTCTTCGATAGTTCTGGAGTCTTTATCTCTGTCTCCAGATTCTGTTTCTTTGGCGGGTCTGGAGTCTTTTTCTCTGCTTCCGGATTCTTTGTTTCTTTCCCCCCATCCTAGTGTTTTCCTTGGTAGGGAGTCACATCCTTAGAACCTTCAACATCCTTCTGTTTCATTTCTGAAATACCAGGACCCTCACCTCGCAACACAGCGGGAAGACAACTATGTCGATGTTCCTGGAACTTCAAAACATCAACTCTTTCCTCATGTGCCAAGGATTGTATCTGGGCTAGAATCTCCTCATAGGACCTTGCTCCTCAGAAAATGTCATCCGAGGGTGAATTCTCATGCTCAAATCTCTTGAGCCCGCAATTAGCCAAATGATTTCTCACGACCCTCTGTGGATCGTGCTTCTTGTATTCGATGGAGACCAAATTTAGGTCTTCCAGGGCTGTCGCCTCGGCTTTGGCATGCCCAAAATCTAATAAAGAATAAGAATTCAGACGAACAGGAAACGACAACCATACCTTCTTCGAGTACCCTTTAAGTTCTTTACTTACACCACCAATTACCATTTGCCGGGAAACCTCACGACAAGCCATCTTGTCGGGAATGAACAATGGCAACGCATGTGGGGGAACAGAAGCCTCGAAAACTCTGAGGTATGAAAATTATGCTTGCACATACCAGTTTTCTATGCTGCTCAGATTCGTTACTATGCTGTCCGAGATCCAGGGTGGCGGGTGACCAAAAATGGTGACATGCAGGGGCACCATCACCCAGTTAAAAATTTCATACGCAAAATTTTCTGCTTTATTTTCCCATAATTTTGCATGATATACATGTATGGGTTCGTCTTCGATGGGAGTCCAACTCCAGCTCATCAATGGAAATGGTGTCATAGAACAAATTGTGTCCATAATATATGCGGACATGAAGAATGACGATGCCTTCCCATTCTCCTTCTGCTCCCAATACTCTATGAGCCGATTGGTCAAGCTATCCGAAAGCATCTTTGCCCAGTTAAAGGAATAGCCTTCAGCAACCCGAAACATTAGAGGCACCCACGCAAGGAAAAAATGCGACGTGTCCTCTTTCCCATATAACTTGCATGTTATCATGGCCGCATATTTGTACTATGGTTCTAATGAAGTGATTGAATATATGCCATGGGTATCATCTCTAAACTTCCCGATATTTGAAACCCAATCCTTTATCAAACTGGACATGGTTTTATCATACTGTTCGCATTCCTTCTCCTTGAACTCCTCCAAGAACTCAGCGCCATATGTGTAGTCGGACGTCGTGGGTAGCTTATATATGTTTTATAGATGCTCCGGCCTGAAAGTCCCGATGGTGACTCTCTGTTTGTTCATGATAGTCCTGGTCGGTATGTCCACATGGTCCAATGCTCATCGGACCATATCATAATATGGAAGCAACCGCATTCTGGCTGCTACTCTGTTCATTCCGAATTGGACGACTATTTTGTACTTGGTGGTCATATCATCTTTTTCGTTGTCGTCGGAGTTGTCGGAATAATCCACCAATTCTGCTTGCAGAATATCTGAAACATATGACCAGTTCAGGACCGAGTTGATACTTCGGGGTGAAGTATTAGAGACATTGTCTGAGCCTTGTCCCGAAACCTCAACATTCGCCTTTGCTTCTTTTCGCAGAGCCATGGCTGAAGCTTGCATTTTATCTCTTTCGCGATAGAACTGTGTATACATACATAAGTCAGTTTACTCAGAGGTGGTGAGATCTGCGTGCTATGAAAATGCATTTGTTATAATGAAACACAACTCTTATATATACTCAAAAAACTCGGTACCTTTCAGAACAAGTTTATCAAATCACATTTGGAAATAAATTCTGCCGTAAAAATTCGATCTCATATTCATAGATTTACCCTATTTCCTCATTAATGTCATGAATTTTGGCGGTTTAAAAGTCAGTTGGTGTATGGGGAGAAAAGACTTCCTCATGAATCGTGTAAGCATCGAAACGCGGGATATGTCTTGATTTAGCTTAATTAATCCAATCTTGCCAACGTTAATCAATATCTCGGTACTCGTTATATCATGGATTTTTCTTTAACATTTTGAGTCTCTAACACCTGAGACTGCGAAGATCGACTTTGGTTAATAAAAGGTAATCGTGATTTAAGGTTCGATTAATTTTATAATTATTACTTTCGCCATATCACGACTCGGAGTTTCGAAGATAAGTTTCTGGGAGATTTACATGCTGAGCTGCGAAACCGCGAGATCGCGATAACATGACTTAGTTAAAGGGAAGATAATCTTGGATTAAGTGTTAATTAATCACGTTATAATTGCATCGTGATTTCGCGAGTCGGGGTTTATACGGTGTAACTTTCGAAAAAGATAGTGCCGAGTGGCGAAACGCTGAGAATTGTTTTTACCACGGTTATCTTTTGCCTTTAATCCTTGACATGGGTTATTCAAAAAGGACCTAGTGTTCTTGGCTATCGGGGCTGTGACAATAAAATTTTGGGTTTGGCGAACGCCGAGGCGCGAAACCCCGATGATGCTTAATCATGAGTTAGGGAAAACTTTACCCTCGTTACTGTCTTGAGTGGAAAATTAAAATGATTTCGCCGTTTCGTGACTCGTGACGTGTGAATTACATGAGTTATAGTATCCGACCTGCGAGATCCCGAAGTAGAACAAAAAGAGGAAACATTTTTACAAAAGGTAGGACTTGTTTCAAGAGTAGAATAATCATCACTGCTCGCGTGATAAAGCTTCAGAGATCTCGATATCTTAGAGGGAAAAATGAAAACCATTTTTTTGATTTAAAGAATTAAAAATGAAATTTGTGATGGGCTAGAAAAACAAGGGCGGCTCCAACACATGGTAAGGATAGGTAATTAAAACAAAAAGTTTTCAAGTATTTTTAAATTGCACGTGAAGAAGTATCTGTTAAAATAATTGATGTGCTCGTTTTACCATAGACAATATCACAATATTGTCACCCAACCATAGGCACACAACCACCCCCAAGAACCTTTAACCTTTGACATAATTATTCCAGAAATCCATACTATAACCAACATATAAACCCTATTTGCTAACTACAACAACAACTCAAGACAAGTAGAGCGCTCCTTCTCCAGGGGTAGCGCACAAGAGAGAGTTTCCATATCCACAAAACAAGTACCATACACAACTGCAGCAACTACAACTGCACTAGTCTCTCAAACTTGTGGCATACTTAGCTAGTACATCACCAAGAATATCACTTGATAGCGCTAGAGAGAAACCAAGACCAAAAGATGACCATACGCACTTATTCCTCCTTGTAGCTGTAGTTGCAGCTGCAACTGCAGCTCTCCACAAGACTTGCTCTCTTACTGGGTGTACAAATGAGCTAAAACATCCTTTATTTATATTAATATGTCCAATAACGTTTCTGGCTGGGCCGACCTGACTTTCTGGTAATTATATTTTATGTTTATCTTTTTCCTATCAAGCTGACTTATCTTTCTGGAAGATAATATTCTAATATTATTTATTCTACTAAGCTGACTTGTCTTCTAGGGTTTTCACACATTTGTTTAAGGTTTCCCTTGCTTCCAAAATATTCCATTCTAATCAAAGGTTACATGTGGAGGTTAATACCTCCCACAAATACCGTAACATCAACAATATCGAGTCAAACAAAAGATTCCATAGTGTCATAGAAGTAAATTTAAGTGCCACATACATGGTAAGAAAAGGTAATTAAAAAGAAAATAAATATTAGAAGGTTTGAAAAAAATAATTATTCCATTACCATTTAATTCCAAGAAAAAGAAAGAAGTCTTTGATGTGGATTATATTATAGTTATATTATTTCATCATAGTGTTTTGTTGGAAAGCATTAAGACCAAGTACTTAAAGGAGGTTTAGAATTTTTAAGAAGCTTAAGTTCCCATATAAAAAATGATTAAATATCTTTTATTCAAAAAGATTCATATTCATTTTAAAATGACATGAAATGCATGAATTTGTGTCACAAATTTAAAGATTAGTGTATGAACTAGAGAAATCCCAAGAGAGTAATAAAATATTGTAATTTGTGAATGACATCGATAAATATTTAATGGCTTAATCGAGAAAGATAATTCTTATTTGAAAAATCATAATCAATAATCAAAGAATCTAGAAACCTATAAACAAATGCCACAAGATAAAAAATGAAGCCCTAGTGATGGAAATGGAAGAACTTGAAAATGATAAATAAAACCTTCAATATGAAGTGCATATCTTACAATGTAAATTAAAAGTATAGGATGATGAGACAAAAGAGCTTCAAAAACAACTACAAACATCAAAGAAAAAATTGTGTGACTTACAAGTAATGATCAAGCATTGATTTGACAAGATGTTTCAATTAAGTATGATCGAGAATTGCAAATCTTAGTCAAATCTTACTCATGGAAGTAAAAAAAATTAAAATGTAAGGATATACCATTCCTGAAAATACACAAAGAGTCATCCATGGATGTGAGCGGATCAAAGAAGTGTTTAGATTAAAAAATATTGTTTAAGGCTTCAAACATCATATCACCTCATGTCCTCAACCTTATCAAATAGGTGAAAGTTACAAGAAGATGGTTCATTTCGTCAGAAGAAATTTTCCTTTCCCATACTTTGAGGACAAAGTTTTTTTTTTTTTTGGGGGGGGCGGGGGGATTTGTAATATACCTAGTGTATATTAGATCTATTATCATAATGTACTAAATAACTATTGACATGTAATAGTAGCCATAAGACACTCAATAGGTATTATAGTCATTAATTGTAATAATGATAAGTCATGTCATTTGCCAATGACATGAATTATCAAGCCCTGCATGTATTTATATACACGCCCATTGAATCTTAATTCAATGAGCCATTTAATAATCAATAAGAATTATTTATATTTTGAGAATTATATGGATTCTCCCTTGTTATAATCGATGATTGAGTGAAACAACCATTATGTTTGTTTCATTTGGTATCATAGTGGCTTTCTACCGACCTATGATCAAGTGTTTTCTTTAATATAAAATTTTCAACTTGTGGCCCACTTTCTAAGAAATTGGTTTCATTCTATTAGCCTTGAGTCAAATTTGTTTTGCAAGTGGCAAATAATTTTAAAACTTATAACCTAAAACTTTTTGACAGTTTTTTTTTAAGTAATGTTTCCAAATTCTTTTAAAGTGCACATCAATAAGTATTAAGTCAAACAAAGATTCCATAGTTGACATAAATGAAATTAATTTTTACCTACATAGTAAGGAAAGGTAATTAAAAAGGAAAGTTTCCAAGTATTTGTAAAGTACGCTTGAAGAAATATCAAGTCAAACAAAAGATTTCATAGTGACATAGAAATAAAGTTAATTGACATGTACATGATAAGACAAGGTAATTAAAAAGAAAAAAAATATAGTAAGATATAAACTTCAATTTAAAATGTTTGAAAAAAAGAAATTATTCCATTAGCATGAAATTCCAAGAAAAAGATCAACTTTGATGTGGACTTATAGAAATAATATTAATTGACATGTACATGATAAGACAAGGTAATTAAAAAGAAAAAAAATATAGTAAGATATAAAGTTCAATTTAAAATGTTTGAAAAAAGGAAATTATTCCATTAGCATGCAATTCCAAAAAAAAGATCAACTTTGATGTGGACTATATTATAGATATATTATTGTATCATATTTTGTTGGGAAGCATTAAGACAAAGTAGTATCAAGTCAAATAAAAGATATCATAGTGACACGGAAGTAAAGTTAATTGGCATGTACATGATTAATTAAAAAGAAAAGAAATATTGTAAGATATAAACTTCAATTTTAAAAGGTTTGAGAAAAGAGAATTATTCTGTTACCACGTAATTCCAAGAAAAAGATCAACTTTGATGTGGACTATATTATAGGTATACTATTGTATCATATTTTGTTAGGAAGCATTAAGACAAAGTATCGAAGGAGGTTTACAACTTTTTAAGAAGCTTAATTTCTCATATAAAAAAGGATTAACTATCTTATATTAAAAAATCTTCACATTCATTTCAAAGTGACATGCAAATACACAAATTTTTGTCACAAATTAAAAACATTAGTGTATGAACTAGTGCAAAAAAATTAGTGGATAAACTAGTGCAATATCAAGAGAGTAATGAAAAATTACAACTTGCAAATGACATCTACAAATATTTTATTGGCTTAATCAATAAAGAGAATTCTTATGTGCAAACTCATAATCAAGAGTTGGCCGCACAAATCAAGGAATTAAAATATGATAAATAATGCATTCAATAGGAATTTCAAGTTCTAAAAAAATTTTCAACAAGAACTTATTAGAAAAAGATGAAGAAATTTCTCTCCTAAAAGATCATAGTAAAAAACTACATTAACAAATCAAAAAGTCAAAAGATGCAAAACAACATAATTATAAATTAAAATAGGAGAACCACGATCTTGAAAAGAAATTATCAGAAAAATATGAAGAAAGTTCCCACCTAAGGAACCTTAATTAGAGGTTGCTTGAACAAATTAAAAAGTTAAAAGAGGAGAAGCCATAGAATATAGAACCTAAAAACAAAGGCGGCAAGATAGAAAATGAATCCCTAGCGATGGAAATTAAATAACTTGAAAATGCTAAAGAAGAGATTCAATATATATCTTACAATGTAAATTAGAAGCACGATGACAAGACAAAGGGGCTCAAAAAACAACTACGAGCATGAGAGAAAAATATTTTTGACTTGCAAGTGAATTATCAAGCATAAATTCAACAAAATGTTTCAATTCAGTGTGATTGAGAATCACAAGAAAAACAAGATGCCAAGAAAACAATTGACAAGATCTTGTCAAATAAATAAAAGGAAATTAGTCATTTAAGAATCATAGTCAAATCCTACTCGTGGAAGTAAACACATTAAAATGTAATGATATATCAATCCTAAAAATAGACAAAGAGACATCCATGGATGTGAGTGAATTAAGAAAGTTTTTAAAAGTTGAGACTATAGATAAAGAAGCTTTAATTGATCTAATTGAATCAACAAAAAAATAGACGTTGAAACTACAAATAAAGAGACCTCAATAGAATTGATTGAAGCTAAAATTCAGTGTGTCATTATTGTTGAAAGTTTATTAGTGTAAGAGAATCCAGGAAATGGGTTCAAGATATAATTCGATGAGAAGTCAACACCTACATATTTAATGATGATTGGCATTCACTTGATCACCACTAATGAATCCATCAATGCGGG
>JZKD02S1738394.1:10438-20661 GCA_000966675.3 Picea glauca | reverse complement strand
TGTATTTGGAGCGGTAGCTCAATAGGAGGATGCCCCCTCGAAGAGGCAAGTGAACAGGAGAGGATCCCTTCCATAATATGATCCATTGTACGGTGTTGCCCTACCTCAAGGGTTTTATATAATAAAGTTGTGTTTTTCTATATTGTTCTTCTATATCTGTTGTGGTGCTTTTGTATTCAGTATTGGGTTCTTAACATTCTGATCCTAATGTCTATACCAAGAAAGTAGGAAGCCATCTCATAATCCTTGTCCTTTATGTTGATGACCTTATCCTTACTAGTAGTGACTCAAAACTTTTAACCCATGTGAAAACCAACCTTAAGAAGAAATTTGAAATGACAGAATTAGGATTTTTGCACTATTTCCTTGGCCTCCAAGTTTTGAAAATGAATGAAGGAATTTTTCTTTCCCAATCGAAGTATGCTTATGACCTTCTTCATCGCTTTCACATGGGTGATTGTAAACCAACCCATTATCCCTTCCAATATGGAGTTAATCTTGTTTCCACCTATACTACTCCCGAAGTTGATGCCACTCTCTACCGTCAGTTAGTTGGTAGCCTCTTATACTTGACTCATACCCATCGTGATATTTCCTTTTTTTTTTGGTATTTTTGCACATTATATGAAAACACCCCATGAAAGCCATTGGAAAGTATCTAAAAGGATACTTTGCTATGTCCGTGGTAAATTTTAGTTTAGGATACATTATAGTTCAGGGGGGACTCCTTTATTGGTTGGTTTCACTAATTTAAATTGGGCCGACGATCCTGATGATCAAAAGTCTACTGCATGTTATTTTTTCAGCCTTGGTTCTGGACTTGTCACTTGGGCATGTAAGAAAAAACAACCTCTTGCACTTCTTGAACAGAAGCATGGTACCAAGAAGTGGTAAATGCAAGTCAAGAAGCCTTGTGGCTTCAATGAATCCTTTTAGAGTTTGGATTCCAGCATCAACATCCGACCAGCCTTTGGTGCGACAATCAAAGTGCCATCAAGATCGCCAAAGACACAATTCAACATTAGCGAAATAAACAAATCAAGCTACACATTCACTTCATCAGAAAGCTCATTCATGATCAAGTTATTGAAGTGCTCTTTTTCCCTACAGAAGATCAAGTTGCAAACATTTTCACAAAGTCTCTTATAGAAGCAAATTTTTCCAAAATTCAATCTATGTTAGGAGTTCATGAAGTTGTCATTAAGGGGGGATAGTCTCTAAAGCATCCTTCCTTCTCCTATTGTGTCACTATTGTAAATCCTTCAATCCTATCCCAAGTTATTCTTAAGGGGGGATGTTAGGATATTTAGACACTTAGGAGTTAGTTAAGATCTACTTGGACTAAAGTGTCATTAGGTAAAAGTGTGTTTCTTAGTGTGTTTATTTAGTATGAATTAATATGCATTTGTAGTTAGGAAATTCGACGGTCACGATATGTTCCTGACATAGAGTGATCTGACGGTTCATATTCTCCTCGATCTTAATAGCCATTGATCTGTGGCTTAACACCCGATTGGTCTGTGATCTCTATTTAAAGAGAATGGAGGGTAATTTGTCGATGTTCAATTGTGATAAACTCTCTTGTAAAATCTCTCTGTAATTTTTTTCTTTTGCATTAATAAACTACTCCAAGTAGCCATGTTGGTTGGGCTCGTGGATGTTTCCCTGTAGGGGTTTTCCCACGTGAAAACATCGGTGTGTTGATCTTTGATCTAGTTTTGTGAGTGGTTACTGAAGGTGTTCATCCTCTGTTGGAATACATGTGTTGTCTAACAATAATTCATGAGGGTTCTCCCACTTCACATGGCCATAACTCTCTAACCATGAGGAGTTATGTGACGTTCCACATATCACCGAAAATGGCATGACGGGAACTAGTCATATGGAATAGTATCACTTAAAAATTCATTGATATTAATTACATTATTCCTCATAAAAACACTACACTGCTAGGGATACCAAACCACACATCTAGGATGGCTCAACCACTTAACCAATTGGAATTCACAAAGCGTCTTCTCGTGAGGGATTTCACCATAAGGGGACCACTTTGGAGTTCATCTGTTTGGTAATTCCTATCAACCATGACATGACATTAATGATACAACTTCATTTGACATCAATCAATGAAAATAAATCACTATGACACCACTTGGAATCAACCCTTTGACATCAATTACATCAATGAACACATAATCCAATAATCAATAAATCAATGATACAAACACATCACTATGAAATTACTTGACATCAACCCTTTGACATCAAACCTTTGACATCAATGACCACATAGTACAACAATATCCCCCTTTGGAATTTATGGAAACACCAACATTGATGTCAACACCAATCATTGATGGAAATAAGGATGGCAACACCAAGACATGGTAATGCTCATGTTCCCTCTATGATCATCGCTCCTCTTCCAAATTCATCTTGCCACATCAATGTGACTATCTCTCCCCCTTTGACATCAATGGAAAAAGGGTATCTCCCTTTGGGGATGCTCCCCCTAACTGGATTTTCCTTGAGGCTTCTCCCCCTGGCTGCACTATCCTATAGGATTCTCTCCATGCATATGATGAATCTCTCCTCCTACAATCATGCCTCTCTAACCAATCATGGGAAGAATAATAACTCCCCTTGTGAGTATGTATCCCCCTATATTCTTTGCAATATGAACAATATGCTACCACTATAATCTGCTTCTGCTGAAAATGTTTCTACTCAACCAGAACATAGATCAAATTCTCAAGAATGATTTTCCCTTCCTATGACAATCCTTGGACCTATCTATGCATCAATCATCTAAACTTGTGCCATACCATACATCAAGTGTATGCCAATCATACATAATGTCCCATGCATTAACCATGAAGCAAAGTATATGTTAAACAATGGATAGTGAATCATGAAGAAACCATCAACCATGTGCATCACGTGCCATATATTATGTGCCAACCATGCACATTGATCCATGATCTTTTCATCGTGGCTTATAAAGAATTGTATTAAATGAGCATAAATTAAAGTGCACCATTAAAGAAAGGAAAACTTAGAAATGAAGAGACATAAGCATCAGATATGAACACAAAAACTTGATAACGGAGTTCATCCCTGGTGGACTACTTCTTCAGGTCTTGCCCTCAAATGGGTAGGCTCTTTCATTAACTCAACAAAAGAATTTGGCAAATACATGAATATACCTCATTATGAAATCAAGCTGCAAAAATAATGCTCATATCAGAAAACATACATCACCACTAGATTTGCGGCGCAAAATTACCCAAAAATGACTGTCTCCATGGTCTGATCCGACTTTGGCACTCCCAGGTCCCAGATGAGTTTTGTCTCAGTTTCCATGCCCTCTGTTGGAGCCACCCTTGTTTTTTACCTCACGCAATTTTCAATTTCTTAAAACTCTGGAAATCTTGTCCCATGAATAGCAATGCTTTGTCACTTTCAAAAGGAGTCCATTTTTCGCAAGTATGTTTGCTCTTTTGTTTTATTCTAGGGTCTCACAAGTCAGACACTTTATTTTTTAAATTTACAAGTCCCGAGTCACGAAATTGCGAAATCGGTTCTAATTTTCGTCCAAGGCGTTAACTAGGGTTAAACCTTTAACCCATGATTAGACGTCGTCGGGGTTTCACGCCTCGGCATCCATCAGACCTGAGTTTTTGTTCTTGTAGCCCCGATACCCGAGAACACGATGAATTTGTGATAACCGTGGTTAGAGACTAAGGGTAACAAACTAACCATGGTTAAATTTGGTTCTCGGCACTTCGTCACTCGACACTTTCTTTCATCAAGTTAAGGTGTCCAAAAATCCGATTCACGAAGTTGCGACATAATTATAGCGAGATTAATTAGTCGCCTAATCTAAGATTTCCTTCTTTTTATCTGAGTCTTAATTATCGCCGCATCGTGATATCGCAACTCGGCATATCATTCTTCCGAAAGTTCGTCTTCGAATTCCCGAGTCGCGATATGATGATTAGGTAAGTTATATAATTAAGAATGCGCCAAATCACGGTTATTATTAACTAAGGAAAAATCGGCACTCGCAACCTCGCGAGTTGAAGAGTCAAAATCTGAAAAGAAAATTCACGATACAACGAAAGGCGAGAAAATGGTTAAACGTTATGAAATTTGAATTTTTAAAAATTGAGTAAGATACGTCCCGCGTATCGAGGTTGACACACTTCACGAGGAATTTACTTGCTCTCCATAACTCGGTTTTCTGTCAAGCCGCCGAACATTGATGACATTAATGAAGAATTAGGGTAAATCTACGAATGAATAAGATCGGATTTTTACAATAAATTTGGTTTTATTTGCGATTTGACAGACTTATTGTAAAAGGTACAAAGTTTTCGAATATATACGAGAGTTTCATTCCTTTTTAATATTTCCCATAAGCGCACAGAGCTCAACTTGCTCCGAGGGAACTTATTTCCGCATGTATACATGGGTTTATTGCAGAAGAGCGAAAAAGAAAGCGACAACCATGGCCCCTAGGAGAGCAGCGAAAGAAAATGTCGAGGTTGCAGCGCAGGGTCAAGACAACGTCTCAGACACCTCACCACAGACTGGCGGCTCGGTACCCACCTGGTCGTTTATTTCAGACATTCTGCAAGCCGAGTTGGTTAACTACTCAGACTCCGATGATAATGAATTTGAGAAGGATGATCTGAACACCAAATATAAGACAATTTTTCAGTCAGGGATGCACCTGGTTGCAACTAGACCTCGGTTTCTCCCATACTACGACATGATCCGATGGGCATTGGATCATGTCGACTTACCCACTAGAACCATCATAAATGACCGACGGAACACGGTCGAGACTTTCAGACCAGAGCATATCCAGTCTATGTATAAGCTACCAGCGACTTCTGAATATATATATGGCAATGAATTCCTGCAGAAATTCAGAAAGAAGGAGTGTGAAGAATATGACAAAACCATGTCTGGTTTGATAAAAGAATGGGTTTCGCGCTCCACAACATTCAGAGAGAATGACAAGGGCATGTATTCAATTTCTTCACTGGAGCCACAGTTCATGTATGTGGCGATGATGACGTGCCGACTTTTCGGCAGTGAGGATATCGTGCATTTTTACATCTGGTGGGTACCCCTCATCTTTCGGGTAGCAGAAGGTTGCTCATTTAATTGGCCGAAGATGCTCTCCGACAGTTTGTTCGACAGGGTCACAGAGTACCGGGAGAAAAAAGCAGTCGGGAGACCATCTGGATTCTTCATGTCCGCATATATCATGGACGCAATATGCTCCATGACGCCTTTCCCTTTGATGAATTGGGCTTGGAGTCCAACCGAAGAAAAAACTATGCATAAGTACCACAACAAGTTGTGGGAAAATAATGCAGATAAGTTTATTTATGAGATTTTCAGTTGGGTGATGGTGCCCCTACACCTCGCCATTTTTGGCCTTTTGCCACCCCGCATCTCAGATAGAATTGCTGCGAACCTGAGCAGTATCGCAGAATGGTATGTAGAAGAAGAATTCTCCTATTTTAGAGTTTTCGGAGCTGCTGTTCCTCCTCTGACGCTCCCACAATTCATCCCCGACAAACTGGCATGTCACGAGATTGCTCAACAAATAGTGATCGGCGGCGTGAGCAAAGAACTTAAAGCATCAGCGAAGAAGGTATGGCCGTTTTTCCCTGTTCAGTTAAATTCCTATTCCTTATTAGACTTTGGACATGCTAAAGCTGAGGCTGCAACCTTAGAAGGTTTGAATTTGGCCTATATTGAGTATAAAAGGCATGATCCACAGAGGGTTGTAAGCACCCATTTGGGAAATTGTGGATTAAAAAGGTTCGAACACGAGTGTTCACCTTCGGATGATGTTTTCCGAGGGGCGAGGTCCTATGCGGAAGTACAATTCCAAATCAGATCTCTGGCACCCGAAGATAGGGATTCTGTTTTAAAATTTCAGGAGCATAGGAAAAGATGCCTCCCCGTTGTGCTGGGGGGTTTGGGACTTTTCAAGGATAAAGAAAAGGAGGCCAAAAGTTCTGAGGGGCAAACTTCTAATCCCGAAAAACGTCAGGAAGGGGAGCAGGAGAAGAATCCTGAACAAGAGAAGAGTCCCGAGCAGGAAAATAATCCCGAGCAGGAGAAGAATCCTGAACTGGAGAAGAGTCCCGAACAGAGGAAGAATCCCGAAACAGAAAAAGAGACAACTAACCCACCCAAGGAACATAGTCCAGAGGTGGAAGTGAAAAACACCGACCCGCCTGAGACTCAGAATCCAGAGACAGGGACAGAAACAAAGACTCTCGATCCTCCGACAGAGCAGTACTCACTCGTCACACCAGGAAAGGCAGCGAAGCAGATCGAACAACCCATCACCTCTGTCACACCCTTGCAGTCGGAAAAGGGAGACATTAGCGAGGGATGGATATTTGGTGAAGCGTTGAGGCCTATAAGGGCAGAGGAACTTCCCCCTAATGAGTTCTTTTTTGACAGAAAGAGAAAATCCGTAGTAAAGTGGGAATCTTATCAAGAGGGAGAGTCCACTGTTAAAAAGTTCAAAATAATGACAGATGGAAAAAACAAGAAGAGTGATGAATTCGCAACAGAGATAGCAGGGACGCTGGGAGCTTATGCGTCAACGAACCAATTCTCGGTTGCAATGTTGAAAAATCATCTCAAGGGAAAAAATCGATTGATCAAGACTCTTGAAGCCCGAGTAGCTTCGGCTGCGGAAGACGCTAAGAGTCAAGCGAGTGGAGCAATAGAGCTGGCCCAATTGGCCGATAGGAAAGAAATCGAAGTCCTTAAAACCAAGCTAGAACAAGCAAACTCAGTGATCTGAGAGGGTCGAGTGCAATCGGGTCAGCAGAGGGATACCATCACACAGTTACAGGCTCAGCTAGAAGTCGCAGGCAGCAATGTGATCGACATCAATATTGTTAAATCCTATGAAATCGACATTCGGAGCAGGATCTTTCCTGCTCAACAGAGTCTTCTAAACAAAGTAGAGGAATTTTGAGGAGATTGCCTATTAATGCATCAGATTTCTGAGAGTCTGATTGTCAAGGAAAGAAACGCGGAAGCTGCTCGGATCGCCTTCCAAGAAGAAGTGATAGCCACCAACAATAGGTTTTCAGCAGGGTCTCTCGGGCTCACCATTGCTGAACAGACTAGGGGAAATATTTTGTTAAAAAATTGGGAGCATGATATTACTCTAAGCAAGGAGCAGGCTCAAAAGGTGACAAATTCACTAGAAGAAACTTTCAAATCCATAAATGGTGAACTGTTGGGGATGGAAAGTGGGGGTGACACAGAGACACTAAGGAAGATGAATTTAGAGCAGATCTCCCTCGACATGAAGGAGAAAAATGAGAGAAATTTGGCAGAGATCTCTAAGATAGACAAGGTAGACATGGCTCAAATTGATAGAAATTTGATTCAACCCAGCACACAATTCAACGCCCTTGATATGGTTGATGAATATATGGGGAATAGACTTCCACAATTAGCCCGAGAGTGCTACTTTGTCGAAGCCATTTGTCAAGCAGAGCCGTCTCAGCTCGTATCCCAATTCATGGACAGATGTAGGATATGCACTGAGTCTATGAAAAGACAAGCACCTGGCCCTTTTTGAAAATAAAGTAGAAGAGATGGGGTGTCTTCGCTCCTCACAGCTACCAAGAGGAACTTTCACAACTTGTATCTAGTTTATGGACAAATGTATAATATGCACTAAGTCACGTAGAGGTAGGCAGCTGTCACCTTTTTGAAAATAGGAGCAGGAAAGGGCAAATTTGTATAAATAGATCACCAAAAGAAGAACCAAAAGGCTGGACTTTTTTGGAAAACATTGTAATGTAATTTTTGCATTGGAGGATTTAATACAAGCAAATTTAAAGATTCCTGATTCCGTCACGACTGTGTTGCAAGTTTGTTTCGTTATGTTCTTTGTTTCTTTTCCTTTTGCTCTACATAATTGATGTGTATCACTATAATTTAGTACGACCACTACTATAGTGAAGGGATTTCATCTTTCTGTAATTGTGTCTTGTCTTTCCTCTGCACCAACTATCAGTGGGTGTAAGACCAATTTGCATTTACAGAACTTTATATTTAGTTACACTATGTCAATTATTTCTATGTCAATTTCTTCTTCTGTGTATGTGTGAGTTTTCTATTGACAGGAACCTTACGTTATCCACAACTAAATGTTTTTCTCTCATTCCATACCTTTTACTAAAATAAATACAGTTACGGGAAAGGGACTTCAGTTTGCATTCCCATTTTGTTCTTCATGCAAAAATACCACTTAAAAAACCAAATTGAAACAACGTTAAAATATCTTACTAAATCGTTTCCATACTGGTACTGTTCCTTAAATGACTGTCCCTGCAGTAACCCAACCTAATATTCAACCCGGACTCTCTAATAAAACTCATATCGCTTTAAATCTTTTCGATACAATCCTTAAAACTGCTAACACCCGGGAGGAATTAGAACTTTCATGGACAACCATTGAGCGTGACATAACTGCTCAAGAGCAGTTGGAATTTAGACGACGAGAATGTAGAAATCTGCTCTAGTTTCTCATACCGAAGGTTAGTATAATCCAATATCAACCTTTTTGTATACTTTTGGATGCCTTGAAACTGTACTTTAAAGCCTTAGGTACAGACTCAGGAACAACATCTTTCTGGCACCGCTGTCGGGGAGCGAAGTTACGAAATCTTTTCCCTGGGAAAACTACAAACTATTTCGTTGATAGTGTTACTCTTTGATGGTGAACACAGAGTGCACACCATTTTAAGGCTTCTTTAAATATTTCACTTGGGGACTCCACTAAAATACAAAATGGCATCTGGTATAAGGCATACCAGACAGAACCCGGATGGCAAGCTGATTACGCCTGTTAATAATCCTGAGAAAATTTTAAGAGCGAGAGGCTCGTTTGAGGCAACCGCTTCAGTTAATAAACCCAAAAACCCACTTATAAAGACTAAATTCCCTTCATAACCTCCTACTTCCTGTAGCCCTCTGTCTGATACCAAAGATCCGGAAACAGACTACTCAGAATTTAGGAGTGAGCCACATCAAACTTTTCCATCCATAAACAAGGGAAAAGGTCCTTTGGAAAAATCGTTATCATTTGACATACCATCCTTTCTTCATCAGAACTTCCCAGTTTCACCTGATTCAAAAGAGTGTGTTACACCCCCATTTCCTACTCCCAAGTCAATGGTAGGAATCGGAGGAGGAGGTGGAGGACAACTGAATGTCCCTCCTCCCGGAGTATTTGCAAAAGTAGCGGTGAGATACGCTCCCCTAGTTTTACCCGCTCACCTCCATGATTTACCTGACAACTACATCAAAAATCTTCCTAAGTTTACCGAGTAGGGAGATCTAACCGCAGCCAAGCATATAAACTTCTTTGATCAGTTCGCAGACATATGCGGTATTGAGCACGAGGATGTCTATTCGATTCTACTTGTCCAAACCTTCGAAGGACAGGTCCAAACTTGGTTTCAGAGTCTTCCAACAGCGTCTATTCGGACATATAACGCCTTGGAAGATGCTTTCCTTAGACAATGGGGAGAGAGAAAGGACCACTTATACTACCTTACTGAGTTTGGGTCTCTAAAGAAAAGGAACTCAGAAACAATTATGGAATTTATTCTAAGATTTAACAAACTGTATAATAAAATTCTAGCCGCTGTTAAACCTTCCCAACCCTCAGCCAAAGTAACCTTTGCGGGAGCTTTCGAACCTGATTTTGCCCTACTTTTGCGAGAGAGAAGAGGAGACACCCTAAATAGAATGCAAGACGATGCTGTCGAAATAGAATCTAATATGATGGCTTCAGGAAAGTTGAAGGCTAAAGTAGAAAAAACCAACCGTGATAATAGACGCTATAGGGAACCAGCAGGTCCTTCCAGGTCAAATAGATACACTGACGACAGAGTGGATGATATGGCCCGAATAATTAAAGATTTGTCTAACAAAGTCTCTAGGATGGAGTTGGATCAGGCTAAAGATGATTCTTCTAATAAAAGGGATTTCAGAAGAAATCCAAATCTCCAAAATCAATTAAGATATTTGTTGATCCCTCTTAATGTGCCTCCAGTTTTCAAAAACTTAAAGATTAAATTTTAGTTTATCTAAAACATATATTCCACATTAAGATTTTAGATTAAATTATCTTTTTATACAAAATATATATTTAT
>JZKD02S1738383.1:90324-107840 GCA_000966675.3 Picea glauca | reverse complement strand
GAATAATTTGTATGAGAACCTCCTCATCTATTCAATATAACCAGTCAAGTTGACCATTTGTAATATACAGATGAGAATATACAGTCAAGTTGGCCTTTTGTATGTTTGGTCAGAAAATACATGTGGAAACCTCTTCATGTATACAATACAATTAGTCAAGTCAGCAATTTGAATGTATAATTGGGAATATTTTTTATTGTTTCCATTTTGTTAAAGTGATGTTTTTCAAATTTTAAAATCTTTTTTTTTTTTATAGCTTTTCCTCATTCTTAAATATTGTATTTTTTACACTCCCACAAATCTTTGTCATCTATTTCCTATGGTCCTATGAAGCAACTTTACGTTAATAAATTAGATTGAATATGACTTACTGTGACCGATAGCTCTTCTGATTAAAGGGCACGTTGGTCCTCCTTTAACAAAATAAATAAATGTGCGTGCAGGGAAAACCACTGGTAAATTCTAATAGATTTTATGAGAAGCTTCTTCCTTATTTCAGTCTCTATTGCAATTTCCTTCGTCCAATGGATCTTTGAGGGTAGTTACAGTACTACTGTCCTGTTTCCGATCTCACGACAACAACATCGAAAGAATCACACGTTTCAAATTCCGATATGCCAGGCTCTCTCTGGCCAGATATTTGCTGATACCTCTGTGCTTAAATGGTAAGTCCACAGATCTATGAAGTAAGTCCACAGGTAAGTCCACAGATCTATGAAGTAACCAGAGGAATTAAACGTGAGGTGCAAATATATATTTTAAAACGTTTATGTGAATCGACGTGCACGAAGTACTGACGCTGAGACCAATTTATATTAACATAATATTTTAATGTTATATTCGGGAAAACATTGAGATTTTCCAAGCTATCATATCGATGCAGACAGACCATATTAATATAATATTTAAATGTTATATTTCAGAAAACATTAAGATTTTCCAAGTTATTATACTTTTGGGTGCAGACAGATTGTGGCAAAGTCTGGAATTATCTGTAGATTATGTAAAAAAATCCGAGAGTGTCTTTAGCCATCCTCAGCCATAGAGCATTGATCATTTTAGGTATTATTTATATATTGTTGGAGTGTTTTTGTTAAAGACTTCTATTTATAGTGAAAAGTTTGAGTGTCAATTTTATATATGGAAAAAATAAGAATAAGAATTAATGATATGGGTATTTTGTGAAATACTTGTTTGAAAAATTAAAATAAGTTATATTAAAAAATGTAATATAAATTTTTAATAATATATTTATTAAGAGTTTAATATGTTATTTGTGGGAATTGAATTTAGATAAGAGAAAATCTTTTTTTTTTTTTCTTAATAGTAATTAGGAGATTTATATTAATAAAAAAAGTTTGCATCAAAGTTATAGAGAGAGTACAATCAAAAGTGTTTCATAGAGGTCTAATAGTAACAATATTTGTTACAATCTATGAGTGTCAAGCCTAGCTTAATAATGTCCATAGACAAATTTACGTAGGCATATTCTACAAAATAAACCAAACACTCTAATAACCTTACAAAACATAAAAGATTAATAGAAATCATGTCTACTCACCCCTTCTTCTAATGGTGCATTTCCACATTCTTCAGCAAGTTGCTCAATTTTCATTACATCATCAAGTTGGTGCTTTGTTTCTTCCTCATTCAACTTGCCATAATTTGAGTTCATAGATTGGACCTCATTTGATGCCCCTGAATGATCTCTCTTGTTCATGTTAATCACCATTGTCCATAGCATATTACATCCTGCATCTAGGCCTTCCATTTGACGCTTATGATGTACAAGTGTGACCATAATTGTTGCAACTTGAGTGACTACTTGTGCTCATTCTCACGAATCTTTGTAGTTTCTGTGAAAATTGATGTCCTATTGGCCTGAATGGCTTCTTCGTGATTCCTTTAAACCCTCATAATCTCATTTAGTTCTCGATAATCCACTGTGTGAGAGTAACAAAGAGAGTACAAGTTCACCTACAAAAACACCACAAAGCGTGCCACGCCCAAGCCCAATAGAGAGTGAAATTCCAAAGAGTGAAAATGAGATTCAAAATCACCAAATCAATGGTATTTGGAAGCATTTATTGAAGACCCATAGAGCAAACCTCCTCTCAGAATAAAAGTATGAAAATCCACTATGAAGCACAATGAAACAAACACCCCCTAATACAAGGAAACCAAATGTGATCCTGTAACTTCTGAGAACTAAGAACTATTCACAAATACACAACTTTGATGTGCAAGAGCATAAAGATGAAAAGTGAACATGAATTATACTAGCAAAACTTCCCAACAAAGATCCAAACTCAGCAATTGAGAGCTCCCATGTAATATCCCCAAGGACGAGCCCTGTTGTAATCATGTTTATGAATTGTAAATCATGTTTTGTAGGCTGGTGAGCCGAGTATTGATAAGCTAGTAGGCTTATGTGTTTATTAGGCCGGAGGGCCTAAGTGTTAAAGGCCAGGAGCATGTTTTTGTATATGTAATATGCAAAACATTAATAAAGATTAAACATCATTGCATGCAGACCGACCACGAAGAAAGATTGATGGGGGACTAGGCTTCCACAGGGTGGGTAAGGGAAAAGGGGCTAAGCTTAGGGGCTTAAGTCCTTGAGAATAATAATTTATTATTATTTCAAAGTTGTGTGACAAACATGTTTTTATCGTAAGTTATGGGAGAGGCGACGCATGCAACTCCAACATGTGAAAAAAGGGAACGCATACTTGATGGAGTGCATGCAGCTTCATGGGCGACATGTATCGGCCCAGGCACATGCAATTTAACCCAAGAATTGAGTCGTTATGGGGGGTCGTCCTCCATTCTTTCGTCGGCGCTCTGAAACCGTGAATTCTATCTGATCTTTGTATGCCTCACACAACTCTGAAACCTGAAGCCTGTGATGTTTTCTTGAGAAGCTGATACACCCTATGTCTGAATGATTGAGTCTGTGTTCGACCTCTGCATGGATTCCTTGTCACGCACCTTGAAAACTAGTGGCAAACCCGTGAATTGAGCCATGTCACCTGTGTGTCCTATGAGCCCAGCCTATCCGCTCTTACAGAGTTGAGTCTGTACCTGAACTGTCTTTGGGTTGATGCCTTCTGTGTTTCCTGAGTGGAATTTACCAATTTTTTTTGTTATTATCCGCACTTTGTGGGAATTGGGCTGAAGCTGGTTGAAGAACTGGGTTTTCAAGCCCGTGGTAGAAGAGGCAAGTTGTCAGGCCTATGAGCAACTCTCTCCAAGTGAAAGAGTCTGTTGGGAAGTGGTTTTCTCCTAGAGAGAGACCAGCACCAGCTACAGAGCTCTGAGAATTCATGATCCGTCATGTTGTTGAGACCCAGAGAGGGAGGTGAAGCACCGATGGACTGTGCTTGTGAAGGTGTATACTCCTGGGTGGAACATGCATGTGGGGAATGAGAGTCCATGAGTAGTGGGCGTAAGAAGGCTCCTGGAGAGAATCCTTCTAGTTGCTCTGTGCAGTTTTCCTATAACCTTAGCCTAGTCTAGGATTCCCTTGCCTTGGGTGGAGCTTAGTCCCAGCTCGGGGGTGACCCACTGCTGAGCGTGATGAGCAGTGAGGTCTAAGGTTGGGAGGTTCGTGGAAGGTTTTCACATAGTTGGTGGAGTTACTGCAGTTTCAAAGATAAGTATATGCATGTGTTTAATTTCAATTAAAATGCATGTCTGTGACGCTTGCAATATTATCATGTATTTTGTTGCAATGATATTTACTATTAATTCCATTAATTATGTATGTTAGCAGTAATTATATGTTTACTCTGTTAATTCCTTTAACTTCATTTAAATTCATACTATATAAGTGTTATTCCGCGTACTAGCGTTGCCTGACAATGGGTTGATGGTCAGGGACTTTACAATATGGTATTAGAGCAGGTTTCAATGCTAAGCCTGGATGGGTCGAATAAGTGGTCTTTGGACCCAAGGTTTCGAGAGAAAATTGTGTCTAGAGGACTAATTTCGGACCTCAGAATGTTTATGAGTGCCAAGGGGTTACTTGGCCATGTTACGAAGCTTAGGAGTAGTAGCAGTAGAATAAAACCGTAGTCGGCGTGGTATTTGACCATAGAGAGAGAGCACTCAACACTTGGGGCGTTGGAGTCGTATGATCTATATGGGAAAAAGGAGAGTCCTTTACGACCATCAAATCCGGGGAAGGTGCAAGAAGTTTATCCTGGAATCCTTTCAGATTTTGGCAATCGAGAGAAGTGGAATGCGTTGAGGCACGAACTTCTAAAGGAGATCTACATCGTAGATCGTAGGAAAACATCCTAGTCGTTGATCATTAAGGAGGACACGTGTCAGTAGATCATGAACTCCAGGAGAAAGCACTCTAGGCAAAAGCGAGCATAGAGAAGTTGAAACTCTCGAAGCCTAGAGAGTTGAAGTGGTGAGTTATGATGACATCACCTGAGGGTGATGTGGACACATGAATGTGTGCCACATGTCAGTGGGTTTAGAACCCGTGGATGATTGAAATGGCATTTGGAACGTGACGAGTGTCACCCATCTGAATGTGCCACGTATCAGTTGCTAGTATTCCGCCATATGGCATCCTGTGTGAGCAGGGTTAGTGGGGCCCGAGGTTATGTAATGTAGTTAAAGGTTAGAGGACCCACAGTGGCATTGATCACGATGCATCAAGATCAATGTCCAAGAGACATTGCGGGGACCCAAGTTGCACGGAAGATAATTCTCCAAGGCAGTCCCACAATCCAAACCGTGGTTTCACTGAGGGGTTACGTGTCAGCATCAAGAGAATTGTGGGACGAAAGGAGGGTTGCTCCAAAACACCGTTGCATGCCCCCGCAATTGGGAAAATGTTAAGTGATGTGATGTAATAACGTCACCTAAGGTGACGTGGGAGTGTTCGGATATTAATGGTTCGGGGTGTGTGGATGTGAAATCTTTGGAAGTCCCGAAGTGCCGGAGCTTAAACGCCTGACGTTCCACCGCAAGTGTTAGTCGCTGGATGTTGGGTAGACGTGGACCATTGATCCACCCTACTGCACGAGTTCGGTAACTCGGAACTCTGAGTGACTGTTGCGTTATGCTTGGAAATCTTTCGAAGTCGGAGCTCAAAGGCCCGAGTGCGCTCTTATTGATCTAGGCGAGTGGTCATGACCCACGATCACGTGGGTTGGGGACTAAGAGAGAAGGGGATAGTGCCTAAAGGATTGTTACATAGCCGAGTAGAGCTTAGAAAATTCATGAAATCTGAACGTTTTCTTGAATCAGATTTGTTTATAAATGTTGTGGGATTTGTTAAGGAATAATGGCCTGGAAAATTCCAATTGTCTGGACATTGTGTTTGCAGAAGTTTAACGAGTGCTAGAACCAAATAGAGTTTCCAATGAGTGCAAAGAAATGGGGGAAGCACAGAATGCTTCCAGTTTAGAGAATGAAGCAAAAGGAATGGATGTTCATTTGGGAGTTGAAGGGTCGAATTCCAATGGGTATGGAGAAGAGATAGATAAGGAAGGGAATATGATGAAAATCATTGAAAGATGCCCAAACTCACCGAGTAGATAGCAATAAGATTATGAAAGTTAAGGACAAGTAGGGAGAATTCAACTTAAAGTTGATGAAGAGTCAGGAGAGAATAGAAAAGAAGTTGGACAAGGAGAGAGACTCGAGAAAAATAGGGAGTCACCAAGCTTCTAATGGAAGAAGATCAAGGAGTGTTGGTAGACACCATCATCACTCCCAAGGTCGCTCCAAGAGGAGGGCACACAGTAGTTCAATCCCATCTCCTACTAGAAATCACAGGAGATCTGGAGTGGATGAGATGAAGGGTGAAATGAACAATATTAAGCCTCCTACATTTGATGGAGAACATAAGAAGGAGGAAGATGTTGAAACATGGTTGCTTGGCATGAGGAAATATTTCCAACTACAAAATTATTCCTCTCATGCATAAGGAAGAATTGCAATGTATCAAATGAAAGGAAAGGCATCCATTTGGTGGGATCATCTTGTGCAGGTACAACACATTAGAGAGAAAGATATCACTTGGAGAGAATTCAAGAGGTATTTCGAGAAGAAATACTTGACTAAAAGATATTATGACAGAAAGATGAAAGAGTTCTTTGAAATCAAGCTGGGTAGCATGACCATTGATGAATACGAATGAAGGTTTCTAGAATTGCTAAAGTATGTCACGTTCATCAAAGATGAGACTGTCAAGATTCATAGGTATCTAAGTGGATTTCCACCTTCCATTGGTGACAAGATTTAGTATGATGATCCTAAGACTATGGAAGAAACTATAAGAAGAGAGAAATGCTTAAATATGAGAAAAAAAAAAAAAAAACCTACTTTCTGAAAGGCATGGGAAGACAAGAAGAAATTCCAGATGGATCAAAGGAAGAAGGGAACTAAGCCACCCTTTTTCAGAAATAGTCCTCAAGGAAAACCATCGTTTAGAGAGTCGAGAATGGATGAAATAGGGGAACAAGGCCAAGGCAAACACCCATTCAGTGTTGGGGCTATTAGGGGAGCCACAAGTACATAGATTGTCCCCACAAAAATGGCAAAGTGAGAGTTGTCCATAATGTTCAGCAAGCGGAAATAGTGGAGGACATGGGCAGTAGAATGCCAAGGATCTATGCAACCCTAGACAACAAGCAAGATGAATTTCATTCGCACATGATTGAAGTGGAAGGTATGATTAACAAACAACCATTTACTATTTTAATTGATTTAGGGGCTAGCCATAGTTATATATATCGTAGAGTGGTGGAAAGTTTGCAATTATCGAGAAGAAAACATGAAAAGTCTTGGTTAGTGCAGTTGGCTATAGGGAAGTGCAGAGATATAGAGAAGATAATGAAAGGATTATGAAGACCCAAATGAGCACAAAACTGCATATTCAAGTGAGAAAAGGCCAAGGCATTATCCTGTACAATGTTGGGGATGCAAGGGAAATAACTTATAAATGGACTGCCCTCACAAAAGAGAAAGGATGAGGACTGACCACAACATTCAGGAGGCTGAAATAGTGGAAGACATGGGAGTAAACATGTCAAGGATATATGTAGCCTTGGACAACAAGAAATCACAATATCAATCCCCCATGATTGAAGTGGAAGGTAATATTGATAACTATCCCATAGCAATTTTAATTGATTTTGGAGGTAGCCATAGTTACATAAAATCTAACATTGTTGAAATATTTCACTTGCAAAGGAGTAAGCATAAGAAATACTGGTTAGTTCAATTAACCATAGGGGATAAGAGGAAGATCAATGAGCTATTTAAAAATTGTTAAATAGACATGAATGGACTTAGTACAAAGGTGTATATAAACATCATACCATTAGGTTTGTCTGATTGTCTAATTGGCATTGATTGGTTGGAAAAACACCATGTTGTCCTAGACTATTACAACAAGAAAATCACATGTCTTGATGAAGAAGGGAAACAAGGAAAGATTCAAAACATTCCAAGAGATGTTGTTGTTATAGATATTTCAACTATGCAGCTGATAAAGAGTTTCATGAAGGGATGTCATATTTTTGGAGCTCGTATGGAAGAGGTGGCCAGAGATAAAGAGGCAAGCATTGAAGACCATCTCATCTTAAGGGATTTTGAAGATGTTTTTAGGGAAATCCATGTTGATTAATTAGGTTATTTTCGATTGATGTCAACCCTTGAAGAAAGTCTGGTAGCACAAAGGTTTGGGTAATGGACCCAAGTTTGTTTGATGGGTAATGGTATGAGTTTTGATATATTTGCAGGTAAGAATATTATAGATGGATAGTACATGTCATGCCATTTTTGGTGGTATGTGGTGTTAGCACCATGATTTTCATAGCTAAGGGTAGAGGTTTGTCCACAATTTGCAAAGTCATACCTAATAACACCCATATTGTTTTTATGTCTGCCATCATCTAACATCTCCAAGGGTCAGATTCAAAAGGAAGGTTTTCATTTATTATTTCCATTTCCATTTGAAACTGTGCACTACAAAATTTGCTATGTGTTGCATAGAGTGCTTCACCACACAGTCGATTTTCATCGCGCAATGGATTTTCGTCGCGCAGTGGATTTCGTCGCGCAGTGGATTTATGTCGCGTAGTGTATTTTTGTCGCACAGTGGATTTCGTCGCGTAGTGGATTTCATCATGCAGTGGGTTGTCGCGCATGGGATTTTGGCATGCATAGGATGTTGTCTCTCAGAGGATGTCATCATGCAGTGGATTTTCCTACACACAGGCTATAGGTCGCACTACGAAAATGACTGGTTTAGTGGTCAACTTCAAGATCAATTTTTGACCAACTGGAGAGGAATTTTGAAAATCCCCGAGAGGTTTTTTTCGAGGACAAACCAAATAATAAAAAAGTCTCTCATATTTTCAAAATGTCTCATGGATTGGGATATTCAAAGGAATCTTTCAGCCCTATTTTTCAGCTTTCATGATTTCCTGTCTGAGACATGTTTTTGCGACACGTATTTCGGCCAGCTGGAGATGGATTTAAAGAAACAGAGAGAGGTTTTTCTTTATAACGAGATTAAATACAAAAACCTCCCTCATTTTCTAAAAATAGTTTTTTATCAGTGAGATAGGATATCATATTTAATGCATATTTTCCTAGTTTGTTGCGCATTTCGCTGCACTTTTGTTGTAGGTTACTGTTGCGTAGTAGACTTGTTGTGCAGGGATGACAGAGTGTCCAAAAATGAAAATGATGACTCATCACAACCATATGGTCTAATTTTGATCATGATCAATGACTGTAAATAATATTTCGGTTACGATTATAATTTGGCAAAGTCGGGTTTTCTATTTTTAGTGAATTTGTTGAAGTTATTGTTCTCTTTCAAAGAAAATGGATCCATGATTCTAGGAGGGAGTAGTTCGACCCTAGCAGCCAAGGGTGACATTATATTTCTATATATGGGGATAATTTTCATGTAAACAGGTTTGGTTGGAAAAATTGGTATAGACCGTAGCTATTGTATGAAATTTGAGTTCTACTAAAACTTAATGCAAAAGTCTTGTAACTTGATGTAAAGATTTTAATTGTAGCAGTTGGATGTATTTTTTTCTCTTTCTTGCGTATCTACTCCATGTTATCTTAGTCATATATTTTTCTGTCTATTTCAGAATGAATTTTCGAACCTATGGATTCGCTGCGCAGCGCCCCTTGTTCGTGCCACTTAGACAAAATGTTTTCTTTTGAAAGTTAGCTTTGAATTCATCTGCAGTGGTGCTCCGAGCTACTTCCTATAATTTATTTCTTCCACACATTACTATTTTTCACTGAAGACTATTGATCGCTTAGCCTTCATCCTCTCAATTTCAGTCACCGAGTCATTTGTTTCCATTGTTTCCTCGAATCGACTCCATAGACCATTATCTTATTTTCTTGTGCCAATATAACCAGAGACCATTATATCAAAGGTGTTTAATATAGCCACTACTTTAAAATCCATATCCCACGCGAACACCGCGCCCCTCGAGAGAGCCCTCTCCGGATCTGAAAGGCTAGTTTCCGGTCTCAAAGTTGGTTGAAAAAATTACCTTCATCATTTGTTTATCAGTCGATGTTACGAGGGTAAAACTCTCTATGGCCAAGGGTAAACCACAATAGACAAATATGACTGCAGAAATAAACTCAATTCCAACATATTCTATATAAACTAATGTGCAAGATAAGAAAGAGGCCTACCTCGATCCAACGTTTGATGATGTTCCATCATTGAGAACTTCGACCCAAAGCTTTATACTTGCAATAAGTTCTTAAAAAATGAGCAAATCAAGTATATAGTGATGATATAAAGGGGTTATCACATTAGATAACATAATCCATCAATAAACATTACAAACATTCCCATGGATAATAATCATACATTTTCAATATACCAATAGGACGAGAAAGGAGTATTTCTATTAATAATTGATCAGTAGAAGTGACAACATTACAGACTTTCATGTCGGCACGGTTTGAAACCAAGAAACCAAGTTCCTTCCAACTGGGCCTCCACTAGTTCAATCCTCCACCAAAGGCAAGCTCACAAGAGAGAGTCTTCCACTAATGACTGCAAGCCTGAAGGCACTCACAAAACTCTAGGTCCCATATCCATAATAAATGATTTGAAGTCGATGGAAAGAGACCCACTGAAAGAAGAGGATTAAGGAATCTCTCATTGGTCATCACGAGGAACAAAGTAGGAGCGTCATAATTTGGTGGAGATTGGACGAAGAACATGTTCATGAACTAACGACCCTGTGCATATTTTGTGTGTACCAAGTGTAAGAGGTATACGAAAAAGACCCTCTGAATAGCAGCTAATGATGAAAACTACTAACAAAGGTGAGGAAACTATCAATAAGGATAATGGCAACCAAGACATTGCACGAATCCCAAAGTGTGAATGTCTGTCTTGTCGTCGAACACAAGGGAAACCACCTAGTCAACGACCAATGATGAAGTGTCGGTTGTTGGGTTCAAGGTGACCTACCAATGATGAAAGTAGGGCCATGGTGCATAATAAGACCATAGTATCATGTGACTCTGAGAAAAACTGAGGGTATGGCCGACATGCAAAGTCAATATTTTTGAGGAGTGGTCAACGCAAGTTGATAGACTTCCTTTCAACAAGAGCATGAGACATGGTGCACTCCGACAGCATAGACTCAATGATGTGACTATTAGATGTAGGAGGCATCAATAATGTTCTCTATAGGGATTGGAAGAGTAACCAGTCGGTAGAGAAAACTTTGTAACTAGGTCAGCTTCCTAAGGCCATGCTAAACCCAAAATTATGATGACGCAAGGACTCAATAACTTTGTGCTCTTGTTCAAAGGCAACACGACTGCTTCCAATTACAATATAGTACTCCCTTCCCACCCGTCTTTTTTTTTTCATAACAAATGAATGCTATGATACAAAGGAGGGAACAAGTGTCGCAAGTAAGCAAAACTAGTTCCAGCAGTGGAACATACCTATGCTCAATGCAGGGGAATGCATGTGGGATATGGATGCTCGGGGTGATGTTCCCTCCAGGGTATAGTGTGTCAAATTGCGAAGGATATAAACAAGGCTCTTCTTGGTTGAGGATGCAAAACTGCTTAGGAAACGGTTTATAACGCAAAGATAGAACCGACTAAAGGCTCAATACTGCAAGTGAGCGCATGAGATGCAATCACAACTTAACACCAAAAAATATCCTTTTTTATGTCTTTTAGTCTATGTGGTGTGAAAAAGGGGTAAACTTGTGCCAAATAGACGTCTTTTCAAATCCAATTTACGAGTGTGAAAAAGACAAGTTCACTCGGCAATGTTTTCTTTTTTTTATAACGAGTCAGAAATGAGCTTAACTAAGACTCATGACCTTTCAAATCCAATTTTAATGAGTGTGAAAGGGACAAATCGCTCGACAATATTTTCATTTTTTTAGACAAGTCGGAAAAGAGCTTAATTAAGACTTGTTTTGAGATTCTAGGTGGCAAGCCATGGGGGAGGCCAAGGCTCCCATGCGGACCGTCTTTGGAATGTCGGTATCTTATGAAGAACTGACACAAGCTCGAGAAGACCCAAAGCTCTCTAAGTTGAGGAGGACAAAGTGCTAATGGAGTTTATCGTCTCCGTGTTATATCGGATAATGTCTCTTCCTGGAAGAGACATAGGTGGAGGCATTGGATACCCCACAAGACCATCCCAATCAAAGGGAACCTCGTCAAGACTTGGAGGGAGAAAACTTGGGAAGAATAAAACTCTCTCTAGTTCAGAAGGTGAAGTAATATAAATTCTAAGGACATGGCATAGAAGGTATAGAACCAGAACTAGAAGAGCAGGTTCAACCAAAAATTACATTGGCATGACTACCTTCGTAGACTTGTCACTCTCCGAGAGAAGAGTGGGATCGATCGAATATTGCATCGATACAACCACTTCCTCAACCATTGGTTGAATAGGATGCGAGACAACAAGGTCAAGAGGTGCATCACCTTCAAACATAGGAGAGGTGTTGGTCGAAGATTGCATCGACACAACCATAGGTTGAACGGGATGTGAGACAACAAGGTCAAAGGACACATCAACCCCTAAAGGAAAAGGGGTGTCAGAAGAAGCTTGCATCGGCGTGATTGTTGTATCAACCAAAGAAGGAATAGAGTTTTGTGAAACCATAGATGCCTCGGAACCTGAAGAGCCCTTAGGTGAGCCCCACACTTCTAGTATCCTAGCAGTAACGAGACACAAACGAGTAAGGTGGCTTCTTTCACAAGTCCTGCAAAGGAATCTAGGCTTACGACTGAGATGTCTAGGCTTATCAATCATATGAATGCCCCCATCATGACTTGAAGTGGTTGGTGACATGCTCCCAGCATGACTTGCAGAGGCTAGTAGAAAATCTCTAACATGACTGGAAGAGGTTGGTGATGACTCCCCAACATGACTAGCAGAGGTTAGTGATGAATCCCCAACATGACTAGCAGAGGTTGGTGATGGATCCCCAACATGACTAGCAGAGTTTGGTGATGGATGTGCAGTGTGACTAGCAGTGACCAGACATGTGCCCCCAGCATGACTTGCAGCAGTTGGTTGCAGGTTTTCAACATGACTCATAGAGGTTGTCGGCCAATCTCCAACATGAATAGCAGAGGTTGGTGATATAATGCTAGTATGATACGCAGTGACAGGACTTGTGCCCCCAGCATGACTTGCAGCGGCCAGTTGCAGGTCTTCAACATGACTCGCAGAGGTTGTCGACCAATCTCTAACATGGCTAGCAGAGGTTGGTGATATAATGACAATATGACACACAGTGACTGGACTTGTGCCCCTAGCATGACTTGCAATACCTAGTTACAGGTCTTCAACATGGCTCGCAGAGGTTGTCGACCAATCTCCAACATGGCTAGCAAAGGTTGGTGATATAATGCCAGTATGATATGCAGTGACTGGACTTGTGGTGGTGGTGAATTGCGGCATTCGAGACCAAAGTCCAAGGAAAGATTGGTTCTGAGAAATTGCAGACCAAGAAGGATCATGGTTTACACCCTGTCCCTGTCCAGCAGGATAGTATCCTCCTCCATGTTGATTCATAAAGGGTTGTAAGGGCGTCAACATTGAGGAAGCCACTTGCAAAGATAAATAAATATGACAAGGGTCGCTCAAGTGAGGATATATGTTTCCCCCAAATTAAGGAACTTCGTGAAGGGGGTTTCCCATACTACAAGAATAACTTCCCCCAGATGAAACACCAGAGGACAGATGGAGGTCAGCCATGGGAAAAGTGTTTGTAGGAATCGACATGGCAGAAGAAGGAAATGTGGATAGAGTGTAACAAGTAGAATGATTGCATAGTTGGGCACTTACTTCTCGCATAGTGGACTTGTAGGAAGGAAGATTCCAACCTCCTACCATAAGAGGTGTTTGAAGGATATGACTCCCACCAAATGGAAAGGGATAAGAAGGAGGCATCATGCCCCCAAACCCAAAACTTGTATTCACATAAGGAGGCAAGACAGGATGGAAAGTGCGAAGACATATCAAACATACCATGAGAAAAATGATTAGAGACCCAAGGCATTGACTCAGTACCATAATTATGCATACCATTATAAAAAGTGGACGGATTTTCCCCCATGAACGTCATGGGGGGGATAGCAGTAAATGAGGGAGAAAAAGGAACTCCACTATCCATGGTAACAAATACTCAACACGAAATCCTATGGTCAACTAATAATCAAAGAGCACACCAAAAATTCAAACATCCAATATGCATGCAAACGGGCTAAAGTGGTTGAGTGGCATCCCTCTCTAAAGAAGGTATGTCTCATCCAAGAAGGACCTGAGACTCCCTGCTAAAGTTTGGAGGTAACAGAATCAGTTATAGGGGCCCTTGTGGGATTAAAAACCAGTCAGTCAGATCCCCCCAGAGAGGTAATCCTCCATAAAGTTTTGTGTTGTCCGACCCCTATCTGACCCAGGGTACAAGCAGAAATTATAACCCCTGCAAGTAACCTATGAGATACCTAAGTCAAGTAACTAATAAACCACTGTATAACCGATGCATAGGTGAGCAGTCGTAAGTTCGGATCACCGTATGGGCAGGGTGGCAAAGCCTGAAACCTTGAAAGAACCACCTCTCACATAGGTATGGGTACTAGCAAGATCCCCAAATACGAATAAATCCACAAAAATATCTTTGACGCTAGGTGAGTATTCAAGGGTTATCTCTTTAATTAATTTCGCACGACCTTGTGATTAAATCTGGTGTGAGTGGAGCCCCCTAATATTACCAATTATACAATGGACTTCTCAACTCCCTGTCTCAGACACATATGTCGATTTAATTGCCTTGGAGAATTTTACTCACAAAATCCTATTCTAAGGCACTAAATCCTAGGCTAGTTTGTGCACCCTAGAAACAAAATCGTGACTAATCAATTTTAGTTTAAATCATAAATTTTATTGGTCATGATTACTCAAAAAGGTATGGAATCGAAACTCATGATGTTATGACTCTGCAAGAAAATGAATATTACTATAATGCAAATTCTATCTTTAAATTTTCAATGAATGATATGCTAATAAAAGAAGTACAATTTTCAATTTCAACTCTACAATTCAGAAGTAAAATGCAATCTTTCGCTAAATGAACTAAGCTAATGATAAAGGCTCAAAGAAAAAAATGTTAACCAATGCAAAATGCCTATTTTTTTTGTATTTTCAATATATTAAAGAGAAAATGCATGGACTGTAAAGCAACCTGATATATAAATTCTACTGTGTATAAATGAAATAACTCGAGCAGAATACCAAGCAACCAAGAAAACAACCCAAGGTTCAAGGACAACAAGGATGAAAAAAAAAAGAGAAAGACTACACCCAAAAATTCAACTCCCAACAGGTTTCTTGTCAACCTAGAGAAACTCAACAGGTACTAAAGAGGCCTAAGAAGGCTCAGTAGTCCTCAAAACTCACCTAGCAATCACTAAACCAAGAAAACAACCAAAGGGAAGTGGTATATATGATTGTTCAGGAGAACAGAGCGTATATACGCATCCTACAGTAAGACAACAAGCGTGTATACATGACTTTCTGGGCAAAAGGAGCGTATATGCTTTAAAACAAGGCTAGACAAAGGCAAGAAGGATGAAAACTCAGACCCAAAGTGAACAGAATCTGTCAAGTAGTGATACGACAAGAAACACAAAGGAAAAAAGAGCAATGTAGGAAGGAAAATTACTTCAACCCTTAGAAGGAAGATCTCTTCCTAGTGGAGTCACCAATTTTGTTACAAGGGAAAAACTCTCTATGGCCAAGGGTAAACCACAACAGATAGGTATGACTACAGAAATCAACTCAATTCCAACATATGCTATATAAACTAATGTGCAAGATAAGAAAGAGGCATGCCTCGATCCAATGTTTGATGATGTTCCACCGTTGAGCACTTCGACCCAAAGCTTTATACCTGTAATAAGTTCTTAACAAATGAGTAGAGAAAGTATATAGTGATGATATAAAGGGGTTATCACATTAGATAACATAATCCATCAATAAACATTACAAACATTCTCATGGATAATAATCATACATTTTCAATATACAAATTGGATGGGAAAGGAGTATTTCTATTAATAATTGATCAGTAGAAGTGACAACATTACAGACTTCCATGTCAGCACGGTTCGAAACCAAGAAACCAAGTTCCTTTCAACTGGGCCTGCACCACATCAATCCTCCACCAAAGGCAAGCTCACAAGAGAGAGTCAATGAGGTTCTCTCAACAATTGGGAAAGAGCTTGGGGGTTGGACACTGTGTTCAGACTTGGGGGACAAAGGGATGCAGACTCAATATGAAGTAATTTCTCCAGAGTAACTTTTCTCTCAAAGTTGAATGCTTTCTCCTCTTTTCCATGGCTCGAAATTGTGCTTTTATATCCTTTAGAATGCAACTGAAGGGCCGATTCAGAATGTTTCTAGTATATGGAAGGCCAAGGATTAGAGATCTCCTGTCGTGACATGGGAACCTAACTTCATTTTTGTATTTTTTGGCACAAATCTTGATGTACATGGGTTGTAGTGGAGCAGCCAGCGTATACGCATCTTGCATAAATGATAGGGAGAGTATATGTGGAAAAATGTATATTTTTGGCTCTGGATTCATCAAAAAGGGATGACAAGTCTGCATAGGGAAATGGAAAAAGGCCCTCTATGAAAGATAGCAAC
Organism: Picea glauca; assembly: GCA_000966675.3. Lineage (NCBI taxonomy): Eukaryota > Viridiplantae > Streptophyta > Pinopsida > Pinales > Pinaceae > Picea > Picea glauca. Next base: position 91,618 of record JZKD02S1738383.1, on the reverse strand, counting down.
GGTGAGGCAAATCTCTCTATAACAGCCGAACAAATTTATAGAGTGATAACATTTTGGCGTCGTTGTTGGGGACAGAATTGAATGAAACTTTCCCTCGAAAGAACGACATTGTTTCAGTTCTAAGGTCTGAGAGCAGCAAACACTTAGGCACATATTGGTTGTATTTCTTCTCTGGCGACTCCACACATCATAAAATCAATTGAAGGTGATTCCACTGGCAGAAGAATCCAGAGCTAAAGTTTTCATGGCGACTCCAATCAAGCTTCAAATGCAATTCAAAGACTCCACTGGAGAATGAGACCTATTGACAAAGATATGGAAGAGCATTATGAAAAAATAAGGTACTCGAGCTTAATTTTAGTTCAAGAAGTACTTTTCTGTTTGATCAATATCTTATTGTCCTTTCCTGAGTTTTTCAAGAGAATATTTCTTCACTTAAATGAAGCCCAGATATCTACCCTTGTATATCCTTCATTGCAAATTGTAGGTATACCTCCTTCTTCTTGTATAATCAATATTCACCAAGCTCCTTCCTCTTAGCCATGTGATGTTCATGATCATTCTTGTGAGCTTAATGAAACCAAATCTGAGCTTGTACCTTATGTTCTTAATCCTACACCCTCCAAGATTCAATAAATATATAGTCCTCTTAAAATTTCTTCCATCCTTCATGATTTTTCTCTAAAACATTATAAGTATCTTCCTAGGTTCGATGGAGAGATTGATGGACAATCAGCTAAAAAACATATTTAGGTCTTTGAGAATTTCATATACCTTTTTGAGATCGAGCATGATTATGTGTCTATGAGGGCCTTTTCTCAGTCCTTACAAGGATATGCCAAAGCATGGTTCAGGCATTTGCAGCCTCAGTCGATTATCTCATGGGATGAACTGAAGTAATCTTTCCGTAGTTTTTGGGGTGAGAAAAAGTCATGGGATATACTCCTTTCAGAGTTTTATGCCATGAGAAGAATGAAATATGAAACCATCTCAAATTTCAGTAGGAGGTTTGCTATTCTTTATTATAAACTTCCTAAAGAGGTCCAACCTCCTGAAGTTTCTTCCATGTTCCATTATGTAACAACTTTTCAATCATATTTATCTTTTCTTTTGATGGAGAGGAAGTATATGTCTTTGCAGCAGATGTTTTTCTTCTTTCAAATTGCTGGAGAAAATTTTTTATAATGTTTCAAATCAAAAATCCTCCAGGCATGATGTTGAATATGAAGAAAGCAGTGGACTTGCAAATGAAAATTGTCTTCCATTATGTTTTTCTTCCTTTGAATTGTTGAAA